>CAVLGL010000082.1:54865235-55192735 GCA_963668995.1 Parnassius mnemosyne
TTATTGTACAGGTATGTACATTTTTTTACTAATAATATGTCTGTGCTTAACTACAGCCCCGTAGTAAGCGATGATGAAGCCATAGATGGTAAATCGTACTGATTTAGGGTGATAAAAACCTATTCACTCTTGCTTTGAAGATCCAGATTATCATCGGATGGAAAGACAGTCGCCATCAGATTATTACATTATTACACTTTAACAGTGGTAGAGCCACGCGGCAGCTTTTGCTGTCGCACGGATGGGCCGGCTCGAACCGGGGTAGTACCACGACCTCACAGAAAACCAGCGTGAAGTAGAGGTTTACCTCTGCGTTTCGTTTGGTGAGTGCAGGTGGCCGGAGGCCCTTTTTACTGGAAATGAGGCATTCCATCTTAGTCCTCACGGGTGCCAACGCATCTACATTTTGATTTGTAACAGAGGATAGATGTAGATGTCTATGGGCCGCAGCAACCACTTACCATCAGGTGGACTGTGTGCTCGTTTGTCACCCTTATCCTTTAAAAAAAAAACACTACAATACACACCGTCGGTACATTACCAAATACAAAGCGAACCTTTGAAAGTAGTATGCGTGAAATATCGACAATAAAGGGGTGGAGAACCACCATCCTTCTAGTTGCTTAATGGTGGAAAGGGGAAGGAAAAATTAAATCATTAAGCCTTTTTATATTATATAATATATTTATATTATAATTCCGCTACGTAGTATTTTGAATCACTAGCCCAAATGTAAGCAGTATTCCATATATGAACAGACTTTCGCTGTATCTAGAATAAGAACAGTTTCAGCGTGAACTACAAGGACAAGTACACCTCGTTATCTTAATGACTTAGATGTAAGTCTTAATGGACCGCCAAAGTTATGGGTTCGATGAAATCATAACTCCTAGCAACAGGAGGTGATCCGTGTACTATGAAAATACATCCCGGAAAGTAGAGGCCAGTGTCAGCAGGCTACTACTTTTCGATCTTTCATTTACTTTATTTCATAGGCATTTACATCTCTTATATGAAAACGAGAATAAGTTTAACATCTATCTTCTTCTTTGGATCTTTGGATAAATGACTTATATTGGTAGCCAAAATGTTCTTTTCCCAAATAAACATTGTAACACATTCAAACAATTTTTTTAAATACTTCCAAATTTATATTAATAAAAGTAAACGTTACTTTTTAAGTTATTCTTCCATGTTTATTAAATTATTTTGTTTTCTTGCAGATATTAACAGGGTTGCTATGAGTTTGAATAAAAATGGCCAATTTAGTGTAGCTCCGTCCATAAGCGTCCATTAAATAATATACTTGTGTAATTTGCTGTATGTATTTTATTTAATATAAATCATAAATTATTTGAATGTAAAGTAAATTAGATATTTGTCTCTTGACATTAATTGTTTGGTGTTATATTTATATCAATAATTACCATCGTTCTTGTGCGTGTTAAGAAATAATAAGGGAATTAATTACCAAATATTGTAAGTAAAGAAAAAAAGGTATATTTTAAAAATGGATTTATTTTTCCTTTAGTATCGTATATTAATAATCATTCATAAGTTCACAGACAACTACAGTGTATCTAACAGTAATAAAATATAAAAATTAGCCACATTTATAGTAAAATTGAGATCTTAACAACAATGCAAGAAAATTTATTGTTAAATTATCATAATTAAAAAAGTAAAGCGACAATTTTAAATCTTGCATATTCTGCAAGTATTTCTTTAGTAGTAAATACTTTAAAATCAAGCGTGTATAAATTCATTTTCATGATTAGCGTGTTTCATGTGATTTCATAAAAGTTTACGTAATTGGGCTATAAAAGAATTCTATTTAAATTAAAAATTTATAACCTTTCTGCAATTATTTGGCATAATAAGTCGAAAAATAAAAAAAAAACATCACATTATTCCTGAGATTTCTTTCTGTTGTAATATTTATTTACTCATTCCACAACGTCATTGTAATAATTACTATTCACCTACTTCATACTAATGCTTCACTTTGTTTCATTTCTTAATGTATAAGGTTATGCCTATTTTACTACGTTATTCTATTAACGGGTTTAATCTGGAGGTGCTATTTATTAAAATTATATTATGAGGTAACAAATTGATTTAGATGACAAAAACTAATGTTAAATACATTACCATACCATAATTATAAGAAACAGAAACAAATATATAGAATACTAAATTATTCCCAAGACTATTTTAGGGATAATAGCAAGATTTTATTGAAAACATGTTAATAGTCTAAGAGAATTAGTCTCGACAGTTTATAATATTTGAACAAAATGACAGTTTGTCAGTCGTGTTTGTTTGCACTGCACTAGTTTTAAAATGTTACAAAACTAATAAATAATCTTAATCTGTTATTTAAAGTCACAGAAATTTGGGAAATAGCGACATACAACATGAAATCGTAAAAAATATGCCTAAACTATGATTTAATGTTGCCGATACAATTTTTGGTTATTTTGTACTCTAGTTCAGCATGATATCTAGAGATCTAAACCTTCTCTACATTTGTAACAATACATTTCAAGTTACTATATATAATTGAGCCATTTATTTTAGAATAGACTTTGTACCTTATAGTGTTGAAGTAAGAAAGACATGATGATTAAATGGAAAGTAATATATTGTGGAACCCAGGAATTTCTTTATTCCAAGCATATGATAGTAAAAGACTTTACGCCAAATTAAAATATTCAATCTTGGATCAATGTAGGCGATCGACTTCTCCATAGCTCGCTTTGTGACTCGGAATTAGAACTTGCTCAGTGGCTAATAGCTAAGAACCATTGTGTGGGCTTCAAAGTTATTACTGTCTCTGGTCGATCATTAAATTTTTTACTAGATTATTGTGTAGTATAAATATCATATATGTTACAGTTTGTTAATGTTGTTATGAAAATTCACAAGTAAAGTGTTTTAATCATGTTTAGAAGTGTCGAAATAGTTCCTTAATTATAAATTTTGATTTGAGCATTCTATTAAAAAAATGGTATGAGAATTATTACATTTTTCTATATCTATTTGATTTTTAAGTCTATTTTCATATTTTGTTTTGAAATAAATTAACTTTTTAAAACATAAATTGGTGTTTCTGTTTTCATAAATTATTACCTATTGCTCATTACGACATTAATTATTTTTATGAAGCACGAAACTCACGATTAATCTCAAATATCTCCTAAAGCAAAAATCATAAATAACCTCCTAATTTCATTTTTTTTTCATCAAAACAATGACAAATATTAATTTTCATTGTTTTGATAAAATAAAATTAAATTTTAATCAATATAAATACAGTTTTTGGGTAAACTTATAGAAATTACTTATAAACTTATAGAAATTACTTAAAAAATAATGCGTTTTAAATGTGTAATATATGTACAATAAAAACTGTAACATAATTATAAAAAGCAAAGTGATTGAACTCTGCCATACGCAACTTTTAAATATCTTTTTTTGTTTTGTAATACTTACATCTAGCAAATATTTCTCATTATGACCGAGGTAATAAAGATTTTCCTTTTCTGATTAGTGCTATCTTATCTTACAAATATCATGCAATTTTACTACGTTTAATAGTTTTAATCTAGCGTCTCTTCAAATAATAAAGTAGTTATACGTTATAAAATTTAATAAAACACACAACTATATTTAAAACCAAAACATTAGATTGCTAATAGTATCATATTCTGAGAACACTCCTCAGTTAGTTGAACAAGTTCTATAAATGGAACCTACTAAAAAAATTATTTTATCTATTTATCTATTTATGAAATAAGATTATGATGAGCGTTAGGTAGAGTTAAGGCAACTTTTAATGCTTTCATGTTAAAAACTATTAACTTTATAGATTTTTTTCAAATCAACTTCATAATGGTTATTAAAAATATATTCATAACTTATTGCTTTTGTTAAGTTGGTGTACTAGTGTCTTAGGTGTTAAATTAAATTGGCGATATTATCCTAAGTTTATAAGGTATTAAAATAAAAAATTTAATTTTGGAAGATTTACTCTAATAAAATTATGTAAATTACTATTTACATAATTTTATTTTAGCTATTACACACAAACTTATGTAATTATACAAGACGAAATAATGTACCGACTATATAAGCTACCTAATTTAAAATAGTATATGTGACTTCATTGAGTGTGCTCTGTTATTTAAATATTATTTAATAAATATCTAAACGAATATCTTAAAACTATTTGTTTCGCACTTAGTTACTAATCACTAAACAATTATTTTAGAATTTCGTTTCGTCACCAAGCTGAGGCTGCGTCGTAGTACCTAGGTCAAAATACTAACGGCGAATCTTACTCAATAATGACATATCATTTATCTATATATAATTTAGAATATAATATGTAGTTAATTGCATTTAAAATTAAATGTGAATACACAGATTACAGTGCAGTTATACATGAGTGTAGTTATTATAATCATTCTATTTTAAACATGATCTAAAGTGTATATAATATAATTTATTTATTCTAAAATATAAATATGCTAAAATTTACATTTCTGACTAATTCTTATGCTCTCAATATAAACTATGCAAGGATAACATTTTCACAATTATAAATATTTTATGTACGCTATTTTCACTAAAATATACCGTTATAAATATATCAATTTAATGAATCAATTAAAATGAAATTAATTTTATGGTTACAGTGTTTCTTGTAAATTTGTGAAACCTTATTTGTCAAACTAGAAATTAGCATGATTGCATTTTTTTAAATGTAGAATTAATGGGTTCCATTTATGGTCACCGAAGCTTCTTTCAGATTCTTTTCATATTATAAGTAATATAATATTTACAAATGTAAATTGTTTTAATACATTATTTAACATTCTATATTTTGGTGTTCACTGAGATGGCAGTGTATTATTTACTAATTAATATTGTCTCGAAAAACTAAGGAATATATGACATAAATATCTAAACTATATAAGCCCATGGAACCCATAATAAAGTAACAGTGTTCAAAATATTTCAATAATGATATCGTAGCTGATGACAGGAGCCCTGCGCCTCAGATAATGAGGGTTAGAACTGTTAGAGTGGGAACGTCCATTCATTCTTCTTGTATTATAGAAGTCATCTCCTTTTAATACAAGATGATCTTTGAATGCACTTCCCAAGTTAACAGAAATAATAAAGTTCCAATGCTCAAAGTATTGCGTTTCTACAGGAGCTTTGTCGAATTTACTAGCGAGCAAATAAAGCTAATTCATCTAATTTTAAATAAGTTAGAAAAGCATTGCATTTCTACTGTGATGGTCTAGTATAATATAAAAAAACAGCAATTTTGAAAGAAAAAAGGAAATTATTTGAGCAGGCAGTTTTAAATGGGTAATAAATACATTATCAATAATGCTCGTAAAGATCAACTGTTTATTCTAATCCCTCTTTATGCTGTTTTTTATTCGACATTTCTTAATTTACTATTAACTAGGTATTTGGTTATATTTACAAATCCCTCAGTCAGATGATATTGCACAAAAAATATAATAACTTAAAGTTCCTGTAAGCAATATTATCGAATTTTTCATTGCTGCTTTCATTTATATCATTTTTTGCTTTCATATTTTTATAGACAGATAATTGAGAATGAGCTACATGATATCATATGAGAAAGTTCAGCTTGTTTTGTAATATAATCACGAGCAATTTTTTTAAAACTTGGCGACGAGACAATAAAATAAGATGTATTGGCATTGAATATTCTAATGATAGTATTTTAAGGTAAAATTAATACTAAACACGCAGCATTTGGTTTTGGAGAATTTAAAATGAGACGCTACAAGATCACTTTGCTTAGTTATAAATATATATATATATATATATATATATATATATATATATATCTATATATATATATATGTATATATGTATATATATTAGAATAATTTTAGACTTATATACAAAGGTTGATAAACTTTTTAAAGAATGTAAAGTAAATAAAACTTTTGTCTATAAAGACAGCATTGAACAAGGGAGAACATCATGCTCGATTTAAAAAAAATACAGACCTAAGAATGAAATTTGCATGCAATGACATAAAGAATGTAGTGGTATGATAAAATGAAAAGTTATTATATTACGACGTTAACTGTCTGGTACTGGTAATGGGCTAGCACTTATTGTTGGTTGTTTTAAATAATCGTAATTAGTTTATGGTAAAATAAGAAAATCACAAAAATAACGTCAACCCACATGCATTCATCGATGCAAAGCAAGATTACTGGCTTATATAAGAAGTAATAGTTAAATTATGAAATCACAACATGAAGCTTAAAATTAAATTGTTAACATTATTATACTTGTCTGCAACTACGATAAAATAAATTTCTATTTATAACACAACAATTTAAAATATGGCAAACAATAAACAAACGCCTAACTTAATTAACATATCGGTAGAAATTCTATTAATTCTAAAAATTCAAGCAGTATTAGTTGAGCATCAGATTTATATTACAACATATTTTTGGTGTCACCTCCACTCATTTTGCCACATGAAAAATAACAATTTGAAACGGCAACATTTTGAATTTTACTACAGCTTTCTACTAGATGTTACTTTAAAAAGTTCAAAAGAGAACTAGGCTCATATTATATAATTATCTTTTTCTTTATTACTATACATAAATTATATTTATATGTACATCAAAATTCATACATTTAATTTCACTTGACATTCAAATTCTTTTCTCTCGGAAATCAGTAAACAAATACCTGGTTTTCCACTTTGTAAATTAAATTTTGCCTAGTCGCAATTTCCGTTTAATATACTAGTTTACGGATTTCAAAATATCTTTGATTACTCGTGTTGTTTAAGTCTTTTACGTTAGTTACTTTTACGCGATATTTTAAATTTAAAATCTAATATTAAGCTATATGTCTATAAATTCATGCTCGAATGATAGATATCGGTAATACTAATGATTAGTGTAGGTGTTTTTCCACGTTTAATTAATTATCAGTTACTGGAAACTGATAATATCGAAAAACTTGTTTCAAATTATTATTCAACTAGCAAAAGTGAAAAAATAAGTGGATTATAAAACGCTCCCTCTATTTATCCTCTTCCAGTAGAACCAAATCGTCAGCCACGACGTCTGATACGTGAAGATAAATTATCCAATACATTAGATTAAAGCAGACGAAGCAAACTGGAAACACGATGCGTGAGTATTTGTCGATGTCTGACGGGGTCATACCCAGGAGTTTGCTTATATCCTGAAACAAAATAAGAATACTGATAAAATTAATACATCGAAAATCGATATCACCACAAGGCCACATTCATTTTAAGTATTTTATTTTTTTTGTGTTCAAGACAATAAACCAATGCGGCTTAAAGAAACCTATAAATTAATTCTTTCGCTACAGCAACTTTCAACGTTTGTTAAAAGTATAGATATTATGCAGAATTTAACACACATATTTTACATTCACAATTGTTTCGCTTAGCTACGATTACGCAACGTTGGCATTAGTTTTATATAACAAGCACAGCAATATCAGGTTTAAGAAAATTTACCTTTCCAGGATGAAGAATATGAGGAGGTGGACCCGGATTTTCTTCTTCAGCTGCTCTGCCACCATTAATCGTATTTTCTAGAGTCCCGCCTTTAGAGTGCGCTTTAGGGTCATGGACTTTAAATCGAACCTCCTGAAAAATGTCGTCCACAGGTATAGTAATAAAATCAACAAACAGTACTTTGAAATATTTTATTTAGGCCTTACCGATGGTCGCCCTGGAGGGCATCTACCCATAGTACCCATTTTAGAAAGCGTGTGAGGGTCTCCAACAGGTGGGCAATCCACAGGAATTTTTTTCTCAGAAGCTATTTTTTGTATAGCTACAAATCTTTGTTTCCTCATTTGTATTCTTTTCGCCATGTATCCCACGGTAGCATATTCTATAAATAAAGTAAATATCACCTGTATTTAAACCTATTTTGATATTTTGTATTAAAAGTCAAATAATTTATAATAAAGTATTTAACTATTTCAAATATATAAAAACGCAAAAAATTCGCAACGCATAAACTTAGCTAACCGTGTTTCCACACTTTACAGTTTATAAAAAATAAAAAACGTTCGCATTCGCATTTTTCAAAAGAACATCGCAGTGCAACACTTAATTGAAAAAAAAAAACAAGAGTGATTTACCTAATAAACTTGCGAAGACCATGACGAAACAGGTTCCCAAGTACACGTCTATGGACTTGACATACGATATTTTAGGTAGGGCCGCATTAGTTGATGACATGAGTGTGGTCATAGTCAATACAGTTGTCACACCTAGGGCAACTCTAGCTGGAGTAGCATTGCGATTTAACCAAAACGATACCCATGATATAATAACGATTAAGCCAGATGGAATATAAATTTGGATAAGATAATATCCCATTGAACGAACAAATTGTATCTCACACGCTAATCTTGAATAATTTCCTGGAAAGATTGTTAATATATATATATATAATAGGTAATGTTGCTAATATTTATTAAAACAATAACAGTTAACTAAGTTTACTTCTAATTTCTTACTTATTTCAAAATTATGAATGGATATATAAACCTAAATTATACAACTTACTGAAATCATTTTTACACACCACTCAGTGTTTTGTGCATAAGTACAAAAGCAGGATGTGAAAAGAATCGTGACTGATTTAATCCAGTGTTTCACGTATTAGCAAAACTTATTGAATATTTACCCAATAATTTAAATCCCCCTATTTTAAGTACCTGTTGTGAGGGAGATCTCCATGTCTCGTTGTCGATGGCCAAGCACCTTGAACTGTGGTAGCGATACTTCGTTTGATACACCCACTGAGTTGGGCCCCTCGTTCCATTTGTATCGGATGTCCCGCATGGTGTAGCCGACTGTGCGCAGCGGATACATAAATGAAATTACCCCAGGCCCATCGCAATGGGTTTTGTGACTCGTGTCTTCATTCGGTCAGGGTGAGAGCAGGATATCGCGAGTTCGGTTGTCGCGCGGCTTTATCGTGCGATTTTTGTGTTATGTTTTAGCGTGTGTGCTAGTGTCGCGGTATCTATCATCTGCACACGGGCTGAGGGAGACGGGGTCGGTGGCGGAGTAATAAATGGATTGTGCTAGGATAGCGGGCATTGCTAATCATTACCTGTCGTAAGTGTTACAACTGTAGCACGTTGACGATGGCCGAGGACTCTGAACTGTGGCAGTTGCACTTCATTACTCATGCCGACGCTCGATAGTCCGTCTTTCCAATGGTATCGAATATCTCTCATTGTGTACCCGACTCCGGAGACATGCCAAACACACAAAACGCTATCACTTACGCTGAGAAGCACCGCGCATCCCTCGCTCGCGCAGCTGCGGCGGTGATGGGAGTCGCGGGCGAGACAAACGAGCGGAATTGAGAAACGACCAAATTTAGGTCGTTTATCTCTGATCAGCTCAAAGTGGATGATAGAAAAATATAAATCTACATGTTCTACCTACTTTAGAGAAACAAATGGCAAAATAAAATTGTGTTACTTAATTTCTAGATTACAGTTGTAATATTTACCGGGATAAACTAAATCATAATACTAAGTCATACATTAAAGCAATTTAGTATACATGCAAGTGTAATTAGTTAGTATGCAGTGAGGAGCTAAGCAACAGTGATTATGCAGGGTGTAAGGGTGTGTGTCGGCCGCGTGCAGTGCACTCCGTCAGCGGCACGGCCATCCATGAATGTGCAGACCCCGCGGGTGCCTCCAAACCCCGCCTCCTCCGGCCCGCTCAGCTATCACAGCATCGATGTCGCATAATCATTTTAACGCTTAATGCTTGTGAGGAAAAAGGCTTACTATTACGTGTCTGCCTTCTGCGGGTGCTGTATGCGAGAAGGAGACGTTCCAACTTATGAGAACACGAGGGAAATCACAGCACGTGTCGACCATTACATTGTACGCATGTGCTCACAGGATATCCCTGAGTAGCATCTGTGATACAAGAAAGTGATCACAACACAATATTGGTAAGCCTAGTGATAAATTGCATAGTGGTTAGATTGCGTCAACAGTTGCGTTGAGTGAGCACACATTAAAAACCATTAATTATTTTTCTATCATCATAAAAAAATAACAAATTTGCCTCGCATAAAATATTATAAATTTAATAGGCATTATTTATATAATTGATAAACAAGGTTTGCACGATATATAATATATTGGCATATATGTATATAATATAAAGCGTGCCTTTGTTAAATTTCCTGAGTTTTTATTGTAACATGTATAAAATGTAAATATTATAAATATAATTACCATTATGATTAAACATATATATGTATATATGTTTTTGTGAGTATTCACATTCATATTAATTTACAAACTGAGTGATTTTCATACAGCCACTTAGTTTTAATTATTTAAATTAAACCTATAGGAAGATACTTACAACTCTCGATCTCTATGTGACACAATTGTCTGTCCATTGGAAAATATTGAAGATTCATTGGACATGAAGCTGTGATTGTTAATCTGTAATCATCATAAAAATGTTTAAGAAATAGATAGAGTTTTTTACGAAAATTTTATTGAATTTGACTTTAAGGTCATATACCTTATACTTCGTGTTATGGAACCAGAATGGTGTATTCGAATAAATTCATTGCTGGTCGTTGCTATGTGAAAATAAGATTGCTTTTCATTAACAAAGAATGTATCAGGTACCCAGATATTTTTAATGAATTCAGAACCAACTGATAAAGTTTCTACACCGGGCCTTTTCTTATAAGCCAATCGTGGATCTGTCCAGAACTGTCTGAAGTAAAAATCCAACGTGAAGTCCTGAAGAGAAAGAAATTTCTTATTGTGCTAATTGGTCTTTATCTTTATAATTAAAAAAGGAATTTCGCTTCTTTCGAATTTTTAAACAAATGTAACAGAGGTCCTATTAAACTATTTTGTTTTGCACTTGCTTTTCGTCTTGACAACAGTAGGACCTATGTTTTAAATTGCGATTAAATTAATAAAATTAATAATAATAAAAATACCTGACGTATACATTTAACACTAAGGCATTTACATCTAATATAAGCATGCTCGGACTGATAATGGCTAATTGTAGCCAAATACTTAGAGCCTATATGTCAGTTATCAATGTGAAGAGTTTTTATTTCGTTTAAAATTTAATAAGTAAAGTATCAAAGGCTTATTCTATCTTAAACTGATTTAATATTATATAAAGTCAGTACTACATTTAATAGACAAATTGAACTGTAAGCGTGAAATGTTTACTTAAAGAAAAATGTGCAGTGTGTGAACATGGCGTAAATACTACTTATATAGGTGGATTCTAAGAATGAACAGGAAATGTGCTTTGGTGATGGGATAGGGCAATGTAAGAGGATTGCGGCGCAGGCGGGCACCCACGGCTCGATAAAGGCAGACTTTTCTTAAATCAAGCTAACAAGCCGATACTTATACAAGTTGCCACGAGTAAGTTTGGATTAGGTTTGTGGAAAAAAACATTATATATTAATGATTGCGTCCCGATCGCAATTTGATGACTTGCGAAATTTGCAAATACCTCATGGGTTATGGGTCACGTCTCACTGTGACCTTCCCAACCTTGATTTGGTTTCCACAGCAGGGTCCTTCACCCAAACGTCTAGCTGCTCATACAGAACATACTTTGGAAGACCGGATTTTAAAGGTAGGTTAAAACGCAAGGGAACTTTTAAGTTACAGCTACACATTCTTAGGAAATAAATATACGATTGGTTTTGGTTATTGAATTGTATTATATAATAATTATTTAAGCCGGTGTTCCAAGTTATTGGAGAGCGCAAATTTAAGAATATTGGCAATATTTTAAGTACACAAAATACGTACAAACACAACAAACTACGAAATAATTCACGATTAAAACAGTACAGTCATCGCAAATCCATAGAACTTGGAATACTTTATTTTCACGGTATTTTTTTATGTCACAAACTATTAGACTTTTTTATAAATAGTATTTAATTAAACAGAAATTATTTTTTAATTCTAACCAATTTTAGAAGTAGTGATGACTATCTGTTTACTATTTGAAGTAGGGTATAAGGTAATTTAATACAAATTGTAATTTAAATGTTAAGATAACTAAACAGAAAGTATCACCTTAAACCTATTACTAGCGGATTCTTCTTTGGAGTTACGAGTACTGCTAAACACACAAGTTGACAACGGTCATAACGTATTGCTTTTCTTATTATGAAATCCTAAGTTTATTTTACTTCACCAGTTAATGGTATTAAAGACACATAGTAAGAAAGCAAGTGCGCGGACAATAGGGCGTTTTGCCCCACCAAACGCGGACATGCTCGCAGCCTCGTATCTGGGGCTGCTCGGTCGCGGCGGCGGAGGCCGAAGCGACCGAGACAAGCGTGAGCTGACAGTGGCGAGTACCATGAGCACTTCGGAGACGGAGCTGATAGAGAGCACATACATGGTGACGCCCACCTCCACTGGCGGACCTGCAATCAAGCCCAATCGTGAGTCGCGCACGCGCCTCGCGCCGTGAAAACCAAACCAGAGGATGGTGACGTTACCCATCCACGGACAGAGCAATTGGGGGCACGAGGGGCGCAGGGTGCGTGCAGGTTGCGAACGGTTGGGCGGTTGGAATGCGCGACAAGTGCATTCATGTAACGCACCACCCGCGCATCCACGCAAATCATTAACAACATGACCACCCATAAACTACAAATATATCGAGCCAGTAACTAAAATTGCGATCGAACCGTGGACACGGGTGCTACAATGAACGGTAAAATGCTGGTGATTGCACTAAGGGACAAAATTTTGCTATGTATGCGCTGTGTCTTTGATATTGCTTTGAAAGTAAGATACCATTTTCACTTCAGACAGAGAGCTGATGGAGAGCACGTACATGGTAACCCCCACTTCCACGGGTGGTCCTGAAACACATATATGGTGGAAGATACAGTTCTCCGTTGAGAGATTGCTCTTGATGTTTATACGAAACTAATGTAGTTATGTCACCCAGGTATATTAACAAATACCCCTTGTTTGTTAAATATTTTAACTTTCTCGCTTTTTTCTTGTGATATTCGAGTATCAACATTAAATCATCATTACAGCCCTTCACAAGTCCATTGCTGAACATAAGCCTTCCCCAAAGAACGCCACAAAGTACCATCCCATTGCCATTTCAGCTTACTAATCCGTTGGGCTATGTCGGTTACTCTGGTTCTACTGCGGATATCCTCGTTTTTAAGTCTATCATCACGCAGAGAAACCCCGAGCATATCCCTCTCCATAGCTCACTGAGCGATCGTGAGCTTCCTCATACGACCAGCAGTTAAGGACTACGTTTCAGATCCATAGCTCAACACTGGTAAAACGCACTGGTTGTACAATCTAGTTTTGAAGTTTTGAGGTATGCCTAATGAGAAGATGTGTCGTAATTTACCGACAGTCAACTTGGCACTTCTGAAGAGACTGTAGCACTCAATCTCACTCAAAATATAAAGTTTCCCGGAAACAATGCTGCTGCTTCGGTCTTCAGCTTCTACATTTGGCTCTTTTTGGCAGACAAATTTTAGGCAAAGACTTAAAGCCCTGGATAAACTCGGTCGTTTCTTCAATACGAGCAGTATTAAAGTTATGTAAGTCTCGCTGCATGCATATGGAGATCTGTCTATTCAGTTACTTGTATGCTGTCAAATCTGCTGAAGACTGCAGCTTCATCTCTTGTCTTACATGGGATTAAGGTGTGATCGGAGAGTTTTGTGTTCTTCTCAGACGTGTATTACAAAACTTAGCTCCGACTGCATGGACATTTACCACAAGCTTGTCATTCATATTCTCCACTTCATTGCAGGCTTCTATGCACAGAAAACAAGTTTGTAACTCAAGCTGAAAGTTTTCCCGACTTTGGAATAAAGCACGAGTGGGACGGAGGGTTGACTTCAATAGACATGACTTCTCCAACTTAACGTTTAGGTTTAGTGTGCTTCTCACTATTCGATGATCGCTGCTATTTTTCACCCTCACGATCACTGAGACATCACTTAACAATTGTCTTTTGGTTATTCTAATGAAGTCAATCTCAATTCTTGTCGAACCGTCGGGGCTCGACCAGGTAAACTTTCTGTGGGGCCGCTTTTGGAAGAAAAAGTTTATTATGAAGAGTCTCTCTTTCTCCAGCTGCTGTTGCCATATTCTGAATTTTCCTACTTTCAGCTCACCGTTCTCTCCTGTGACTAGTTTTGCGTTGAGCTCTCCCATTAACACCGTATAGTGGGTTTTGGAGGAATGCATGGCTCTAGAGATATTCTCATACATTTCCTCCGCCTCCTCATCGAGATGTGTCGAGGTTGGTGCGTAAACCTGTATGGCTTTCAGAGAAAATCATTTGGTGGCTCTGAATATAAGTCGTAGTCTTCGACACACTTCTTAACAACGTTGTTAATGAGAGACTTGTGGACGATAAATTTGACACTTCCTTGGGACAGATGGTCGCCCTCCCGGTGATAGAACAAGTTGCCGGATTCGCGGATTACCGTGTCCTTCCTCTCCCTTCGGACCACAGATAATCCTATAATGTCCCAGAGCAACTGGTCTATCTCTTCTTCCAGCTCTAGGATCTTCTCGTCAGTCTCGTCTCGTCGTCGTCTCAGGGTGCGTGCGTTATATGTTGCCAGGTTGAATCGTCTTAGGTGGCAACCGAACCTCTTCCGGAGATGCTAAGCACACCTTGCCCCGCCATGGTGGCCACCGTAGCCAGAACTAGCGATGCCGCCAGGGGCGGGGGTCGTTTATTTGTGCCATATTGCCATAGTTGTCACGCTTGGCGAGCGAGTTGGCAACTGCAGTTTTTTTATTGTAATTTGCTGTTATCAGCCGCCACTACACGAGTATACTCCACGTAATATGCTATTTGTTAAGACAATGTCTTATTTATATTTGTTGTTATTAATTAAATGCCTTATACGAAATTTTTTTTTAAAGATTGTTTTTAACACGTTACTTTCTAAACACAAATAAGTTAATGTTAATAAGCGTTTTACACTAGAATATTTCTATAATATTATAAGTATCACCGTTTTTAATGGTTTTAGTATAAGTACATTTATTAAAGTCATATTCCACAGATTATTATAATCAAAAGGATATGTAAAAAACTTTAAACATTTAATAAAAGTTAAAAATTATTTTAAATAAAAAATTATTTTAATAAAAATTAAAAAAAAAATTGAATAATTTCCACATAATAGGTTCAACTGCGGAACGTTTTTAAGTCATACTTGGTGTATCTAAGAATAAGAAACCCAGACTTTATGTGGGTGTAATTATATTATATTTACTTATGTAGATTTTACATATAAAAAAATTAGTCTTTTTAGTGGAATAAGCACTATCAAGTTCAAGGCAATAACTGATTGATAGTATAATAACTAGAATGTCCTCAAATTTAATAGGGCATTATTTCAATCAGTACAGCCGTTTCTGATAAATCGGTGAATCTTCGTTAAAAACATACCCTTCGAATATAGAACCTCCTCCTGTTTTGAAGCCGGTTAAATAACATACAACGGTCGTAATAATAGCAATATTAATCTTACGAGCAACAAACAACGAACGAGGCTAGTGAAATCTGAACCTAAATCCGACCGAAAAAAATAGACCGGTGATGCGGATCAGTGTTTCAGTCTATGTCAGTCAGTTTCAGTCAGTGTCAATTCTGAGGTTATAAAATATATTTAAAAAAAAAGAAAATATTTTAATTAATGCATTTCAATTGGGGCATATTTGAAACCATATTGAAAACATATTTTATCTTTTTTAGACGTGCCAAAATGAAATAATTCACTACATAAACCACGAGCATGAAAAATACCACGAGTAACCGCGAGTATTTTTTTAATACTAGTGGTAACATGATTATTAAAAAATACTTTTGCTATTACAAAAATAACCGATAAGAAAAAAATTCAACATTTTAGCAAATATTTTACAGACATGAAAAGGCTTTTTCGTTTTGACTCATGCTTCCTTTTTGTACTCCAACTCCTTTTAGCTGCACGACTTTTTGAATTTATGTATGAATCAAATGGCGCATAATAGACTTGTGTGTATACGAGGGTTTCGTTCTTGAAATTTTAAGTAATGAGAATTTCATGATTTTAACATAAAACATGGTAAATGCTATTTTTCGGTACGGGTAAGAGCGAGTAGGTTGTTATGAAGGATGGGTAGGCGTATAGAATGATTCTCTCACAGTCTCAGTCCTTCACAAGTCCACTACTGAAGTAATACCATGCTTTATAGCATCCTTTGGGTAGAACAAGGGATACCACAAAGCTTGGTCTCGATTCACTAGTATCCATCGACTTCCTGCGCCGTAATATCAGGTCGTCCAAGAAGTAGGGGATAGATAGCTCTACACTTCCTATCACCGGTACAAACTGGTACGTTGTTTGAATATATAGCTAAGATTACACTATTACTAATATTTATTTGAAAAACTGTGTATTTCCAATTACTTAATTGCCTCATGTATCAATATACAACATATCTTTGAATTATTATTTTTATAGGAGAGGGGGCAAACGAGCTTGTGGCTCACCTGATGTTAAGTGACTACCACCGTCCATGAACAACCACAACACCAGGGGAAATGCAGATGCATTGCGAACTTTTTAAAAAGGAATAGGTTCTTTTCTTGAAGGTGCTTAAGTCGTATCAGTCCCGAAAAATCGCGGGTGGTAATAGATTCCACGGGGAAGTTGTGCGAAGAAGAAAACTTCTTCTAAATCGCACAGTGGTCAATCTCCATCATCCGGAAATTAAAATGAAAAGAAATTCATTAGCAAGGGATCAGAATACTTTAGATCTCTAATCTCGAAGTGAAAAGTTTTATTTGGAATATTCGGAACACCAATTCTACATTGCATTAAGTATTTTACCGTGTCTGTATAATACTCGGTTCAGTTTAGCATAGACAAAATATACAAACAGTTGATATTCAGTTTCAAATCAGAAATTTCACTAACACACAATTTACATTTATTTAAAATAATAACTTATTCCAAACATTTAGATCAGTTAGACATAAATGACAGACACATAACGTGTAGTGGCGATGTATGAATATCCACTACCCCATGACGTCTCGTGGGCGTCGTAAGAAGCACAACTGAAACAGGAGATGGGCAGCAGCATCTTCATTATAACAACTTCAAATTATATAATTCTACAGTTGCCAACCCACCTACCAAGCGTGGCAACTGTGGTAAAGTCATACCAAAGGCCTACATACGACTACATTAGTTTAAAGGTTGAAAATAATTTATGTATTATATGATATATTTAATGAATTGCTGACGAAAATCTCTTATTCACTATTTAAGATATTACCCTTTTTTTTTGTTTGCTTCATTCAACTGGATTTAAAATGTTCCATCAATCAGACTTCGTCATAAATACGCGGTACCTTTGAAATTTTATTTCTGTTATAATTTAACTACTAACCTCCATAATTAGGTCTTACTCTTTTGTCGTAACTTATACTAAATGAGTCCAAAATGGCCGATATATTGACGTCTCCAAACATGCCACCGCCACCAGCGCCCCTGTAAAAACAAACAATATATTAAGAATTTAGAATATTCGTTTTACAAATTGTTGAAACTGTAACAACATAAACGCTTAATACGTTCTTATTATGAAACATTTTTGTTCATATCAACACTTATTGTTCATGTAGATTGTATTTCCATTAAAACAGATGGGCGAAGTAATCACACGGTGTGATCTTGGACTATCATGATCGCCTATTACATGATACAACCGCGGAACGTAATGGACTCATTTACGCCGCCCCTATACGGCACCTAAAATTATTATGAAATAAGGTTAGTGAAGTAACGTAGACAAATATTTTTTACTACTCCAGATTATGAAAAGTTCACAGCTGAACGTCGATCTCCTCCATCAATTACCTTATTTGGATTGACCATAACATAATAAGGATTTACTATAATGAGGGCTAATAATCTTCCACTCACCAGATGTCGTTAGTTGCGACTGAAGTAAAGTTTTTTTGTTACACAGTGTCTACTACTAATTTATATACTATTTTTAATTTATATATTATAATTTAGATACTAATTAGACTAATTTGAGAAATTAGTTTTAAATAATAGTTTATCATTATCTAGAATATTTTATTAATAAACAACACAATGCGTCAGTGGTTTGATTTTTAATTTTTTGCATTTTATATCTCCCTTTTTTTTAATCGGCTTTTAGTTATATTTATAGTTTGGTTTATTCATTTCTAATGTAATTAATATAAAATATAACTAATAATGCGGAAAGAAACCTTAAAGATTACATTTTCCTAAGTAATTATCGTACCCGCTATGAAATCTGTCAAATATTTTACCTCACTGTAAAGTGGCGCCGCCCTTGTGGCAGAAAAAGTCGTGGATGCCCTCATTGCCACGCTTGGCAGGCGGTTTGCTAACAGCATTTTTTAAATTGTTATTAGGAACTCGCTGCTGCCCATCTGCTAGTTTGTTCCCCTCTGTCGTCTCTTACGACGCACACGGGACGGGGGTAGTCGATATTCTTACACCGCTAATACATGGTTACTATTTCTTCTTGTAGTTCTTTTTTCTACATCTTTATCTTTATAAAGAAATCTGTAGAAAAGTCATGTTTGTTATTGTAATATTTTCTGGAAACTAATGTATACGGACGCGTAAAATGTTAAAGCTAAATAAGTAAAATAAAAGAAAGTGAAAGAAAGTAACGAAAAGAAAGTAGTAAAATAAAGCAAGAAGATTATCGTATAATGTATTTCAGTAAAAAATATGAGAGCTGTTTGGAAGAAGCCTTGTTTTGTTTAGTGCCAACCCCATGGTGCAAATGTGCATGCGGCACACCTGATGATAAGTGATCGCCATCGTTAATAATCATTAGCAACACCAGAGGAATCGCTGTTGTATTCCTATCTAAGGTAAGTTTAACCGGTAAAATAATACCGGTATAAACACCACTGGTGATAGCAGATTCCATTAAGTAATCTAATAATGAAGACAATTTTCTCGGATACATTCATTTAGACAGTATAATTGGTATTGTTAAACGTGTGATAACGTGATACAGTGTCTAGAATTAATCTGATCAGTGCATCATATCTTAGGAGCCTTGCTTGTGGTATATGCTATGAAAAATGCAAAGAGATATAACGCCTCTTCGCAAGAACAGTAAATTAAGCAAATTAGAGAGATACTGCTAGTCAAAGACATGAGCAGTTTTTTGCTTAAAGTAATCAAATATAAGTAGCGCAGGAGAAGGAAGTGAAGAAGGAGACAAAGAGGATGAATTGAGTGCTGCGGCCTAACTAGCAATCTAACCCGTGAAGTCAAACTTGTGGCTCGTAAGATTTCTGTTTGCTGGAATGAAATATAGTGCCGATGTAATACGTACTCCTTCCATTACATTACATATTAAATTGGTTACTAGTTCAATGTGACCCTTCCTTTCATGTAATTGTGATCATAGTATTGTTTATAAATACTTTTTAAAGAAATACGTTATTTCGTCTGCAGAGTACGTGATTACAGAGTTTTATTGAGTGTGCACAAAATGATTGCTTAAACTTACTAGATTAGTGTAATATTATTGTGTCCGTTTATCAGACACTTCATTCATATTTCTTATCGAGTATATTATAGTTAAAATGTTACACAGAATACGAATTGATTATTACGAGTGAGTGCCTATTCTTATGACTGAGCATTGGACATATTGATTTAAGTTTTAACATAATATCTTGGGCATGGACTTGAGTCTTCCTGACATTTTAGATAACTTATATGATACCTACAGATCAGGTTAAGATTTTCCTTACAATCAAACATAGTTGAGTGTATCTTACGCTTACACAAGGGAAAGTATTTGAGCTTCACTCGAATTAATAATAGCTGGGGGCACGGTAGTGCCCCCGCCAAGTCGAGCAAAAAAGCGGCACAGCCGTACCATCCTTTTCTCGAAGCAGTTCAGGACATTTTCGACCCCCTATAACTTCGTTGTGGATAAAACTAGAAGCTTGAATTTTCAGTAAGCAAGCAGGCATTGTATAAACACGGTATATTTCAAATTTCATTCCATTTGAACCAGTAGTTTAAGAATTATAACTAGTCAAATATTCTTAATTTTGTCACTCACTAACTGACCGATCATCAAAACTTTAAGGCACTTCTAGCAGACATAGAAGCTTCAAATTTAGAATAAAATTAGTGTTTAATATATAAATCAGGGAAAAACTAAAATATTTAGCAATTTTGGTCCAGTTTTCTGAATACGTCAACTGCATAATTAACTTTGTTTTCCCATATAAATATATAGGATTACAAAGTTACATTTGCAGTGAATAAATCTGCATACTTGTATATGTATAATATAATGGAATAATAGGTGTAGATAGGTACCTAAATATAACTATCTACAAAAAGAAATGAGATGCCGTCAAAAACATAACTTGTAAAAAAAAACAAGTCTCACAACTCAGTTCTTCTACCATAAAAAGATGTGAGATCCATGTAATACCAATTCGTTTAATTTATTCAGTCCCTACTTAAGGGTCCTTCTGTCTTACGTTATTACGTAATTAGCTAACCTAACAACATCTTATAGTGACCATATCAATATTAAAAATCTTTATGTTTTAAATACATAGATTGACTTGGCAATCGCACTAAACAATCTAATTTAATATAACATGTATTACTTGTGAGATACATTCTGTTTTCATGCAAAGGCCAAGTCAATCTATTCATTTAAAAAAGATATTGATATGGTCACTATAAGATGTTGTTAGGTTGTTTTTGACGGCCTCAAGTTATTCGTAAACATGAAAACGTAGCCGTGGAAGTAAACCGCTGCGATGTATAAGCTTTTTGCTACGTTTTTTATTCCATGTAATTGAGTTTTCTACTATACTTCTAAGCTGAAAATTCTTTCAAAATATTAACAAATAGAAATAGAAAAAAAGAAGGTTAAGTATTTTTATTCCTTTAGATGTTAATTTTCTATTATATATGATTATGTTAGTTAACATGCGGGATGACGGTTGTTTTCGCAAATAAATATGATATTTGTAAATAAAGTTTAAAATCAGTTTTAACCTTGCATAACAATTTTAATCTCCGCTGACGTTATATATTTTAGTTATCAAAACAAGTGAAAAAGCCTATATTTTGCCTTTAGTAACTAATAAATTAAATAATATAAATAGTTTACATTTAAATGGTTAATTAATTAATTTAATCGTTATTTCATTTTAAAAGGGTAATAATTAAAATTTTAAAAAATATTAGATAATAGTGACATCTATCAAACGTATGAAAATTTATATTTTTTGAACCTAAAAAACATGTAATTTTCATACGTTATAAACAGATTTTTAACAGAATCAACATCACTTTATGCCTTTTTTTATATAATTAGTAAATGTTCGCGGCTTTGGGGTGGCTCTTGAGCCAGTCGCACCCCAATATTTTATAGCTGATATTACTAGATATTATAGTTTTGACTTTCATAATATTAATGTTATATTTATAGCGCCCTCTACTTTCTATTAAATAAACTACTGATAAGCAACTGATAAAATAACATTGAAAAAATGGCTAACAAAACTGTTGTACACAATACGTGTGTATTGTGTGCACAGTATCCAGTACTGTGTAAACAAAACTGAAATTAAGAGAAAAGCTCTTTAGTAGAATACATTGGGTGTCTGTCGGACTGTAAGATTTTATCTCTGTTTGATGGAATAGTTCGTGGCATCGTTCGGTTTCTAATTACTTGGTAGATATGATCAACAATCTTACAAAAGCTTTGTTTCAGTGTTAATGAATTGCATTTAAACGAATACGAGAGCCATGTTGCAAGCGAGCAAAACTTGTACGAGTCCCTTGAAGACAAATTAATCTGTTATAGGAAAATTTACGTGCTGACTTACCACGTATCCGGTGAAGTTGTGAAGTATAACATCGTGGACAAATCTAAATGTCTGAGTACTTAAAAAGTCGTAGAAATGTGAAAACCGTTAATACGCATTGAAGCATTGCGACATACTCGTTTCTGTCCACAAAACACTATTGGTTATGAGGAGCCCTGTGCACAGTAGTGTGACGTATATAAGCTGTTACTTTAGTTTTAATACCTTTAATGAGATTTATAAATCAGTTTGTCATTTAAGATTTTTGTATTTTTCAGTTTTCATATTATCAGACGAATCAAAATTTTTGTGACAGTCCTGGTTTCATAGCTCACATGAGATATGTAAATGAACAGGCTGTTGCGAAAAAATACTTTAAATATCAAAGAAAGCAGTTTTTACTTAAACAAAGGTTTCTTTTATGTTACTTGTCAAAGGCTTCTTTTATTTTAATTGATCCAAACGCAATATTCATAGCACATAAGCATTATTATATATTTTTACATATAATAATAATATGTTAATTGCAATTTGAAGTGTAGATTTACCACATTCTCGGGGGAGAAAGAAAATCTGCGTATCTGAGAAGTTCCCCAGTTGAGGTGACCGCGTTGGCACTTTTTTTGGCCAAAAGCTCTTTTGCGCCCAGTAGGTGACTACATACATGTCAATGTATGTAGGCACTTAGTTTTAACGGGGCAATTATGCTGTTTTCTGCCGACTTCCAAAAAGGAGACGGTACTTAATTCGACTGTATGTTTTTTTTTATGTGTGTTACCTCATAACTTTTTACTGGGTGAACCGATTTGGATGATTCTTTTTTTATTTAAAAGCCGGTACTTTTCGTGTGGTCCCATATGAATTTGATCAAGGTCAGACCAATAGTTTTTGAGTTATTCTTAATAACTCATATTGAAGTCGGCTGTACGAAATTTTTAATTTTAAATTATTATTTCATTCATACAATAACATATTCATATTCATTTCATTCGGATATGTTACTTTTATGTTTTCACACTATCGTAAATATTAACGGTACCAAAGATTCGAAAAAATATAATTCATTATCGTTATCATGACAACCTATCAAAAGTCCACTGAACTGAACATAGCCGACCCCCCCCCCCATAAATTGTCAAAAAGGCTGGATATTGTTGCCACGCTTGGCAGGCGGGTTGGAAACCGCAGCCGTTGTCGGGAAGATGATGTTGCCCATCTCCTGTTTGTTTCCCTCTATCGTCCTCTCTCAGCTTGAGCGTGTGGGCGTCTTCAAGGCAAAAGTGAATAGGCTTTTGTTACGATAAGACAGTGCGATTTACCATCTAAGCCTGCATCATCAATTACCACCAGGTAGGATTGTGGTCAAGCACTGGCTTATAATAAGTAAAAAAAGCCTCTTAGGACACACACGGATCGATATGAGGTGGCCGATTCTCTTCCGGCGCCAGAAGAAGGCGAACATTTTTCTGCTTCCGATCATGAGTGTAGTTCTACCTACGTTCACTGTGAATAGAACTTCATTTGCAAGAAAAGTAATATTTAGGATTTTATCGTGTTTAATTTCAACTTTTTTAATTCCTGGCGCTTCGGGCACTTTAAAGAACCCATGGAGACGGGGATGGAGGTGCTGATTAGTTTAACGTCCTGATGTCATAGTTAACGAAAACAACATTCAACTTTTAAACTAATAATGTTTGGTCCGATCTACGCAGGATAAGCTAACAGTATCTTAATGTCTTGCAGTAGTATGCTTGGGAACTATGATTTTATTAATTATAGGCTCCCAAGTAGATGGCAGCACTCAGCCATCTTCTCTATTGAAGTTAGTGTGTTTTTGATTTCTATAGCCTCGCGAATCATCCATGGTAGGGATAGGTGTTCTATTGCAAGGATTGTTGTCTATCAGATCTGATAAAATAGTTAAACGATACTGAATATGTTGACATACGAGTACTTCAGACTTCTCGAAACGTCGGTGCTTCACATCTGCAATGTGTTCTTTACGCAATTTTTTTTATCAAATAAATAACTTTCTTCTTAGATGTGTTTTGTACAAACCCGCTTAAATAAAGGTCCAAATGTAACGAGATTTGTTAAAAAATAATTATTACATGTGTAGTATGCATCATAATAGAACTAACTGTATTTATGAAATTTTGAAGTCTACTCGAACGTAGAAAAAATATGAGAATCTATTTTATGGCGCCAATCAGTATTAAATGACCATGAAATCATCATTATTTTGTTAAAACTAAATTAACTTTAATTATAAATGAATTTAAATAGTTAATAATAGTAGTAAATTTTGATTCCAAGACAATTTATCTTTCTTATAGAGACATCAGAAGACACGCCCAATATAAAAAATAGTTGATGTTTCTAGACATAATATGATATTAATGCAATTACGAAAAACTTATTTACTCAGGTGTTCCTGTAGCATATTATATATATGCCAAATATCAATCATCTAGGTCCAATAGTCTTTGGGAGTTCAAGAAATTGTTTGACAAACTGACATAGAGACACAAACATAGAAGTGACTCTAAAAGTGATCGAATTTCGATAAGTTTGGCACGGAATAGCATTTCATGTTTCTAAATTGTAGACCACGCGAGCGAAGTCGCGGGTAAAAAGCTAGTTGAAGATAAAGTTTTGACTCAGACTATGATTTTAAATTGGTAAATTTGTAGTTAATGAATTTTTTTTCGTGTATGTTTATACAGTAATTTGCAAAAAAAAAAAATAATTTTGTTTCGGCTTATTTTAGACTTTTATCATTTATCTTTCTAGTACTATTAAATATAAAAATCATTCTGGTCTTAAGTAATTTTTCCATAGCGAAATGAAGTCAACGTGACCAACGTGTGTGCGTTGTAAGGACGTTGGTTTTATCTTTACATATTAAACCGATAAGCAACAGAAAAACTGATCTTTCTCTCCACTCATAAACCTAACGTCATCACAGAAGTTGATGTTCCACGATGGCATTGTTCGTTGTTCATCGTTAGATATTCGATATATGGTACGTGGTAGAGCCATGCTGCAGCTATATTATGGTTGTAGCACGAACCTAATGGGTCGGCTCGACCGGGGAAGGACCACGCTCTCACAGAAAACCAGCGTAAAATAGCAGCTTAACGCTGCTGTGTTTCGTAAGGTGAGTGTAGAGAACCGGAGACCCTTTTTACTGGCAAAGAGGTATTCCATCTTAGTCCTCAAGGGTGACAACGCATCTGCATCTTGAGACTTTATTGAGGGTAGATGTAGATGTCTATGGGTCACAGTAACCACTTACCATCAGGTGGAATGTGTGCTCGTTTGTCACCCTATCCTATATAAAAAAAAAAGATATTCGGTAGCCTGATAAGAGCATTCGTTAAAATACGTCAAAGTACTTTTGCTGAGCATTTTTTGAGCAACTATTTTCTCCGTCTTAAATGCTATAACTAAATATAGGTTTGGTGTATAAATCTTACAGAACGGAACTAACCTATTTTTGGAAAATAGCTACAAAGAAATGTAGGGCAGCAGTTTTTACACAAAGCTAACGCAAAATGTACAAAACTTATTCAAAATACGCTGACTGTTACGCAAAAAATACTTTTTTTATAAAAATTATAATTAAAATAATTTTAAGGAAACGTTTTTGAATCTGTAGATCCTTTTAGAATATTCGACTAATAATTCAGCCGTTGAATAAATGCTTAACCTAACTGGTGCATGCAGGTTAAAAGTTCATTATTATATAACGTACTCAGAAAGACTTATTTACTAAATAGTCATTTTACCTTCTTAAATCTCTTGATGTATATTTTAAAATTTATTTAAGATTAATAAATCCCAATGGCATTCTTTACTATTTTATATTTTGTACCTTAACTTTTATATTTATTCATATTTACTTTCTTTCTGAGCAACCTATTCATTATAGGTTGCTCAGAAATAAAGTAAATAAAGGTCAGGGGTGCTAATAATAGAAATATAGATGGGTGCTGCATATGAGGGTGTCTTTTCTTTTTATTCTGTAGGTACAAGAGACATATTTTAAACTTATGACACATTACAATGCTAACGAATACTTGATTTTTTCACTAACTTATTCCCCCAGCAGCTATAAAATAGGTCGGTTCCCCCGGAAAAAGATAATACAGAATACCAGTGTGAAATAGTAGCATATTTCAGTGGTTTTCGGAATGGTGAGTAACGTAAGCCTGCTGCTGTTTATTTTTAATTCTATTTAATAGAAAATTTTAAATATTGAACTATACTCGGAATGTTTCTGCGTGATAAAATCACTAACAAGCTTAACCGCAGTAGGACGAGATAAACTGACATGGTCCAGTGAAGCAGGGATTAAAGAGGCAACAGGCCGGCAATATAGCTTAAATAACCGACATCAAGTTTTTCGATTGGCAGCCTTGTAATGGTAATCGCAGTGTTGGATAACAATCTATGGATGGAGTGATGACCTGATGAAACATGCGAGCAGTGGATGGATGCAGATGGTTGTAGCAATCTATGAGGGAGGCCTATGTTCAGCAGTGAACAGTAGTATTACATTTAACATTTTTGAAGCAATCATGCTTATAAAAGTATATATAATACGAGTTTAACACTTAGTCATTTGCAATATAGTCAGTAATACTTAGCAGGCAAAAATTAGTAAAAAATTATTATAATATTTTAACTTCAAGGCCAAAAACCAGTCCAGTATGTTTATATGTTAAATTGAAAAAAAAAATAAAAAAGTTATATATAAAATAAAATGATACTACATTGTATAATATAATATATTGCATACCTCATAACGCGAAACGTTATGGTGTGTTCTACTCTCGACATACCAAGGTCAAGCAGTTTTTTGTTATTAAAATGGTTCTATCATAACCATATTGCACTTATACGATAATATGAGAATCCGTATATCAAGAAAACACTCTAATTAATCCATCTTATATTTTCTAAAAAATAATTTTATATAGCTAGTTTGAAAAAAAAACGATTTGAAAAAATTATTTGTATGTGGTCACGATAACTCCCAAATAAATTGACAGATCGAGACTGGGTTTTCTTATTCGCTTCAGAATTACATCAACTAGTTTCTTATTTCATATTAACAGCCTAGTACGCGTAGTTTGTTAATAAAATATTTTAAGCTTTTATAAGTTTTACTGCTATTAAAAATTTAAAGGCGCATCATATATTTTTTGGAC
Source organism: Parnassius mnemosyne (assembly GCA_963668995.1). Lineage (NCBI taxonomy): Eukaryota > Metazoa > Arthropoda > Insecta > Lepidoptera > Papilionidae > Parnassius > Parnassius mnemosyne. The sequence continues at coordinate 54,892,503 of CAVLGL010000082.1, forward strand.
TTGATACATGTGTACAATACATACAGCCTAAATCTATTTTATACTTTGTGTAATAGATTTATTTTGGTAAACATTTTTTCCCTGTAGGTGTTCCCAGTACGTGTTAGTATAATAGATCCCTAAGTTTAATAAATGTAAATAATATACTTTAAAAGTCAGGAATACAATTTTTTTAATCAAAATTATATCATACACTCATGAGGCATGCACATTTGGATTTTCCTAGATATTTGGATTTTATCGCGTCTAATTTAAAAAAAAATTAGTTCTCATGGGTGTTTTATTTCCCAGAGATTTGAATGCAGAAGAAGGCTTTACTTTCTAGTTTTCCACTAAACTCCACCCCAAGTTAACCCTGAGGAGGTATAGATCTATCACTAAAAGAAGACACAAATACAATTTCATTTTTACCGTGGTCATTATTGTTTTGATGTCAACAGTTTTACTTTTAATACTGCTAGGTTCGATTTTGACGTTGCAAAGTGAAAGTTTCACTGGGTTTAAAAACGATATACGAATCTAAAATAAACTTTAACAGAGTGCTGATACTATTCTACGTATAAATGTTGGAAAAACACGACTTCATTGGCAGACTTTTGATTTATAACATTCAATATTGGTAAACCCATTGTTTTGTCAGTTTTTAAAGTAAGTAAATGAAACAAATTGAATGCAAACAATAGCAGTTCTCAGTTCGTTTAAAATTCAAATTGATATTGGCATCGGTTGTTTGCTGCACAGAAAACGTATTTTTGAGCTAAAAGAATTTAGTAAAATATTGCAGACTACCCTTTTACGTTAACAAAAGTGTCTGCAATACGTGTTAGACATAAGCAATTTAAAGATAGATATAAAGCTATAATTTATATGTGAATAAAATATTTTTATTCAATGTGGATATCAAGAATACTTATTAAAAGTTATTTATGCTTTTACCACTGCTTCGGAAATAAATCTCTGTTATGTGAAGCAAGAAACATTGCGCGACTTTTTTAAACATTTATTTACAATGTGATATTTTAAGCAATTAAGTATGAAAACGTTCATAAACAGTGTGGTAGCGATCACCGCATTCCCAGGGGTTATATTAATCATGTACTTTTTAATTAGTAAGTATATAATAACCCATAATAAACAATGTTTGCTTATTAAGTTTGCATATTTTCTGGGACTTTGTTGTAGAAGTGTATACATTGTCCAATGAATGAATTACTGACTTCTTGGAGTCGAGTAACTGGTATAACAAGTTTGTGCTTGTTCCTATTATTTACAGAATGTACATCACTGTTTTTTATAAAGTTGTTTTTGTTTTCTTTTACATACATTAACTTTTCGTAGCATACTGGGAGGCCAAATTGAATAAGTTTATTTTTCAAAATTTTCTGTAAGAGACTTCTTCGGAATTAGGTTTTAAATTGCTCTTAATATGGCTCTCCCCTACAAAACAAAGATAGTTTCAATGTCAGTCACATCATCTTATAGTTAAATTCCATATGAAATAATGCTGTGGAAATAGCTAAAATAATCATATCTAGCTGTTTCAACACATGTAAGGCGTCTAAGCATTTAGGAGTATATTAACAGAACTAAGTTTGCTAGTTAGGTTTGATATATGTAGCTTCCCATTAATTTTAATTCCGAGAAAACAGTGGATTTAGCAAGACTCAGCTTCTCCACATTTAAAGTGCACTGATAATCACCTGATAAACATTTGGTATTGTTAATTTAATACATTTTGTTTTATAACTGCTCAAAATCAAATTGTCGACGTTAAACCAGTGTACTAATTTTGATATAGTATTATTATATAACATCAACAAATAGAACTATATCATGGTCATTCCCTACCAACTAGAGTTTAATATAAAATAAGAACAGGAAGAGGCCAAAAATTGCGCTCTGAGTAACAAAACTAAGATAAAGTAATGTCAGACCATTCGCAACTTTGACGATACTCTCGCAGTCGATCAGGGCATTTCAGATCAAATATAACTATATTTAAAAGGTAAAAGTAGTAGTAGTAAAAGACCCTACCCTACCAACTAGAGTTTAATATAAAATAAGAACAGGAAGAGGCCAAAAATTGCGCTCTGAGTAACAAAAATAAGATAAAGTAATGTCAGACCATTCGCAACTTTGACGATACTCTCGCAGTCGATCAGGGCATTTCAGATCAAATATAACTATATTTAAAAGGTAAAAGTAGTAGTAGTAAAAGACAACAATGGGAAATACCAGAAAAATCTTATAGATTTCACAAGTAAGCCGTAGAAATGTCCCTTCTGCATTATCGTGCTACAACTATATTACTAATATACAGCTGCAGCATGGCTCTTCCACGTACAAAAAATTACCATGTACAGTCAAATTGCTAATCTCCTTCTTTTTTTTAAATTCGACTAAAAAGCGCGAGAAGTCTTTTTTTTATATAGGATAAGGGTGACAAACGAGCACACAGTCCATCTGATGGTAAGTGGTCGCTGTGGCCCATAGACATCTACATCTATCTTCGATTAAGAGTCAAAATGCAGATGCTTTGTCACCCGTGAGGACTAAGATGGAATGCCTCGTTTCCAGTAAAAAGGGTCTCCGGTTCTCGACACTCACCATACGAAACACAGCAGCGTTAAGCTGCTATTTTACGCTGGTATTCTGTGAGAGCGTGGTCCTTCCCCGGTCGAGCCGATCCATTCGTGCTACAACCATAATATAGATGCAGCATGGCTCTACCACGTATAGAGTATATATAAGTCTGAACTGCAATCTTAAATCTGGCTAACAAGCATGACAAGGCGAATTCTCCCTACTGCAGGAGTTACCCATGTCCAGGAGCGGACTTTAAGGGGCTTATGATGAAAAAAAAAGATTATGATTAATAAAAAAACGGTAACATGAACTAGCCTGAATTATCCTTAGCCTTTTACGTGGTAGAGCCATGCTGCAGCTATATTAATAGTATAATTGTAGCACGAATGGGTCGGCTCGACCGGGGAAGGAACACGTTCTCACTGAATACCAGCGTAAAATAGCAGCTTAATGCTGCTGTGTTTCATATGGTGAGTGTAGAGAACCGGAGACCTATTTTACTGGAAAAGAGGCATTCTATCTTAGTCCTCACGGCTCATCTACGCATCTGCATTTTAATTCGCAAGCGAAGATAGATGTAGATGTCTATGGGCCACAGCAACCACTTACCATCAGGTGGACTGTGTGCTCGTTTGTCACTCTAATTCTATAAAAAAGTCAACCTTTATGACACTCAGCTTTGTTTTTCGATGCCCTTTGAGTTCAGCTAATGGGCGTATGTAATCAAAACAACCAAAATAGTAGTAAATACGTCGTTTTTCAAGTACTTGTAAAAACTGAATAATAATTTATAATTTATATTTATTATACGTGGTAGAGTCACGCTGCAGCTACGATTATATTGTGGTCGTAGCATGAAGGTTTCGGCTCGACCGGGGTAGGGCTACACTCTCACAGAATACCAGCGTAAACTAGCAGCTTAATACTTTCATTTTAGTCCTCAAGGCTGATAACGCATTTGCATTTTGATTTTTGATCGAGGATAAATGTAGATGTATATGGGCCACAGCATTCACTTATCATCTGGTGGACTGTTTGCTCATTTGTCAGCCTTATTTTAGTCAACTACCACTGACGAGAATCAATATTTGTCATAAAATATGCTTTTCTTCGAAAAAAAGTTGCACATATTCATGCATATATTCGATTAAATTACATTCTTCTTTTGTCTGAACTAGAAAGTACCTTTTAAATTATAACTATTAATTATGTATAGACGCAGAAATGTTGTGAATGTGAAACACATTTAAACCACATCTAACAATTATTAACAGACTGAAGTAATAACTCTTTAACTTGAAATATGGAAAATTAATATCCGCAATTTTGAATAGAATGCACTGCTAACAAGATACAGCTTGAGTTTTTTCATATACATTGCACTCTTTTAACGCATATTAATAAATAAAATTTATCTGTGTGTTGTCCTGGTTACCCCAATAAACTTTTCAAGTGCATAATTCTTTCTGTTTTGTGTATGCACGCCACTAAAACATATACACGCTTTTCATCATGATAAATAACAAACGCTCTTGTACGAGTTGAGGCTACATATTTGATATGGGCCCCAACAATTTTTCGTTTTCATTTATTACGAAGCAGCTAGCGTTCTTTTGTATCTATAATGTGGAGCTATATATTGTATATGTAGTATTGTTAGGCAGAATAATGTATGACAATGGCGATGTTTAATATTTTATTAAAGTAAACCAAAAAATTGTGTGTGAATTGGTGAGCAAAATTCAGCACGTTCGACTAACTTTGCGGGATGAAAATGGAAGAGGTCGTCTTTTGACGGTGGTTGTAACATTTTTTGATTGAAGTCAATAGGCGAATAAGGTACGAAGAAACACAGTGCATATTACAGATTGGATCGAAAATCGTGTCGAGATTTTACGAACACCTTGGCGTGAGGAGGATTGAGTAACGTTTGTTGTCACACAACCTCATCGACGCTTTTAAGCAGGTCCGTGTCTGCGTGTTTACCATTTTATTACAAGTGATGAATGCTGGATTAATGCGCAAACGTAACTGTAAACTGAGAAACCACTATAATTCACTGAAGATATAGGGCTTATGTGTGAACTATAGCCAAAGCAACGATCACAATAGAGCCCACAGGTCTTGCTTTGCTAGGCTTGCACAATTAAAATGTTGGATTTATCAATACGATCTGACCATGAAGACTGTATCCCTTTCAGATGTTTTTTTTTTACATTTATACATACATCGGATAGTAAAAAGATATGACACGTTGCCAACTTAGCCCTGTAGGGACCCAAAAGTTTAACCAGTATGCAGTCCAGGAAGTGTCTCATCATGGTGAAGCACCCGTGAAGTCTGTATTCGATCGCTCGCTACTGACAGCCATGAATACTTCTGGCAAGCTTTTGGTAAGTATATCGTTCGGCATTGATGCTGATTAGATTTCGTAATGGAATTGAAACCAGGTACTCCGTCAAATTATAAAACTTTCGATCAAAATCTCCATGTGCTTAATTTTGAAACAACCACGTAGTATGGTGCTCCTTTTTTGGACCGTATTGATAAATCTAAGATTTATGACTGAATAAGTATTATTTATATGTCTGTAGAGATGCGTATCTGTAGAAATGCGGTCCTTAAGGAGTATGCTAGGGCTGAATCTGAATGACAAGGTGAGAAATAGTGTGATAAGAGAAAAGTGTGGCTTATAAGATGACGTTGTGACAAGGATAAAGAAAGGAATGCTTCGGTGGTTTGGTCATGTAGAAATAATGAACGAGGAAGGAGTGACAAAGCAAATTTACGTTGCAGAAGTGAACGGCAGGGTCGGGAAAGGACGCCCTAGACGAAGGTTTATCGACCAAATCGGCGATACATTAAAAATGGGCCAGATTAGGAGTACCCTTAACCGACGAGCGTGTATGCGTAGGTATATGGATGTAAAGGAGGCGAGAGAGGTGTGTCAGGATCGCGCCAAATGGAAGTCCGTAGTCTCTGCCTACCCCTCTGGGTGACAGACGGGAGTGTTTATGTTTTTTTTAATGTTATGTATGTTATAATCTGTATTTCAGTACAACATGGTTTAAGCTATACAATATTAAAAAACTATAATAAAGAAAGTAAAACTAATAACTTAATTATCATATTATATAATTATTCTATGTAATAATGTCGTAAACACGCCAAGATCGCACTGCTTCAAAATTAGTAATCTTGTCATGCCAATATTCCCTTCAAGCCTGCTTCTCTAAAGCATCGGTGAGATTGTGCGGCACCCAACGCGGAACTATCTTCCTTACGCAAAGATTTTCAAATAAAATCTCGTGAACGCTTCCGAACCCAATTTGCAATATATGCTAAATCTCTTCATACATAATTCGGCTATTCTCTCCGATTTTATTATAATTTTCACTGCTATCACGTTGCTTTTCGAAGCGGAAATCAAATACGTAAAGATATTTATTAAAACACTTAAAAATGACCGTCATAAAAAGTATATTATATATATGTGTGTGCAAAAGGCACACAAACACACACACACACACACAGCAGCCAGCTTGCAGCGCTGATTTTCGATTGGCCCCGAATGAGTTTGGATGGGCGACAGTATGCGAGCGAGTAATTGTCCAAAGAGTGTCCACTTCTTTCTTCATCTTTCAAAGTTAGTAGGCCGTGGTGAAATTTGATATAACAACGATTCACGACTGCCTTGGATTATCCATAAAAGTTGTAGTATAAAATGTCCTACGATGTGCAGCAGCGTCTTCCAGATAACAACATAAAATAATAAAATACTGCATTTGCCAACCTACCCATCAAATGTGGCAACTATAGCGAATTTCCCCATTATTTGTAATCTATGTCGGAGGCCTATGTTCTACAGTAGCCTTTTGGTAGACTTTAATAAATGTATTAATAGATAAAACTCTTACTTACTAAATAGCTTACGAATAGTCAATTTGTAACAAGTATACATACAAATCATTAAAATTGTAAGCTATGAAAAAAATCCATACAGATGTAAACTTAGACATATGAGACTAACGTAAAAATATAATAGTAAATTGTAATTATTACAATAGTCTTGACGCATTTTTCTGATATCTAAAAATAGACAGTCCTGAAGCAAGGGCGTAGCTCGCGTAACGCGCAGGACTGTTCCTGGAAATATAAACACGCCCGATTTTTATACTTATGATGCGGGGATGCGGTTCAAAATTCTATGAATCGTGTTATCGTATAGCAAGATCGTTTAACTGAGTAAAGATCGTTCGCACCCTTTGAGTACATAGGGAAATCACAACTTACCAACAATTAGTCTTACTATTTATTGTACAAGGAAGAGAAATAATAGTATTAAAGGAAAGAAGATAATGTCTGCATGTTGCGCAACTTGAATGAGCGTATTACGCCAACATTGTAAATTTAATCGATCCTAATGCTACGAGAGCTGTATGTAAACGCGAGAAGCGAGTATAATTTTAAAAGGCAGTAGGTATTATGATAAAGTTCTTAAACAGCTTTAAATTTTTAACCTTCAACATATTATATTTAAAAACTAATATATTGTACTTTTTAGTAATGTGTTATCGCGAGTAAATACTATTTTACAAAATATTTTATTTTATTTATTTATTCTTAACAGTACACCTAAATAAAAAGGGATCACAAAGGGCGGACTTAATGCCTTTTGGTATTCCCTCAGTCGTGTGGAAATAATGTGATGTAATGCTCGGTTTAGATTATTTCAGTCCAGCGATCGAATCCAGCGCAGGATTGCTTACTCGAAAAATGTAAACCGGCACTGGGATGCACTGAATCCAGTGAGCATTCAAGTCCACTGTTTTATCGGTCTATTTTTGAAGCCAGTGCGACCAATCCAGTGCAACTAGAATAATGTAGACGGCCACTCCAGTGCAATTCCAGTGCCGACATGACTATTGAATAGTAAACACGTGTTGATTGTTTTTGCGGACTGCGAAGAAGAAAGGATTTAACCATGGTGAAGAATTTATCTCATGATCAAACTTAAAAGTGTCAGTTTATGCAGAGAACATTCATGTTTATGAGATATATCCTCAAAAAATTGTAAAAACAAACCTATGCGCCAATCTGCTTTGCAAAACCTGTGCATTGGTATGGAAATCAAAGGCTTGACAGTAGATGATATGAAAAACAAAATAAAAAGTATTCGTTCTACATATTACCTTGAACTAGATAAGATTAAGAAGTCATCCACACCTGGTACGAGTGATAATGTTTACCAACCCAAATTGAAATGGTTCGCCGAATTCAATTCATTTATCAAAAATGCGATGGTGAAGCGTAAAACACATGTATGGCCGTATACAGAAAGAAAGCCGGCAGCCGGCACCGATCTACCAGCGCTTATCGACGCTGGTCTATTCTGGTAATAGTTACATAAAGCAAGCCGATTGAAGCAGAGCGAGCAAAATTTCGTACTCATAGGACGATGAATTAGTTTTGTTAGAAAATGTGTATTTTAAAATGCGAAAATAAGCTCTACATCCTATTAATAGAAAAAGGAAACGTTTCGGAGAATACCATCATTTATTTGTAAAACAATTGAAATTTGATGATCAAAAATTCTATAGATATACAAGAATGACTCAAGAAACATTTTAATATACTTTGGACTTAGTGGAAAAACATTTGATGACCACCAATAGTATTTGGCATAAACCACCAATCCTTACAGAAGAAAGACTAAGTACGAAAAAATATATTTATCGCTTAGTTATTAAAAGATAAAGTTATAAGATTTACAAAAAGATTATAATAAAAAATAATGTTTAAGAAAAGATGTTTATTTGTTCATTAGTCAATTTTTACAAAATATTAACCTTAGAACTGTAAATCTCTGTAATAAGTAATAATTTAAAATGCTTAAACGTGGTATAAATATACACTTGTACAGTAACACTTTGAGATTTGTACCGACCTTATTAGTTTCTAATAAGAGCGATTTTAAAAAGTATCTAAGTGTACCCTTGATATGCCGTCTTCCGTACAATCAACACGTCACTATTCATTTCTCTATTTAACATTATATAAAAATTAAAAATTTTGTACAGCCGACTTCAATATAAGTTATTAAGAATGACTCAAAAACTATTAGTCTAACCTTGATCAAATCCATATGGGACCACAAAAGAAGTATCAGCTTTGAAATAAAAAAAGAATCATCGAAATCGGTTCAACCAGTAAAAAGTGATGAGATAACACACATAAAAAACATACAGTCGAATTGAGTACCGTCTCCTTTTTGGAAGTTGGCAGAAAATATAATATGCGTGTCGTAGTTGTACGTGTTGTCGTATAGTTGTTCATTAATTTTAAATGGCGGGCGGCGCCAGCGCTGACCGACGCGTGTAGAAGATTGTCGGAACTTGTCGGCGACGTTCGACGCTTATCGGCGCTTATCGGCGCCTTTTCATATAAATGCCTGCGCCGTTTACCTGCATGGACCGATCCCTATAAGCGCTGATAGGCTGCCAGCTTTCTTTCTGTATACGGCCCATGTATTCTTAGATAATTTTTTATGTACATATTAGCATGTTTTATGTTAAAATACACAAATTATCCTCCTTTTTGATCTCTGATGTTGATCCAATTTCTTACCCAAATCCGTTTCTGTTTTCTTATTTCCTTATCAACCTCATTAATAACTATTTTATAGGTAAGGGGGAAAACGAGCATACTGCTTACCTGATGGTAGGAGACTACCGCCGCCCATGCACAACTTTAACACTAGGAGAATTGCAGATGCGTTACCGGCCTTTTAAAAAAGAGTAGGCTCTTTTCTTGAAGGTCCTTAAGTCGCATCGGTCCAGAAAATCGTTGGTGGTAATAGATTCCACAAGGAAGTTGTACGAGGAAGAAAACTTTTTCTAAATTGCACAGTGGTGGACCGCCAATCATCCATATAATATGGATGGTATCGAGAGCTTTGTCACGATGTGCAATTGTGAAATTTAGCGGCTAGAATTAGTCCGAACAATTCCTCAGAGCACTCCCCGTGATAGGTGCGATAAAATACGCAAAGAGATGCAACATCTCTACGCAGTACCAGTGAGTCAAGCTGATCGGAAAGAACTCGGTCGTCGACGATTCGAACCGCTCTGCACTGGATGCGATCAAGTGGAAGGAGCTGGCACTGGGGAGCCCCTGCCCAGATATGGGAACAGTATTCCATGCGAGGCTGAACCTGCGCGTCGTAAAGTTTCTAGCGGTGTGCCGGCATGAAATACTGTAAAAGAAACTTCTTGTAGCAAGAGTAATTAAGCACGTTTGAAACATTTTCGAAAGTGATCTTTTCTTGAAATCATTGTCAATGTATTGTTCACACTTCAACGGTTTCTAAACGACTGGAATAATGTAGACGATACAGATCCAGTCCAGCACTAGACTAGATTATCGCTGGATCACTGGACTGGAATAATATAAGCCTGGCTTAATGTGACGATTTTACATTACTTAAAATGTTTATTCCCTCCATATTTCTTCATCAATCACAAGAAGTAGACTGCTTTTGCTATTTACACATAGATTATTTCCGCTGTAGGGAAGTTCTGGAATAATTACCACACTTGGCAGGCGGAATGGTAATCGCAGAACCACACGTCTTGCAACTTTCATGCTGCTTACCATCGCTGGATGGATGCAAATGCAAATGGGATCACCATAGGTATATATATTTTGGTTGATAATAACCCCTGGGAATGAGGTGGTCGCTTCCAAGCAGTTTATAAAATAAATTTTGTAAATAGTTCGTAATCATTTAAATTGTAAAATTTATCTAAAAAAAGTACCGCTGGGTTTCTTGCTGGTTCTTCCTAGGACAGAGGGTTTTTTTGAACCAATGGTAAAGTAAAAAATTATTTTCAATAAGAATTACACATGTAATGTGTATTGAATAAAAAATATTCTATTCTATTCTATTCCCTTTTTATTGAGAGCTACAAAATAGAAGGAAAAAAAGAAAGAAATGTGTTTATTACAGTACAGTTTAAGCGTGCAGCACAACATGAAAATTAGTTTATATTATTATACGTAAAAATAAATAAAACGAAAATTTTACCAACATTATAAATTTAACAAAATATATGTACGTTAAAAAATACCCTATGCTGCAGCATGAAAATGCGAAAAGGATCGGTCTTAGTAATAGCACTGGTTTTCAGTTCTACTCATAACCCGAGGCAACTCGAGCGGCTGAGTGCATGCTCACTCTTGATGAAAATTACAAAAATATTAAATAGACTGATAGAAGCTTTAGCCTATTTTTAAATAAGATAACGTATGCATGCAATACCTATAGTAGTATTATACTAACCTAATCTAAGGTAAATAAAAACACAACTAGTATAAGGATTTCTAAATAAATAAAAAAAAGACTACCTACATAATGCCTTATTAGGTTCAATTTTGTAATTTTCTGCCGACTTCCAAAAAGGAGACAGTACTCAATTCGACTGTATGTTTTTTTTATGTGTGTTACCTCATAACTTTGTACTGGGTGAACCGATTTCGATGATTTTTTTTTTATATGAAAACTGATACTCGTAGTTCTCGGGTGGTCCCATATGAAGTTGATTAAGGTCAGACCAATAGTTTTTGAGTCATTCTTAAATAACTTATATTGAAGTCGGCTGTACGAAATTTTTAATTTTCTATTATTCAATTTTTGTTATATTGCGAATTATGCCTATTTCATGTGTTAAAAACATCTCTTCCGCTGTTAGGTACTTTACATTTATTTCTAGCATTTCGTAACTCATAAGGAAAAACGGAACTCTGATATTATTATACTTAGTTGTCTATACAGATGTTGTCCATACCGACGGACAGACGTACAGACGTCTGTCCGTCCTCATCTAAACATTTAAGGTACTTCCTTGTAACTTAGAATTATGAAATTTGATAAGCAAGCTCTCACAGTACAAGTAAAGGACTATCCAAAATAAATTTAAATTTATATTTTTGTCACATAAAAACTATTACTTGATACTTATATTGATAAAAAATATGGTAGTTCTTGTTCACCACGAATTATGAAATTTACCAAGAAGTCTTAAGTAGCCGATAATTGAACCGTACGAAGTTAGCACACAAGCGAAGCCAGTGCATTAACTTTACGCGTTATCGGTTACTTAAGTTCCGTGTATCGTACATTATAGTACAAGTGACTTAAATCCAATTTTGGAACTAAAACGTTGTAGAATACTAAATGATTATAAATACATAAATACGTTAAATAAAGTAGATATAAATACGATAAATAAATAGGGTTAGGTTAACGTTGTTTTTAAAGAAAAAATCTACAGGATATTGATCTATCTCAAGTACTTTCGTAGCATCAGTTCCAACTTCATCTACATCATCTACCAGTCAATGTACATTTGCTCAAATTTAAGAAGAATATTATTTAAAACTAAAACCATACAAAAATGCTCTTTCTGAGAATTCTAGATCTAAAATATCAACATCATGTCCGAATGAAGAAGTTTTTTTTGTAAAACAGAGAACCAAAAAGTTTCAGTACATGAATTACATCAATCCAAAGATTTAATTAATTGGGATCAAAGGTGCAACGAGACTCGATTTACAGAAGTTGGCTTATATGTAAATAATTTATAAAACCGGAATTCACAACGGCTTTAATTTGTTAGCAATTGCAATGTAAATGGTAATGATAGTAATTGTGTTTTTTAATAAATGTACTTTAAAAATACATTTCACGCTTACAAAGTACACGAAATTTAAATGACTCTTTGTCAAGTACTTTTTTATATTTGTTGATCAAATGATTTAATGTTTTGTTTGTAAAGTATTCTAATAGATGTTGCTAATTAAAGTTCTATTGTTCTGTATTTTTTATTATTTATATAATTTATAAATTTCTGTAAGTTAATTATTTTAGTGAAATCTAGCACTTATATAATCGCTTAGACTCTTATATGCACTTATCTAATATATAAAATAAATGTTTGTTTATTCGTATATTATGCGCTGCCATTCCATTCATCAGATTGCGCTAAAATTTTGTCAACTTATTGCTGGCACTTGCACAAATGTTATAGGCGTAGTACAATTAAATTACATCGTACCGAAATATGTATTTGAAAGTCATAATATGTAATTCAATTCAATTTCAATGAATGTATTATCATTCCTAATTAAACAATATAACACTTCCAATTTTAAAACGATATTTCCACAATTATATCCAGCTAGTTGTATACAAATTAATATGATCATTGTTAACTTTCAGCTTTCGGTTACAGGCAAATATCGTAGACAGTTACATAGGAAATTAAGTTTATTCGGAACCCTCAGTTTTTTAACTATAGTTAAAGCTAATTAAACTAGCTCAGAAAATGTCTCCTTTGCGTCCATTTTTATCTTTAAACTTACCCATTATAAGAAAAAATCGAGACCATTTTACGTAGTACTAAGATCATCTAGCTATATCTGTACTATAAGTGTATGTATACGCACCTAATGGTAATACCATTATCCTTTCCAGTATCTTGAATAAATTATTAGCTTTAATACCATAGTGAAATTATAAGCCGTCTTGCATTTCACCTTTCTGCAGTTATAATATACGATCATTTTGCCACCTTAAAAAAAACTGCTCAAATTTCGACTAAATGGGACGCTCTAATAGTTTGCATTAACCGACCCGAATGACAGATTATACATCTCAGGCATCCTCGTTATCTGTCAAAGCTTTAATACTCGTATGTTGGGTACACAACAGTAAAGTGAATTTTCTTAAAACCTGATTTTTCAAGAGGTCTTCATAGCTATATGTGAGACAATTGTTAATGACTAGAAAATCGAACAAAACACGTAGGGCACTATAGAGGAACGGGTCTGTCTTCTATAATTATTCGAATAGACATTATTGCCTTCCTTGAAGAACAAGAATACGGTGTTATTACATCACCGGCAGATTATCAAAGTTAAGAACGGAATGAAATAACTTCTAATAGACTTTTGGTACCAGTGCAAAAGTTCCTTAACCCAATTACAAAGTTTCTTACTCCCATTTTATCGCATCCTTTTTACCCAGTTAAATATATTAAAATATATACATAAAATGGCAGGAGTTAAAAATCTTAAAGAAATCGCTATAAAATAAAATCTGCTACCAAAGTGGTAACGGTCGCTCTTGAGTTCTGCACAATTGCACATGAATCGATTTCAGGTAACTTGTTCAGTTCGCTTGAACGTGCGGAAGCCTGATCCGCTTTTAATGGGAGTTCATTTATTCACGTTGCAATTTGCATTTTAAATAATATCAGCAGACAATAGTCATAAATATTTTATTAATTAAAGAATACTGCACAGGCTGATCACAAATTAGCAAATTGTTACGTACAGGAAATTTACTTCACCATTATAAAACATTTGAGAGATTCAAAAATTCAGACATATTTTTATGATATTTTTCAAAAGGCAAGGATGACAAACGATCACAAAATCGACTTGATGGTAAGTAAATGTTGCCTGCGGCTGTCGTCGCGCTATATACGTACAGATGAAAATCTAAATCGCGCTATCGAAGTTTTCGGAAAGAATGTGTTTGTATAAAACAAGTCTCATACTATCGTTATTTCATATACGTTAAAGCGTTGTACACTTCCCAATCTGGACACCAGGAGAGAGATATTATTTTTTCCTTCATTACATCTAGCTGCTGGGACTCTTTTTCTAGCTAGGAGTCGGTCTGTATAGGTACCGTCCTCTTACCTATTTCCACCGCCAAATAGCAGTGCCTGTATTGCAGCGTTCCAGTCTGAGTTATATAGGGAGCCAGTTTAATTACAGGCTATGAGGCATTCCGCCTTTATCTTCAAACGTGACAAGATATCACCTCCTTGTTCTCCAAAATAATGGAATCCATTATTAACTGCCAGCTCATCTGGTACCTTGAGGATCACCAGCTGATTAGTAACCGCCAATATGGTTTTCGTCGTGGTCGATCAGCTGGTGATCTTCTGGTCTACCTGACCCATGGGCGGAGGCAGTAGAGTCCAAGGGAAAGGCGTTGGCCGTTAGTCTGGACATTGCGAAGGCCTTCGATCTGGTTTGGCACAAAGCGCTTCTTTCGAAGCTCCCTTCCTACGGGCTTCCCGAGAATTTGTGCAATTGGATCACCAGCTTTCTTGCAGATCGGAGCATCAAGGTCGTTGTAGACGGTGCATGCTCTGACTACAAGCCTTTTAACGCTGGTGTTCCACAAGGCTGTGTGCTATCACCAACGCTTTTTCTTCTGCATATCAATGATATGTTGCTAACTGGTAACATTCATCGCTATGCGGATGACAGCACTGGTGATGCTCTATACACCGGCCGTGCCAATATTTCTCGGAAAAACGTTGCCGAGTACCGGAACAAACTTCTGTCTGAAGTCGAGTCTTTGCTAACAAAGTCTTGGATTGGGGGCGACTAAATCTAGTCCAGTTTAATACACAGAAGACACAAGTTTGCGCATTTACTGCTAAAAAGAACCCCTTTGTCGTATCTCCTCAGTTTCTAGGCACTCCTCTTCTTGCCTCAGCCAGTATCGGAATCCTCGGAGTCGACATATCGAGTGACGTGCAGTTTCGTGGTAACTTCGAACAGAAGGCCAAATTGGCCTCTAAAAAGCTTGGCGTGCTCAGCAGAGCAGGACAGTATTTTATGCCGGCACACCGCCTGCAACTTTACAAGGCGCAGGTTCGGCCTCACATGGAATACTGTTCCCATCTCTGGGCAGGGGCTCCCCAGTGCCAGCTCCTTCCACTTTACCGCATCCAGCGCAGAGCGGCTCGAATCGTCGACGACCGAGCCCTTTCCGATCGGCTCGATTAATTGGCACTGCGAAAAGATGTTGCATCCCTTTGCATTTTCTTTCGCATCTACCATGGAGAGTGCTCTGAGGAATTGTTCGGATTAATCCCAGGCGCCAAATTTCACGAACGCACATCGTGGCAGAACTCCCGATACCATCCACACCATCTGGATAATTGGCGGTCCACCACTGTGCGATTTAGAAGATGTTTTCTTCCTCGCACTTCCTTGTGGAATCGATTACCATCAGCGGTTTTTCCGGACCGATACGACTTAGGGACCTTCAAGAAAAGAGCGTACTCCTTTTTAAAAGGCCGGCAACGCATCTGCAATTCCCTCCCTGGTGTTGCAGTTGTTTATGGGCGGCGCCAGTCACTTACCATCAGGTGAGCCGCATGCTCGTTTGCCCCCTCTCCTATAAAAATAAAAACATATCTGTGGACTGTAGTGGCCACTTACCGTATACGTTAATTTGTCACTTACATTTTATAAATAAATATATCTTCGCTTAAGAATCAAAATATATCATAAGCAATAAAACGGGTCTCCGATGCTTGTAATTCACCATTCCAAACATCGCATCATTATGATGCTATTTCACGCTAGTATTCTATTCAGCTGTATTTGCCATACAAATACTTGTTCCGTGCGGGAATCGAACCCGCGGCCTCAAGCGTTGCAACTCATTGCTAATCTTTATTACCAAGTTTAAATGTTTTATTAAGCTGAAACTGTATAAAAAGGGTTATTATAGTATAAATGAATACATGGTTGATAATAACCCCTGGGAATGAGGTGGTCGCTTCCAAGCATTTTCTAAAATAAATTTCTGAATCATTTATATTGTAAAACGAGACAATTTCTTTTTGTATGGAGAATGGGCCCACCACGAATTTCAGAGAATTTTAATGAAATGTATATCGATTTATTCGTTATAATCTATAGATTACAAAATTAATATTAGTTTTATCGCATCTAATGGGAATTCTGAGAAATTAGTAATTGAAATATGAATATTACAATAACCTAAAAACAGACTAAAAGCGATTTTCTAGTAGTTTTCACAGATATTATGAGATAGAATAGTGTACCTATATAGAATAGAATAGCTTATTAATTAATAGTATTAAACAAAGTTGTAGGTACATTCAGCAATTATAGGTACTTTAAGATAGATGCAAAATCCTTTTAACACTTCACGTAGTGCACAGACCAACAAACGTAGTGTAGCGATTATTTTGTGCAGGTTTTAATTGATTAGTGAATATACATCACAGACACCATTAAATTAATTAAATAAATATGATTAAAGACAAGATGAATAACGGATAATATGACCATTTATAATATTACCTTTACATGCTACATAGTAAGATGTTTTAAACTGGTTGTATATGGCTAAAACACAAAGTAAAATGCCACTGCATTTATAGTTGTAATTATTTCCAAAGCAGTCTATTAATAGTACTACTAAAAACAGATAGGTGCGGTGTCAAGACTTTAATATGTTTTGGTAGAATCAATAAAAGTGCAGTGTGTAAACTTTGTTTTAAAATATATTAACTGATTAGTTATCATACCCAAATACCATTAAAGCCAAAATGAAGAGGTAATATCATGCTTATCTATGTTATTACACACATAAATATGAACTAAGATGTTTTAAACTGGTTGTGTAAGGATAACAAAAACACATGTTTAATTAAATTGTAATATTTAATTTTAAATTAATTGTATTTTAGAGTGTTATTATTGTCAGTCATTATCATTTCAAAATAACTTGATAATAACATAACAAGGATATTTTTAATGTTAAGAGATATAATATATAACTATTGTAGTTGTATTCAATATCCATATACTTTTTTGTCTCTGCCTATGAGCAGCTCTGCAAGATTTTAGCCTACAAGACATTTATTCTATGCGATTCACCTGAAAAACGTTAATGAATATTGTATATATTTTTTTTTCTATATTTATTGCTATCTAAATGGCATGTGAGGTCTATATTTATTTTTGTATTGGTTTTCATTTCGAACACTATAAAGCAAAAGAAACACATCCACATGTGATATTATTGTTAGAAATTATGACATTTTCAGTAATAAGAGATATGATATAAGACTATATATATACTATACTTCAATATCATAAACTACATTTCCATATTTTTTGTCAGTATTTTGTTGTCTCTGCCAGTATGTTTAATAAATAAGAAATTATTATAAAATACACATTATTAATCAGCTCAAGATGACCAAATACATAAGTAGTAATTTTGGATTTACATCAACAATATTTAACTATGTAAAATTTGTCACTGGCTTCATGTAAGGGGATAGAATATTATTTTTATATTAACTATCTGATAGTAGATTACAAAGTAATATCCCTTTTTGCAGAATTAACAACAAGGAGTTAACCATCACATGTGTAAAAATGGCTTAACTAAGTTACAATACTTATGCAAACTGTATACTTGCTTCTAGTACGAGTAATTACTATTTATTTACACATAATTTTCTTTTAACAAACATAAAAACTTTTGTTGGACGGATACCTCCCCCTTGGACTCTACTGCCTCCGCCCATCTATGAGTCAGATAGACTAGAAGATCCCCAGCTGATAGACCTCGACGAAAACCGTACTGGCGGTCACTAATCAGCTGGTGATCCTCAAGGTACCTCATGAGCTAGCAGTTTATAATGGATTCCATTATTTTGGAGAACAAGGAGGTGATGGCAATAGGCCTGTAATTGGACGGGTCTGAGCGGTCGCCTTTTTTAGGGATCGGGTGGATCAAAGCTGTCTTCCATGAATTCGGGACTACGCCTTGGGGGTAGGAGTACCGAAAACGTTGCATCAAAACCGGTGCCAACTCCGGAGCACACGTCTTCAGCACAATGGGAGGGACTCCATCGGGCCCACTCGACATGCTGACGTCCAGGGAGAAGAGTGCTTTGCGAACCGAGCGCTGTGTAAACCGCACATCCGGCATGGAGCACTCACATCGCGGGATGGTCGGCGGTGTGTTCCCCCCGTCATCTAGAGTCGAGTTGGACGCAAAAAGAGAGCTCAACAGATCGGCTTTCTCCTTTGCGGCATGGGCCAGTGACTCGTCCTCTCTGTGCAGAGATGGAAGAGATGGCTGACAGAAGTTCCCTTGGATAGCCTTGGCGAGAGACCAGAATGCACGGGTTCCCGAAGGAAGGCGAACTAGCTTCTTGCCAATTCTGCCGATGTGCTCAGACCTTGCCTTGGCAATGACGCTTTTGAAGGACCTGGAGGCGGAGTTATACTTCTTTTTAAGTGCGCTGGTGTTTACGTCCCGAAACGTTGATGCGTCAGCCCAGGCCCAGTAGCACTCCTGCTTATAGCGTGATGCTATTTTACAGGAACGACCAAACCATGGCTGCGATCTGCCACCGATGGGCACCACAGAGGATGGAATAAAAAGTTCCATACGCTGGAAGTACCACATCAGCAACAGAATCGGCAACAACGCTGGGATCTTCCGGCGAGAAGCAAACCCGCCCCCAAGGGTAGGATGCAAAAAAAGACCGCATCCCGACCCAATCAGCTGACCTATAGTGCCAAACACGGCGGCAAGCTGCAGATCGCAACTGCGATTGGAGCGTGAGTGGCACCGTACTCCGGATCAGACAATGGTCCGAAGAGCCCAGAGGGACATCGACGGAGACCTGATATCCGTCCGGATGAGAGGTCAGCAGAAGGTCCAACAGGGAAGGTACATGGTCTTCCACATCTGGGATCCGCGTAGGCGAAGTAACCAGTTGTGTTAGACCATATGCCAAAGCAAAGTCATAGACAGATCTACCCGTATGATCGGTTAAACGAGAACCAAGACATACAGCGTGGTGGGCGTTAAAATCACCGAGTATCACGATCTCTGCGGATGGGACCTGTTGTAGCACGGAGACTGCAGCCATTTGGACGTGATCGATGAGTCGGTCTGTGTCGGCATTACCGCTATGGGACCTATAGAGGCACCCGTAGACGCGGAAATGGTCGTCGCTGTCTACGCGCAGCCATAGGATGGACAGGTCCATACCTTCAAGACTGCTGAGGCGTCGAAAACAGATGTCCTCTCTGACGTATACGCAAACTCCAGCCCGGGGCACAAAGGAGTGTTCCAATTTGTACCCGGGGTAGGAGAGATATGAAGTATCGGCCGGAGAGGACACCTGAGTCTCTAGATGGTAATGGACAGCGTTAAAGTTGGAATGAAGTCCCCTGAAATTCACGGATAGCGTGACAGGGGTCGCCTTGGTTGTATTGCTCCGCTTGCCTTGAGCAGCATTAGTCGCGAGCGGAATTTTGCCCCCCCCCCCCTCCCCCCTAGAATACGCGGGACAACCTGAGTACCCACGCTCTGGAGTGAAGTAGTTTGGTCGTCAAGCACGTAGTAAATCAGCACTTAAAATTGCAATTAACAATTTGGTGTCGGCGAGGATCTAACCCGGGTTGCTCGAGTACTGTGAAGCTTACAGCGAGCGCTAACCATCTGAGCTACCACGGCTCCAGTCAGTGACAACAATGACGCAACAAAACAAAAATCGTCAGCGTGGCATTATTTAAAAAAATCGAGATGGAAGCGATTTGTACTTTGTAAAATATGTAAAAAGCAGTTTATAGATTTTGAAATACTACAGATATGAAAAAGAAGCATGGAAATACTACGAGTAAATAAATATTTGTTTTTTATTTCACATTTCCACATTTTACATTTTTAATAAAGGTACCTACTTAAAAATGCTTTAACTAAAGTAATCGCTACTCTCAACTCGAGTGATAAACTTCAGTCGATGCAGGGACTATAAATAGTCATCATTCGGATCTTTATCTTACGGTCAATGCAGTGTCTAGAATTTAGTGATTAACTAGACTTATTAATTTGAACAACTTATTGATATATTATGTAATATCAATAAACTGATTAAGTATCATTGTCATAAACTTAGAGTGATATTATTTTATGAATACTATACGCAAACCAAAAATATATAACTACGTATTAAGTTTAGTAATAGTAATTATGTTGGATGGAAGAACAAAACATAAAAATAATTTGTAACAAGCTGACACAGCTTCGTTCAGCCAATTCGAGTTTCGTTACTCGAATACTATTCGACTCAAGTTAACTCGCGTCAAGTTTCTTCCGAATTAGGACATCTCTACTACAATTTTTTTTTAATATTACATTAGCAGAACCAATAACCTAAACACAAATATCAAAACAATTCTTTTTTTCTGATTTCTTGATTCCGATTAGATTTTCATAAAATTTGTAGGCCATTTACTATATTAAATTGGTATCTTTTTTTGTGTATAATAACATTAACATTCATTGAAATTTCTAGTGGGCCCAAAAACAACTGCCTCCTTTATTTAAAAAAAAAGTCCCGCTGGGTTTCTTCCCATTCTTCAAAAACCCCTCTGTCCTGAACAGGGGCTTTTTTCGAACCAGTGGTAAAAAAAAATGACTTTCAATAAGAAGTACACATGTAACGTATATTTAATAAAAATTATTCTATTCTAAGCCACTACGCCACGGAGCCGTCAGACTATATCGTGCCTTGTACGATTTCTCTGCATAAAATAAAAAATGACGCAATATTTTTAACAGATACAAATAATATAGATAAATAACTAATACATTTTAGTAAACTGAACTCGATATGAACCCGAAACCCTAAAGCTGTGCTAAGTACATACTGAGATCTGCCACAAACTGTAACAATTTAGCTTGGTAAATAGAGACTAGCATAGTTAATCCGTGAGAAGCAACTATGGACTAGTTAGCCATGCAATTAAACTAACAGAATTACGCACGTACGGGCATATGTAAGCAAAGGTAAACCAAAACCAGATCTATGTATGTATCTACAGGGTTTAAATACGATTAACATGCTATAAATGCAGTTAAACCCCAATTGTACAATTTGCACTGATATTTGGTTTGTGTTATTCGTACTTCGATAACTAACGTACGAAATTTTAATATTATAATGAACTTCAAGATTATATTACATAAAAAAAATAGAAATAAATATCCAAAAATATCGTAAAAATAATCTTAATTCAATTAAATAGGTTTTATTAAGGTGATTTTGCGATTTAGTCAGATAACCCTAACAATTACGAGTACTAGAAAATATTGTAATACGCCACTCTTACTTTCTTTAGAGATACAAAAAGTTTTATAGTGATTTGAGATTTTTCACTCATGTTACGAGTAGAGGAAGGAAATGTTCCTAACATTTTTAGGTATCTTAATTTGCCTATATTCGAATACATGTAATATATTGTTGTTTAGTTTTTCCGTTATCTCCGGCGTTGTATGCAAACGCCATCCTGACGGTGCGCACAATCCTTGACTTGTTATTGGCTGACTTGAAGAACATCAGTTGTTTGTCAATGAGGGCCCTATCCTTTACGATACGATCCTCAATTCTTGATCTCCATGCTAGAATGACCCTGCATTTTTAATACCACGTCCAGTCGTGGGAAGCTTGGCGCAAATAATACAGCATACTGCCAGTGCAGTGTCAAAAATAATTGAGTCCGTCTCGCAAAGTTTCCGGCTGGCTTTCAAATAGGTCACTAAAGAGGGCTGTCGTGGTCGTGAGGGCTCTGAAACCAATTTTTCAGATCCCTCACAATAGCCCAATTTCGCTGGCTTAGAGATATGCGGGGAGGTTGTGGTAGATTTTTGAGAAGCGTCCTGCGCTTTTCCGTAATCGCCTATTCCAATGTTTAGCTCATCGACTACTATTCCATCATCGTCTGAATCAACCTTAAAAACCACTGAAAAATCCATAACGGCATCCACGTTTGCGGTTGCTCTGCAACTTGTGGCGCCACATCTCCAGCCACTTCCATTCGATTTTCATCGAGTTCGGCGTCCTAAAATATGTTTGAACACAGAATGTACCTAACTCATTCTGCCCAAGTTCTGCTCTGTGACGGAAATATATGACTTCAGCTCATTTAAAAAGCAAAATCCTATCTCGGTACGCAAAACCCATTCGCCCTACAACACGTTCGCAATTTGTTTAAGTTCATGGATTTCGTCCAACGCATGCAGCGTACCTACCATCGGTGGGTGCCGCTAACTGAGTCTGCGAGAACCCTGACAACACTAAGACATCTGGTGGAGATGATGAATGCTGCTTGGTGGTCATGCAGTATCTGGCGCTCGGCGTGTGGCTCGCATGCTGTCGCGTGCAGTGCCAGATTCAGGCGCGCATTGGTGACCTCCAAGCAAGGGTCCTATGCGCGTTCCCCTTTCTTTCCATCATCCATATAATGAGCTTCAATTAACGGGAGTCGCCCAGGCCCGGTCCCAATTTATATGGTGTAGCCGTAGACACAAACGGCTTTGTACTCACAATTTTTCCATGGCACAGCGCTTACACCCCTTGGCAAGGCGCCGAATGTCTGCACGGAAGTAGCAGTTTTGTCACTAAACTCTTGCATATGCCCTAACATATATTATTCATTTTAATCTTTCTATAACTGTAAATGTCACGAAGCTGTTGGCTGTGTTCTTGACATATTAAACTGACGTAAATTCATGTCTGGAGTGCCATAGGATGGAATATTAGCGCCATTTATAATATCAAATTTCATTTCTTTTTATCTTCTCAGCTTATTTGCTCTTAATTTCATCCTGGCGACTAACAAATTTATAACAAAACTGACGTCAACTCTCTAAATACCGCTGTGGGCAGACTTAATATGGACTTGATGGATTTTAATAATTGGTCCCGTAAATTTGGTATAAAAGTTTTCTCAATTTTATTCGATGGTTACTATCCGGAATATCTGAAACGCATATAATATATCTAGGTGGCACGACTTTTTCTTTGCCTAGGAATCCGTATGGGTAGTGAACACTCTCTTACCTGTTCTGCCGCCAATTAACACTGCACCCAGTTCCACGTGTGTCAGTTTCTTTTTATTAAAATACTACTCATAATTTAAGTTATAAATTACTCCTCTTTAGCAAAAGAAATATAGTAAATTAGTATCACATTTCACCATTTTGTTTGTTGTCAAAAGTTCATTCAAGAAAAGCCAATCCACAGGACTCAATATTATTATTATATTTTATTATTTTATATTCACAGAGAGTTCACATAGAGACTAAATTATATTAGCTATCCACTGATATAAAAACAGCAATTTAAGACATCACATATTATTTTTCAATAAGAACATTGTACATATACTATTAAATGACTGCAATGAATATAGCTGAAGTGTGTGATGTCCCTGACAAAAAATTACCAAATTATGAATTTAGGCCGTCTATTTTTTGTTTGTACGAGCATCACGCAATGACTTCTAGACCGAAATGAAGCCAGTGTTACAGTATTCAGTAGTCAGGGAACTTACAAGTACAAATTAAGAGTTATTTCCACACTCTACACATCATTACCCTCAATGTATTGATTAAGTTTTCCTTGTTCTTAGTGCTTTCAAGTAAATGAAGTTTTTGCATTTGGCATGACTGTGTCTAAATATCAGCACCTAGACGATGGTAGTATAGGCGTGGTTCAAATAACAGACGAAATTTTACTATGTTAGTGTTTTCCTCGAACCGATAGTGGACTCTTTAAACTCTTTTTTAATTTATTGTTTCATATGCTTTGTTTAGTTAAAAAATACACGTTATTTTAATAAAAAGCTGACTGTCTCTGGTAGATCCAGGTAATACAAGGCGGTCGCTAAATTTTATCTGGCAAACTGGATAATATTATCTAAGTTAATACAGAAAATTCATAAGAAAATCTGAAAATATATTTAAATAATGTTAGGCATATTTTATAAAAATTATTTTATAGAATCCTATACATACATACATACATATATATATTTTTTTTTATATATATATATTTTTTTTTTTTAATTCTTCTTGCTTCTTGGTATATTAATTAGTGACATTTAAGTAACAATGAAGAATATACACGTCCATGTTGGTGGAAAAAAACCAACATGGACGTGTATTTAGTCTTGTCTTTAGCCACTATCTGTACAAAAGCGGAACTACCAATATTTATAACACTTTCTTGGATTGAGATTTATTGGTTGTTTTAATAAAATATAGGTATTGTGTTCCCTAATCTAAATAAGCGAGAGCGGCTAATATAAAACAGACATCTTAATATGTTGTTACAAACATTCGAGATATTTCTTTTATTGCTCAAGGCTGGGTTTTTATCGCGTTTGTATTAATTGTATACATTTATTAACCTAGTACGCTAAATGGCTAACATAATTCGCTACACATTGTTAAATTATTGTCATAAATACGGTCACGTTAACCGTTAGTCATCAAAGGGTTTCCCAGAATTTAATTCTACGTTTACAAAATGAATGACAAATTTCATTTCGACACGATAAATACGATATTAACTTAAGTTGGAAGTCGCTTACTGTAACAAATGTCTCCTGCTCAAGAAATAGGGTTTCTACTTCATGCTTACTTATTACGTTCTTCTTTCGTTGTTCGATAAAAAAATGCGTGCGTGTAACCTTTACGCGCGGTTGAAGCAAATCTTATTAAGTACTAATATTTATTTTCGTCGTGTATTTATTTTTATTACATATTTTATATTTATAATAATTTTATTATTTTTAGATAGTAATGTTTACGAAGCGATAGATGGAAGCAATAAGCTGATAAACGACCGGTAATAGAGAGCTTACAGGTAATAGGGCGGTTCCTCGTAGCACATAGTAATAATTACATTAGGAAGTCGATGGATGCAGGTAGAAGAGGATCGTACGTTGCGGTATTCTTTGTGAGAAGCCAACCACTAACTAGTGACATGCTATAAGGATGATAATGACATTATATTATAATGTTAGACAATTGTATATAATATTACACATAAAATATATACTAGCTATATTAACTGTATAGCTGTAGCACGAATGAGTAGGCTCGACCGGGGAAGGACCACACTGTCACAGAATGCCAGCGTAAAATAGCGTCTTAGCACTGCTTGCAATGTTTCGTATGGTGAGTGTAGGAAACCGGAGACCCTTGTTACTGGAAACGAGGTATTCCATCTTAGCCCTCACGGGTGAAAACGCAATTGCATTTTGATTCGCAAATGAGGATAGATATGAGCCATAGCAACCACTTACCATCAAGTGGACTGTGTGCTCGTTTGTCACCCTATCCTATAAAAAAAGAAATACTATAGCAACTTGTCACTGTCTTTTTAAATACGGAAACTACTTAAACTGACGGTATATTTGACTGAATGTTACTTTCATCTGAAAATTTTCTTTTCTTTTTAAAAAAAAAACGTTAACCCCACACTAGGATTTTCTCCTGTGTCGTGGAGGCAGTTTACAAACATAAATTGCACAAGGACAAACATCCAGACCCGGTACAATTATTTGTAGGCCATACAAATACTTGTTCCTTGTAAAAGTAGATCTGAGTTACCCTTAAGTCTTACCTAAAGAATTTTTATTTTAACTAGGTAATTTCGTAAAATTGAAGAGAATTGAAAAAGCTTATAATACACAAACAAAAAGATATCTTTGAATGCTATTTAAAATTATGGCCACTTTATAAAAGCATATGGATGCTGTTTTCACAATGAAGCCATTGTAAATCTTCCCAAGTAATGGACGCTATTTTCTTTTGATTGTAGCGCGGTGTGTTTTGAGTACGCTAATGAAAGGCCGCTCCCATACCAAAACCACTATGTAGGGCGCGACTGCTTATGCCTCCATCGTGTTCTTACACTTAAATAGAACTTTGCGTGATTCTATGGAGCTAGTCGCGTGAACACGTACCCTCGTTGTATCGTGTATGCAAATACGAGTAGTAAACGATCGGAGCGGACCTTCAAGCTTTCACAAAAGCAAAAAAAAACCGCTTAAAATGTTTTTACTGAGCAACGACTTTTAGAGTCATGCAAAGGAAAATTGCTATTTGATTTATTACCTGCTTATTATTTTCTTTTAGTTATTATAATATACACGCAATGTTTTATGCAACGTCGTTTAAGTCACACAATATTTTTAAAGTTTTGTCATAGTTTTTAAAGTTGTCACAAAAGTACGAAGTGATGAGGGTATCCGCAGTATAACCAGGGTAACCGTTATAGCGCTATGGATCAGTAAACTGAAGTTTCAATGGACCGGCCATATAGTTCGAAGAACCGAATACCGGTGGGAAAGAAAGGTTCTTGAGTGATAGTTTCGTACCGGTTAGCGAAGTGTAGAACGGCCCCTCTCTAGATGGGGTAACCTGGAAGGGTCATGGATCGTGCTTTGTGGCATTCCTTGGAGGCCTATGTTCAACTGTGGATTTATGGGGCTGTAATGATGTTGATGATGATAGCACAGTAACAGAAAGAGAAACAAAATTTCGGATAAAATTTTAAACGTTTTGTTTCAAGATATTTTTTTAAAATTTTCTTAAAAAATATTACGTACTTAATACAAATACAAATACGTAATTACAAAATGTACAAACAATCTATAAAAATAATGACTAGTTTTTTCACAAATTATGTTAATAAATCAATCAATATCAATCTCTAGAATGAGCTATCTTTACAACAAAACCATCACCAAATACTTGACGTATATTGTATGACAACCATAAAATTTATTAATGTTTGTGCTTCATCTTTTAGTGTTTCATTGTCTAAATGATGACTACCATTAAGTGATAAGCAACAACTAACCACTAAGCTGTAGTAATTAAGATTTTTATTGGTTTAACAATCGTTGGTAATCTAATTAAATAAATAATATATATTGCAACCGCACAATACATCCGTAAAACAGCTGTACTTTCTACAGACACGATAAGTGTATTACTTTCTGCAAAACATAGGTGTTGTCAAGCGAATGTAACAAGGTAATGTAATTACACCATACAACCTTGCAACACCATTTATTAGTTATCAGGGAATAAAGTCTAATTATTAATTCTATGAATAAGTCATATATTACTGCACGTTGCAGCCTTGGAAGGAATAGACGTTTAATTACCTATAATTATAAAAGTATATAACTGTAAACGTTTTAGAACCAAACTCGAAAAAAAGAATATATATACACACACACACGCATATATATATAAGTTTTGTTAAACAAAAAACCTTACATAAATAATCAAAAACGACTTTCCGTTATTGTTTTATTAAGATGGAAATGAACAACAAATACTTCATTATTGCGCGTTTCATTAACAATAGGTCATCGATATGCCAAATTGACAGCGCTTAACAACACAATGGTCAAGCGGTTTTCATTATCGGATAAAATTCACATGAAATGGTCGGCAATGCGCCGGAAATACTGATACCAATTAATTCGTTTGCACGTCAGAATTCGTAGAATTTCCTAAAGCTTGACTGACATACACCAAATTTGAATATTCCATTTTTTATCAAGAAATATATATACAATATACGAGAATATATTTGAGATAATTGAAATTGTATTTCTTTTAAAACGTCTATTTAAAAGTTTCAGATATTAATCACCAAGTACGCTTAAAATAATCTATACACATTTTAATATTATGATTCCAACTACGTATATGAGATGGGCGCCGCATTTTCTTGAAAACATCTCAAAATCATAAAAAATTTAAGTTGCCAACTTGCCTGCCAAGCGTGGCAATTGTGGCAAATATCAGCCTTATGAGATCTATGGAGAGTCTATGAGAGAGGCCAATACCTTCATGGTCCATTGGGATTCTGTTTCTAATCGCGGTTATTTTCATTACGGTTTTTTACTTGGTCGACCCAACCGGTGTAGAGCCACGCTTTCACATAATAATATAGTCAAACATCAGCATTACGCTACTATATTTCGTATGATGAGTGTTGGTAATAAGGCATTCCATCTTAGTCCTCAAAGGTGACAACGCCTTTTGTTTTGATTGCCACTGTATCTATTTACCACCAGGTGGTGGATTGTATCTTTTCTTGTTTTAAAAAATATAACCATAACAAACGTCTGATAAATACACCATATAAGTTGTTATTCTCGAATGGCATTGAAGACATTGAGTGACATCGACGTAATTACGCCTCAAAATCTTAAAGCGTGGTAAGCGCGGCCGCCGGTGACAATATCAGATTATTTCTCTTAATATTAAATATAAATGTTGTAAGTTCTCTCCAAGTTGAAAAAGATTAATTGTAAGGAATTGAATGATGTGACCCTAATACAAGTACAATAGGTACAAATTAATAGTCGTATAGGTAACTCTTTTGATACCTTCCAGAGAGGTAATAGGTTCAGATTCCTGGTGAAAATATCAACACTTACAGTTTCGATCTAAAAGAATTAAATTACTAATAAAGCTCAATGTACTATTATGGTCTTTAGTAAGACGAAAACAGCACGAAAAGTTATTATAAGCGCCCTATAATTAAAATTTATAAAAATCCTTTAGAAAAATTAATATTCATTAGGGTGGTCACGTAAATTTACTATCGGCAGGCCACGAAAAAAGTTTTGTAAGAGATGGTTTTTGTATTGACATACCTACTTGCATTTGAAAATTTTCAAAATAAGATGAAGAGGATGAAGTTGGTGTAGGAATATACCGTCATACCGTCTACTACATGTTTTTTCTTTGCTCCTCAAAATATCGTATAATTAATGTTTAAACTCAGTGCTAAGAAAAATAAGTTTTGTATTAAGTATATAAACACTTTAGTTATCATTCAACACCGTGTGTTAACTCATTTAAATTGGTGATATTCAAGTATTTTAATATTTTGTTTAAACATTTTAACAAAGTTCACCGTCAGTTAGTGTTAATGCGTTGTGTATTGATAAAACGCGTAAGTGACACAGTCTGCACGGCGCTTAGGACGTTCTTGCCGTAACCTCACTTTGGCACCGATTCTTATGACGGCGGTCTTAACTTGCAGTTGATATTTATTAAATTCATACGGCGAAGAAGATAAATTTCATTTCACTTAATAAATTAAGATAAAATTAATTATTATGGCTGTGTCATTGCAGTCATGGGGATGTTGCTCTAATGAATTAATAGGAGAATTTGAACAGTTTATTAATTGTACGTACTGTAAAAAATCTTACCATTTTTTATGTTTATCCATTCCTGAAATCGCTCGGGACTCTGAGGCTTATGACAAATGGAAATGTCCGGAATGTATAAATTTAGCACCAAAGACCTCAAAAAAAGACTGCACACCTACTCGTAATATTACTACTACCAGAGGAAATAAGCGACCGGCATTAAACTCTCCTCCAAAAGCAAGTCTGGTTACAAGTGAAAACGTTCGTACTATTGTCCAAGACGTTATCAAGAAAGAGTTCAATGATATGCTAAAACAACTAAATAATAGTATGATCGGTGTTATTACTAAGGAGCTGGAACCTATAAAAAACGAAATGAGGGACCTTAAAGAATCTATGTCCTTTATTAATAAAAAATTTGAGGAAATCGAGTCAGAACAGCTCGCAGCTAAAAAATCTTTTAAAGTGCTGCAAGATATAAATACTCATTTAGGAAATACAGTTTCTGATTTGGTGCAACGACTAAATTATTTGGAGCAGCAATCTCGATCCAATAATTTGGAGCTTCAGTGTTTGCCTGAAAACAAACATGAAAACTTATATTCAACTGTCAAACAGCTGGGAATTATAATTGGATGCGAATTAAAAGACGAAGATATTCTTCACTGTACCCGAATAGCTAAAATGAGTTCTAGCAACACTCGTCCTCGATCTATCGTGATCCAATTGGCTTCTCCTAAAGTACGTGATCAGATTTTGGCTGCAGTTATCAGCTTCAATAAATCAAATCCGCAAAACAAACTCAACAGCGAGCACTTCGGTCATAC
Organism: Parnassius mnemosyne; assembly: GCA_963668995.1. Classification (NCBI taxonomy): domain Eukaryota; kingdom Metazoa; phylum Arthropoda; class Insecta; order Lepidoptera; family Papilionidae; genus Parnassius; species Parnassius mnemosyne. The sequence continues at coordinate 54,922,829 of CAVLGL010000082.1, forward strand.
AGGTATCAAAAAGCCAGTTTATGTCGTCGAGCATTTGTCTCCATCTAATAAAGCTTTACATGCAGCTGCCAGATTGAAATCAAAAGAAAAAGGATATAAATACGTCTGGGTAAGAAAGGGTAAAATCATCGTAAGAAAAAGTGAAAACTCAGAATATATTTACATAAGAAACTCGGATACTTTAAGTAAAATAGTATAATTACACATCCTTACTTAATTTGAGCAAGTAACAAAAATATCAGAATAAAATTCAAGAACTTAAAGATATATTACCAGAATAGTAGAGGTTTAAATACGAAAACACTAACTTTTTATCGAAACATTTGCTGTAATGATTACGATATCATAATTTTGACAGAAACGTGGCTGAATAGCGCAGTACTGAATAGTGAACTGTTTGATAACAGATACGTGGTATACAGGAGGGATAGAGAAAGTTGTAATCTACAATGCGGTAAAAAAGGAGGAGGAGTCTTGATTGCTATAAAGACGAATATTAAATCGAAACGCATTAAGTGTTGGGAAAGTAGCTGTGAAGACTTATGGGTTATTATAGACTTTCCTGTGTCACACTCTATCCGTCAAATTGCTTTATGTGTGGTTTATCTACCTCCACCTGTACGAGGTACTGTATTAGAGCATTATATAAATCATTGCAATAACGTTTTTGAACAGATTGTAAACTCACACGTTTGTATTGTGGGGGATTTCAACTTAAGTAATATAGAATGGAGTCTTATAGGAAACCAAACTTATACTTCAATACCAAATATTAGCCAAACATTAATAAATTTTGCTAACGTAAACAACCTCGTTCAATGCAATCGTGTGACTAATATAGCTGGTCGTATACTTGATCTTGTTTTGACAACCATCTTATCTTGTAGTGTAAGCAAAAATATCGATGCCTTAAGTAAAATTGACCTACAACATCCACCTCTTAATATTGTGATTCACGTAGATAATGAAACTAGATTACCATATAATATCAATAATAAGAGACCAAATTTTTATAAAGCAAATTACGAATTAATCCGTAAATTTTTACGAGAAATTAATTGGGTAGAGAAGTTTGATGGATTGTGTGATGTGAATGAGTTTCTTGAGATATTTTACGAAATTTTGTATACAGCAATACGAAATTTTGTACCTTATTATAAATTAAAAACTTACAAATTTCCATCGTGGTTTGATCATAAACTTATTAAATTATTGAACGAAAAAAATAGGATAAGGAAGCGATATAATAAATATAAAAATCCGTTGGATAGAATCGAACTAAAACTTATAGGAAGGCGTTGTGAAATCTTAGCAACTAAGAATTACAATTACTACCTAAGAAAATGTGAAGATGCACTCTCGAAAAACCCCAAACTGTTTTGGTCGATGGTGAAAGACAAGAGGGGTGGGTCAAGTTCATTTCCGACAACCATGAGCGATGGATCATCTTCCACCTCAGATAGTACAGTTATATGTGAGATGTTTGCTTCTTACTTTTCCTCCGTTTATAGCCCAGAGAATGATGATAGTTATGATGAATGCATGTCCGATTACTTACAATCACTAGTAAATAACAGCTTATGTCTCTCAAATCCAAAAATAGAACACGATACAATTTTAAAAAAACTAGAAGGACTAGATTGTAATAAAGGCGCAGGGCCAGATGAAATACCACCAATTTTTATAAAAGAATGTGCCTGTGAATTGATATATCCTTTAAAATTAATTTACAACTTGTCTTTAGCTTCTGGCGTATTTCCTTCAAAATGGAAAATAGCAAAAGTATTCCCCATACATAAGTCATCAAATATCGATATTATTTCCAATTATAGACCCATTTCAATTCTGTCAACCTTTGCCAAAGTATTTGAGTCGTTAATCTGTCATCATTTTCAACAACATTTAGGCCTGTATATAAGTGATCATCAGCACGGGTTCTTCAGGTCTCGGTCAACTAGTACGAATTTAGTTCCCTTTACGGAGTTCCTATTCGAGGCTATTGACATGGGCTATCAGGCTGATGTTATTTATACTGACTTTAGCAAAGCTTTTGACAAGGTTTCGCATAGGATCTTGATTTTTAAGTTGAGTGCCTACGGGATTTGTGGCTCGTTACTCAAATGGTTGAATTCGTATTTAGTGCACAGGACCTTCTTTGTTGCAATTAATGGTTTTCAATCAAATACAAAAACTATAAGTTCCGGTGTTCCTCAGGGTTCTCATTTGGGACCAGTTTTATTTAATTTTTTCATAAATGATATTAAAGAATGTTTTCACTTTTCAAAATATTTTTTATATGCCGATGACTTAAAATTTATGAGAATAATTAAGAATGATGATGACACCAAATTGCTACAAGGTGACATTGATAGACTAATCCAGTGGTGATGCAATAACAGAATGTGCTTAAATACAAGTAAATGTTATCATGTTAAATACTCCAAAAAACAGAATTTAATACATGTCAGTTACTTCATTTATAATAATAAAATTAAGGAAGTCGAGACTATTCGGGATCTTGGCGTAATATACGATAAAAAATTAACTTTTGTACCACATTTGGATAACATTATTATGAGAGCATCTAAAATGTTGGGATTTGTTATAAGGAACTCAAAAAATATGCATTACAAAACTAAAATATTTCTTTACAATAGTCTAGTTCGTAATATTTTAGAATATTGTAGTATGGTCTGGAGACCACACTATGCTACACATTCATTACGTATTGAACGTGTTCAAAAGCGGTTCCTCTGGCATCTAGCATATTCTATTGGTAAAGCAAAAAAGTTACGGTCCTATAATAGCAAATTACATCTTTTTAATGTGGAAACCTTACAGAGTCGCAGAAAGTATAATGATGCAGTTTTTGTACATAAAATATTTAATCCTACATTTAACTGCCCAAGTTTAATGGAACTTTTTAAATTTCGTGTACCCTCGAGAGTACCCCGCAGTTCTATTGCACCACTTAGTTCACCATTAAGAAGAACTGTATTGGGAAGAAATTCTCCATATGCCAGATTCTGTAAAGTTATTAATGAATACAGCGATCAAATCGACATTCACTTTGACTCACCCAGAATATTCTCTAAGTGTCTCCGTAAATGTATAAGTAAATAGCGTAAAGTAGATATTTTTTTTAAATTTTAAATTTTTTATAATTTTCATTTTAATTTTAATTTTTTGAGTTTATGTAGCACTATTCTTACTAATAGATATATTTTTAATTTTAGTTGAGGAATAACTTATTGTTTTTTCAGTTTATTTTTATAAAGTTATATGCATGCGGAGTTTACCTTTAAGTAATTGTAGCACTTTTGTTAATACTTTTAAGTTATTGTACTAATTTGATGTGTTAGTGTTAGCAATTGTTGGTAAACCTAATAAATAGAAAAAAAAAGTTATCGTCATTTGACAGCTGTTACGAAAGGAAATGGGCTAGCAGTAAAGTAATCAAAATATAAACAATTAGCCAAATTACGAATGAAAATTAGCATACATAATATATTGCAGATTGGATGGGAAAGCGTCACGAGGTTTTAAATGAACACCTTTTGTTAGGTGACACACTGCTAACACCCTAGAATAATATTTAGGATTTTATTTTTCAATAAAGGTCACGTAGCGGGTATACGTGTTCTTGATGTATACCCGCTACGTGATAATGCAAATTTTCTACTCAATCGGATATCTAGACACGACTTAGGGACCTTCAATAATAAGAGCCTACTCCTTTTTAAAAAGCCAGCAACGCATCTGCAATTCCCCTGGTGTTGCAGTTGTTCATGGGCGGCGGTAGTCACTTACCATCAGGTGAGTCACATGCTCGTTTGCCCCTTCTCCTATAAAAAAATCTACAAGTTGGTGAAAATTACATTAGAAAATTTCGTAACATGGGTTGATAGACACGTGAAACTAATAAAAGCGTGTAGTATCATTCCGTTCATCTGTGAATCAAGCGGACATTTAAGATGAGGTAAATGGAACTATTTAATATTTACCTGAATTTAGAAAATTATAATTTCACGTTCTATACAAACATCAATATCATACTATGTGTCAGATATATGCGAATAAGAACTCTATATGTACATGTGCTGATTTTATTTTACCACAATTTATTCGTCATTATACCACAAATACTTTTATAAAGATTAACTTTCTTTTTTCGTACCTTAGAAATTATTTCTGCTGACAGTAAGAGCAAAATGTATATATAATTCGCTAATGATGACATTATATTTTTAGCAGCGTTTCAATTAAAATAAGCGAAATTATAAAAACCTTTTAACTTAACCGCTACGAGGAAAACAAAGGGAATATAACATAAATGGACACAATTATATTTCTCGTTCTCTTCACTTAGAGTACATTAAATTAAAAATTGGCACTGTTATAATTTATGTCTTTACTTTTCAAAAATTATAATTAAAATAAGTAAATTAAACAATTATAGCATCATAAATTCCTAAAACACCGAGAAATGTCGGCGTATCTTTTAAATATACAGATAAAATAGTATAAAATATTTTTGGTAGGTTACATAATTTATATTATAACGTTACATCAGACAAGCGATTCGCTTCCAAGGATTGCTTTTGTAAGATCTCACGTGATTGTGAAAAAGTAATGGTGCCCCTTTCTTTATAGAAGCAACCCTACATTGTAATATAATAATGAGATACCACTAGTTCCCATTGTTTACCTGATTTAACCCAAGATGAGGTGAAATTTAATATATTTGAAAAGATGTACAACATATCAGATCACCATTATACCACGACATTTCAGCTTGAAATTGATTATTACAACTTTTTATTGTTTATTCAGAATGAGTTGTCATTCTTATGGAAACCTTGCTGAATTAACCAAGATCTTCTTGTAACTCTCTTATATAATATTATTCTAAGCTAGTGCTTAAGTGAAATCCCATCTGATGGTAAGTGGTGATGTAGCCTAAGATTTATACTTACTGTTTTATTTAAAATACTAACATGTTTTCTTTAAAGCTTCACATACAATGCACGTATCTCACGTAATGCTTGTTTGGTTTTATTAATGACTCCCAGTCCAAGAGCTTGGTAACGATCAACCTTCCCACAAGTTTTCTGTTACGGCTCATAAATATCAGTAAGGAGTTCTATGAAATATCCACAAGGTAATTGAAAACCATACAAGTATTCATATTTGATCCTACCTCTTGGTGTAAAATCTATTTTATTTAAAAAATTATTTTATTTAAAATTGAAATATCTACAATTAAATAAATAAAATAATAAAACATATAAAAACTTAAATTTCTATATTACTTATTTTTCATAGCTAAAGAAATATCAAAAAGTATAAGAAATATGTAGAAATACGTAATATGAGCTAAAAATAACTTCAAATTGTACATTTCGCATGCGGATATAACAATATGAGCTAACTACCAATCCCTGTTGTGAGTGGTTAGTAGTAATATAACCACAAATTGTATCAGATGCTAGCAGATATTTATTAATAGTACCGGTATATAAGGGGTAAAGATGAAATTATACTGCGAAAAAAAAAGTGTAGTGGAATTTGTGTATATGATTTACATTAGGAAATCTTCAATAAACATATCCGTAAAGAGCTGAGATCATAAGAGACAAAAAAAATCATTTATAACGTCTCTATATAAAAAAAGACCGTGAGTATTTGAAATATTTATTTAGATTTGAAAACATTTTTAGTAGTACTAGTTTCTTCCTATAAACACATTCAATTACTGGTTTTCAAAGTATTTCGGTGATGTAGAAACATTCTTTCCGAATGGTTCCGCACCGGTAGTATAGGATGGCTCCCCATAATATGGAGTGATACATTAATAAGATCGGGTTGTTAATTTGTGTTGTCAGCTGTTCCCCGCGACTTCGCCCGCGTGTAATTTATCATTGTTTGTGTTGTCACATGTTTCTCACCCTTATTACATAAAAAAAGCAAGCGTTTAATTATACTGGAACTCCCAATGCTGTAAATTTATTAACGGCTTTTCCTAGACCAAAAGCCATGCTCTTCTGGAGGCTACTAAGCTAAGGAAAGGCCATCTTAAGCTTATGCCAACTAGCTGCGTCTGTTTGCCAATGTTTTTTCTTAATAATGAACCGCCAAGTTGTACATATTTTTTTAAAGAATAAGGGTGACATACGAGCACACAGTACACCTGATGGTAAGTGGGCGCTATGGTCCATAGACATCTACATTTATCTATTATATATATAATATACAGATAAAAAATCAGAATGCGTTGTCACTCCTAAGGACTAAGATAGAATGCCTCGTTTTCCGTAAAATGGTCCTTCGGTTCTCTACACTCACCATTCGAAACACAATAGTATTAAGCTGATATTTTACGCTGGTATTCTGTGGGAGCGTGGTCCTACCCCGGCCCATTTCTGCTGCATTCATTATATAGCTGCAGCGTGGATCTGTCACGTACGTGTTGCTCTAGTTTCTTCCTATAAACACACTATCATCATCATCATTTTGAAAGTAATATAAATGAAAAACAGAGTAAAGACGAGAAAACATGTTGAAAAATGTACTCGCCTTGCCCCCGAAGGCGTTCCCGCCTTGTGATAGTGGGTGCTTAATTGCCGTGGCTTGGTCATTCATGGTGAACTAAGAGAAACCCACATTGCTGGCCATGAGGTGGAGGGCTAGCTCGAGGTGGCCACTCCGACTGGGCATGGTGAGCCCACTTTCGATGTTCGGATGTATGTTGGTAAGCTGTGGCGGTAGGGGTGTCCTCTCCCCCTACCGTTGCAGCCGAGGTGGAGTCGCGTGGGAAGAGGAGTGTAGGTACGGCGATGCGCCACTTGCTCTGTCCCCGCGACTCTGGCGGGACCGCACCATTAATGCAGTGTGACCGAGCCACGGGAGTAGAGGAGTGTCCGTAGCAGAAACCGTCCCGTGATCCTGCCAATATGCGGCGAAGGTGAAACTCAATGGGGTTTCAGTCGGTGAATGTTCATTGTGTATGTATTACATATTACCTGTCCTTGCGGTAGGCGGGTATGCGTAGGCATTTACCCACGTAAAAAATATTCTGGGCTATTAGACTTGCGGAACCGGACGTTATTAAAAATAAGCCTTTATTGGTTGTATTTAATGTTATTCAAATTACTAAATTTACATATACTAACAATTGCACAAAACAAATTAACAGTATTCAGATCCACACAGATAATATTCTAAGTGGTAAGCGTTTTTTAAAAGTAGGTACTACTGAACGTAGGCTGCTCAGAGAATACGCTAGTCAGCTAGGGTTTTTTACATGATTTTACATAATTGTTTATTTTAGTTATTTTCATTTACAATAAAATAAAGCGCCTATTATAAAGTCATTCGAAAGTTTACCAACGTTTACAATACAGTACAAAATGATGTTAGGGTTGCACTTTGTATAACTAAAGTTAGTCGCTCGTATAAATTTACTATTCTAGTCTTAACTAATACCAGGATCAAACGCTGTCAAACTTTAATAGTTTGCACACAAGCTGTTATAGATAGTTTTCGTCACGTGCCGTTTTATGCACAGAATTTTAAATGTTGAAGTATATAAATCACTTAATTAGATGTAGGCGTTATGCGGAAATATAAAATTTAATTATTTTGTATGCGTACCAAGTGAAAGAGAACTTTAAATTATATGTGAAAACATTTCTTTGATTATAAATTCTAACAATGCATATCCACTAGATGGCGGCCTCGAATTGTAAATTGAGAAGGTAACATTAGAAACACAATATGTTAGTCTCGTGGGTTGGCCGAATTTGAATAGCCAGCTTTATGGCTATATTTGGGTATTAAAATTTAGAATGTGGAAATAACAAACAGAATTATAGACTAAAGCAAATATATACCTTCTCAAAATGTTTTTTAAATTTTTTCTATACCATAACTAGTATTTAATATATATATGCTGTAGATGTCACTATAGCGACTACTACTCAATAAAACATTCCATACCATGACCGTTACTGTTTCAGATTGGCAACAATGCCTACTAGACCGTCCTGTTACCGATCAACACAGTAGCTGGTCATGGCCGAATCGACAGCGAATTCAGGACGAGAATACTTGGCAAGAAGTAAATATTTGGCAAGAAGTATATTATGGCACGCGCCGTTACCGTATCGCTCTGCGCAGGCGACCAAACGCGTTGTAACCGCGTATACCATTGCCCAAATAATAGCAAACTAATAGCAAACATTGCTAGTTCTGTAAACTCCGACTGAGACGAAGCGCTGAATAAAATGAGAAACAATCCATAGAAAGGGCATTATAGTCGTACACAACATGTTGAACGGAATGAGACAGTAATTAAACGCATTGCATACGGATGAGATACATTGTTGATACGTTCTTCTGGGCGTAATACTGACTGCTTTGTTTTTTTTGTGCTGACTCTTTCCTACTATTTAAAGTTATGTATACAGATTACTGTTGTAGTAGGCCGATATCTTAAGTGCAAACAGATCTTTAAAAATAAATCTCAATATATTTGTGTTTCTTCGAGAATCGTTTTCCTTTAAATTTCAAAGTACAGTAAAATAAATTTTGATTAAAAATTTAAGCTCAATTCGCAAATGTTATCGGAAGGCTCCAAATTATATATTTTAGTCGTAGCATCGAGCCGTTAAAGCCACTTCAGAGCATAACCCGCAATCTTTTTTATGACTCTCGAGGCACCTTATTCGAGATTTCGTACTTTAACTATCTCTTAGTAATACCACACTAGAGAAAACTACTTTATGTTTTAAGCAAATCGAATTACCTGTTACTATGTAACATACATGTTGGCATGTGTCTGATAAAAGTATATTACAGTATATTATGTAAAGATTTTTTTATTTGTATTTATTATAAAACTAGCCGTTCCCCGCGACTTCGTCCGGCAGAAAATTATTACGATTGTATTTCATGAGTTCTAATTCTTTTTTTAAATAAAAGTGACATTAGTTACTCCTTATGACATTAGCTATCTGCCATTGAAAGTCCTGTCAAAATCGGTTCAGCCATTTCAGAGATTAGCCGGAACAACAGATGTCGACGTTGCAAACGTTACGAGTAAAACCAATTCTTCCTACAACGGGAAAAGACCATGTCTGACTTTAACCGGTCGATGATGAAAAAGAAATGATTATTTAATAAGACTACATAATTATAATATATTATAACCCTACATTTATATCTTATGTCCTTAAGCTTCCAGTTTTTGAAATCACGGGGTTTGATTAAAAATGGATAATTATTTTCGTTAGTATCATTTACGCAGAATGCACTAACTGGTATCTTGAAGTTTGGATTTAATTATATTAAGTATAATATCTCTCTACTTTAAGCAGTCAATTACATTTTTAAACTGATTGTAATCAATTCTAGTTGACCTCCCCCCATCCTTTAAACATTGATAAGGCAATGTAATATTGGTAATTGTAAGCATTGCTAGCCCAGGGTCTAACTTTTTGTAGTAAATATACATTATCTGAGCAATAAGGATTACATTCCCGCCAACACGAATGAGTACCAGATAGTAAGTAACTACAGTATACCTCTAACACCTACTGTCAACTTCTCACACACGTCAACAAAGAATACCACAAATGTATTTTTTTTAATAGAATAAGGGTGTCATACGAGTTTACAGTTCACCTGATAGTAAGTGGATACTGTTCTCTAAACTCTACGAACTATACAAAACCCAGCAATATTATTCTGCTGTGTCACGCTGGCTTTCCGTTAAAATGTAGTCCTACCCCGGTCAAGCCGACCCATTCTGCAGCATGGGTCTACTACGTTTACTCTCTACCACAACTTTAGACTAAGATGAAATGCCTTATAGCCTGTAAGTATGCTAACTCTGTTACCCTTCAAACCGGAAGGCAGTACGATCAACACAGTTGCTTGAAGGCATAAATATTTAAGTAAAGTTGTAAAGTAGTAAAGCTACAGCCTTTATACAACCCAAAGTCCGGCCACCGCCCTCCTCACATTTCCGAGGGTTTAGGTAAGGCAAGGCTTAAAAAGCGTGTTGGCGGACTTCACATGTCTTCAAAATATTTTTTTCTTGCGCATATGGTACTTAAAGTTGCAATTAACAATTTTATTGGTGCCGGCGGTGATCGACCTCAGGTTGCATACATACTGTGAAATTTTCGGCGAGCATTTAGTCAAATTGTTAAATACTAAATCCAAATAATCTTAAGTGTACAAATCAATTGTTTTATTGTTAAAATTTGTACAAATTACAAACAAAAAACAAAAGTGCATCATATTTTTATCACAGTCTGGTTTTTGTTTTATAAAAATTGCTAATAGAATAATACTAACTCGTTGACGTCTTCTCTGGCCGTTAGAAGAGATATTATTTAAATTTTATCTATAAATCTTATTACTCCGCGAAAATATCTCTTAAAGTCAAAGTCAAAAACTTTTTGTTCAAAATTACAAGACTTTTGAAATGTTTACCGGCTCGCGGTATCAAGCACTTTTCAGAGAAAACACGCGTGTTCCATCACAGCTTATAAAAGTCCACTGCAGAAACATTGGCCTCCCTCGCAGATTGCCTCATGGAGGGATTTCGGTATTGTTGCTACGCTTGGCAAGCGGGTTGGCAACCGCTGTTTTTTATTATTTTGAGTTGTTATCCCATCTCCTGTTTCATTTTCATTTTTAATTATGCTTATGTAAGATTGTTGCACTATGATTTTAAAAATTACTCAGAAGATACTTTCTAGTTTTAGCCAATCTAAATTTAGGAACTACTACCGTATGAACTTGATCCGTTGTATAGGAGACTTTCCGTGATTTTTTTTTCGTACATAGTAGGCTATAGTATAATATAAGTACATAATGTTTTTAAAATAAATAACGACGGAAGTGTCAATATATTATTAGGCTTGTTAAAAAGATCAGGTAGCTATTCGCGGGACTTCAAGGAGTATTGGTTGTATGTTTCGTTTGTTTCTGGAAAATAAATATTCTTTCTAATTTAGCTGCAGACCCCCACATTAATGCACCATTGGACATAATAGGTACTATAAATGTAAGCAAAGTAGCGGAACTTAATTGAAACTGAATTAGCAATCTGTGCATCCCACAGGAACCTTAAATCAATAGAAATTTCGAGAAATATGGTCGTGCTCTTGAAATCTATCCATATGTATCATATCATATATTATTTTCTAATTTAATTATTAATTATAAATTATTAAAATTATGAAAAATACAGTGTTAACTGTAAAAAGTTTCTATTTCGGTTAGAAGCAAACTGTTGGCTGCATACCATTTATAAACAACTACCTGTATTTATTTGTTGTTTTTTTACAGCGAAGTAGTTTTTTTAAACTGGCTTCACGGCTCTGGGTTCTAGCCCTTCTGAGCCTGTAAGTTTTTTAAACGTTAAATAACAAAGGGGTATCCTCATTAAGGGAACAACAAAGTTTTTGACTTGTAGTGACGGTATAAGAGAGTTCACTAGCGCCTTTCAATTCGTAGGTGTCGTAAAGGCGACAAAAGTAAATTAATTAGGAAGTAAGTAACAGAATCTTCCTGATAACAACACTATATAAAAAAAAATGCGTTTTAAAACACGTTTGACAAGCAAGCAACTATGGGTAGTACACCTCCCCTCCTCCCTCCTGAGGCATTCAGTGGGTATAGTCCATTTTAGAAGTGAAGTGTTTTAGTTAAAAAATTGAACTTTTATGATCCGCACAATCAAATGCACTTGAGATATCACAGAAGACATCACCAGAGTTATAGTACCCTTTGCAGGCCTGTTGAGTATATGAGATTAGCTGAAGATTCATCGTGGATCTTTCTTTTGTGAATTGGAATTGCTTTTTATTAAAGAAAATTTTATTTTTAATTAAACGATCAACCACCTGTTCTAAAATTAGTTTTCGGATATTTTTGTTCTATTATTATTTTTTCGATTTGTTATTTGTAAAAGATGCATACATGTAGTAAAAATATTGTCAACAATACTTTTATGTTAAACTGGATCTTTGTGATCTGATTAATTTCTTTTTTATATATATGCTTTATGTGTTATTTTACAATTTATTATGATTTAAAATTTATTATAATTTAATATTAAAATTTACTATGATATTGTTATAGGAGATGCAGGATGGTATTGTAAAGTTTCTTCATTGAAAATTCTCTGTAAATTAAAATAATTAAAAAGAGAAATTAATCTTATATTGTCTGGTGTATTAATCTTATCCCGTCTAACAGCCATGAGGTTAAGAGTGTGATCGGAGAGTTTTTGTGTTCTTCTGCGGCGGGTCTTGCAGAACTTAACTCCGACCGCATGGACAGTTTCCACGAGCTTGTCATTCAAATCGTCCACTTCATTGCAGTCTTCTAGGCACTGAAAACGGTTTTGTAACTCGAGCTGAAAGGTTTCGGGACTTTGGATTAGAGCACGAGGGGGACGCTATGAAGCTACATTCTTCAACAGATTTGACAGCATACAGGCAACTGAACAGACAGATCTCCAAATGCATGCGGCGGGACTTACGCAACTTCAATACAGCTCGTATTGAAGAAGCGATCGAGCGGAACCAAGGCTCCAAAGTCTTTGCCAGAGATCTGTCTGCCAGAAAGCGCCAACTGTCAAAGCTGAAGACAGAGTGTGGCAGCATCGTTTCCGGGGCACCTGAGATTTTGAGTGAGATTGAGAGGTTCTATGGGCAGCTGTACACGTCATCGTTGGAGCCGCACGCAAGTGTGAGTAACGATCCAAGAGCGAGTCTTATCCGACATTATTCCGATGATATCCTGGACGTCAGTCTGAGCGAGATTAGAATGGCTCTCCAGCACCTTAAAAACGGCAAGGCCCCAGGCGAGGATGGAATTACAGCGGAGCTTCTGAAAGCGGGTGGAAAACCGGTACTTGAAGTCCTTCAGAAGCTCTTTAATTCCGTCCTCCATGGTGGCATTACACCGGAGGCGTGGAGCAGAAGTGCGGTGGTCTTGTTCTTCAAGAAAGGCGACAACGCTCTCTTGAAGAACTACAGACCGATTTCCCTTCTGAGCCGCGTCTACGTGCTGTTTTCGAGAGTCATTACGAATCGTCTCGCGCGCAGACTTGACGACTTCCAGCCTCCCGAACAAGCCGGTTTCCGAAAGGGCTTTAGCACCATAGACCACATACATACCCTTCGGCAAATTGTACAGAAGTCCGAAGAGTACAATTTGCCACTATGTCTGGCGTATGTGGACTATGAGAAAGCCTTTGATTCCGTCGAAATTTGGGCGGTGCTGCAGTCCCTTCAGCGATGCCAAGTTGACTGTCGGTATATCGAAGTGTTGAAGTGCTTGTACAGTAGGGCTACGATGGCTATCCGAGTACAGAACCAGAGTACGAAACCTATCCAATTGCAGAGAGGTGTAAGACAGGGTGACGTCATATCCCCGAAACTCTTTACCGCTGCATTGGAAGATGTTTTCAAGCTTCTGGACTGGAAAGGATACGGTATCAACATCAATGGCGAGTACATCACTCACCTTCGATTTGCCGACGATATAGTCCTTATGGCAGAATCGCTGGAGGACCTAAGCACTATGCTCAATGACCTCAATAGTGTTTCCCAACGGATAGGTCTTAAGATGAACATGGACAAAACAAAGATCATGTTTAATGTCCATGTCACACCTATGCCGGTAGTTGTTGGGAACACTAAGCTCGAAGTTGTTGACGAGTATGTTTACCTGGGACAAATAGTCCGACTAGGTAAGTCCAACTTCGACCGAGAGGTCAATCGACGGATTCAACTCGGTTGGGCAGCGTTCGGGAAATTACGGCACATCTTCTCGTCAGGTATACCTCAAACTTTGAAAACGAGACTGTACACCCAGTGCGTGTTGCCAGTGATGACATACGGAACTGAGACGTGGTCCTTCACTGCTGGCCGGATGAGGAAGCTCAAGGTCGCTCAGCGAGCTATGGAGAGGGCTATGCTCGGAGTTTCTCTGCGTGATAAACTCAGAAATGAGGATATCCGCAGTAGAACTAGAGTGACCGACATAGCCCAACGGATTAGTAAGCTGAAGTGGCAATGGGCCGGCCATATAGCTCGAAGAACCGACAACCGATGGGGAAGAAAGGTTCTCGAGTGGCAGCCTCGTACCGGCAGGCGAAGTGTAGGGCGTCCCCCCACTAGATGGAGTGACGACCTGGTAAGATATGCAGGAAGTCGATGGATGCAGGTGGCTCAGGACCGTGCTTTGTGGCATTCTTTGGGGGAGGCCTATGTTCAGCAGTGGACTTGTGAAGGGCTGTAATGATGATGATGATTAATCTTATATTGTAAGCAAATTATTTAAAATTTTGGGCCGTAGCAATTATAATTTGAACTTATCTTTACTATATTTTTATTTGAAAGGTTCATATAAAGCATATCTATTTTAAGATAAATTAAGTATAAACCTTTAAAACTTTAATTAAACTGTCATGGCCAATAATTATCACATTAGTGACAATATAAAATTAAAAGATTTTTTTTTTGTAAAGGAATGGAAAATGCTACATTTATTTTCTATCAGACTTCTTAAAGTAAATATTTAATGATATCTTTAAGATTTTTATGTACAATTAATTAAGCCTTCAAATACTTTGATTAATTCTTTTCTGTTCCATATTATGATTAATTATTACAAAAAACCAACCTTGAAAAAGAGAATATGGTAAAATCGCTTTCATTATCTAGCAAATTTATTATTCGAATTGATATTTATATAATCAAATAATTCATTATAAACAATAAATAATTTTTCAAATAGAATAATTAAATATTTGCAAAAAGATATGCTACTTGAAGAATACTCACTTACAAATACTAATCGGTGTTCAACCGTTTTCTAAGAAAGTTATACTTGAAAAAGTTGTTATTCATTATTATCGTAGATAAGGTTTTCTTCAGTTACTTGTAGCTTTTTCATCATTCACGGAAGAATCCATACAAAACAGCAGCAGAACGTATTCACTCCAAATATTTGACAAATCGATAAAATCAAGTTCACATTCACGCAACGTACGTTCATTTGAGTGGAGCATTTTTGTAAGTCGCAAAGCTTTGTGCTAATCCGAAGAATGCAAAAACTTTTCCCTATTGTTTTAACCATTATAAAAAGGATACGGTACGACAAAGCTAAATAAGGTGGCGATAAGCTTTCAAGTAAAATGAAATAAAAAATGAAGGAAATTTAATTTTTATTACGAACAAACTACTTTAATAAATAACGAAATCTATTAGAAGAAAATTAAAATTTAATATATTGAGCGGTTGACAAAAAATAAAAATTACAAATGAAAAAGGGTTTCTTTCATAAATTGGTCATAATTATAATAATAACAATGTTAACAATAACTTTAAAAACAATCAAGAATCCTTTGCACCTCGCAAAATGTTTTTAGTTTTATCTTCCTTTATTTTTATTAATTTTATTTAATTCGGCCTATTTAAATACGCGAACTTTAACGCGACAATAAAAATAAAATTGTAAATACCGCAAGATCGTAAATTTAATGTTTTCGTTTTTAAAACCACGCTGTTTTTTAACGCTTTATGTTATAGTATGTATGGATATTAGCATTGATTATAGTGGGGGTTAATACTCACGCGACATGGTTGACTTGCGGGAGGAAGGCGGCCGCGAAGGCTAGGAGCAGCGGCACGCCGCTCATGGCACGATCGGTGGGCGCATTGAGGCGCGGCCTCCGGCTTCGATGCCGCCGGTGTCGCACGGCGGACTGCCAACGGAGTTTAGTCCCAAAGACGCGCGCCGTGCTCCCTCAGATCGATCGCAACGGCGTGACCCGGCCGACACCGCCTGTCGCTTGCCCTATCGACCAACGCGCCGCCGCAGCCGATGCGACGATACCCGACTAATAATTACGAAGCGGACGATTCGCATTAAAACTTCAAACATGCGCGCGACCCTCCATTCTGGACCCTTTGATCAGGATAAATGAATACGGCCCGATGCATGCAAAAGGTAAACGTACGTGCTTAGAAAAAGATTTACGAGTAAGCTTATCAGGGTTGCGTTTCGATAATCCAAAATTTTTTGGATGACATCTGTTTTAGAGAAGTATTTAAAATATTTTTCATTTATTGTTTTAAATTAATAATAATTTTATGTGTTTTAATTTTTCTTCGATGTTTATTACATTATAAATTAAAGTTTTTTGAATTCACTTTTAGGTAGCAGTTTTGATAGTAGGTGTAACGATAAAATATTTGCATATTTGTTACGCTAAAGCCTTAAAAAATAAGAATTTTCAGATCTTATAAAAATTTGGTCAAATATGCACTTACTTTCATTAGTTTCTATGGATATTATTTTAAGATTATTGAATTCGTGAGAAATATACGAAAGAAAGGCTGGCACAGCTAGATGCAACCGAAGTTGAATTGTGAATTTCGTGCACTCGCGCGTTGATCTCTTTACTGTGAAGAGCTGAAAAATGTTTTCATACATTTTTGGAAATATTAAATTAAACATAAATATAATAATAATATAATCGTCATCAGAAGAAGCATTCTGATGTAACTTGTAATTTGGATTTTCAGTTTTATGCCTCAATATGTTCGTACTCCGGACCAGATTAGCGTTGGACTTTCACCGGTTGTTGACGATGATGGTGATGATGCTATTATTACCATGATAAATATAAAACACAAACAACAACAATTATTTATACGTATATTATACATGGGTCGCCTGGATACTTACCTAGATGACCCACGTTTAATAAAACAAGGATCATGTTACTTCCTTTCTCTATTCAACTAATAAGACAACGACTGTCTAACGCATTATATTTAATACTTTTGCAAGTAAGTACTAAAAATTACCATAGTTAATCAACTCATATCAAAACATCAGATTTTATGTAAAACAGCAACAAATCTTTATTATCCAATCGTTAATAATACTGTACATAGTAGTTAAAGAACCCGGGCTAAATCCACGTTGGCACTAATCAAATTTAAGTTGTTATTTTAAATGCGGTTTTACAGTGTGCTTGGCAATGAAGGAAAATATCGTGAGGAAACCTATATGTCAGAGGAATTACAATTCTTCGAGGCATTGATATCTTTACTAATACTTTTGAAAATATTTTTAAATACATAAAATTAGAAGATGTGTCGTAGGTACGATTAACCTCAAAACTTGGAAACAAGATTGTACAATCAGTGCGTGTTTCCAGTGATGACTTATGTATCTTAGACGTGGTCCTTCACTGCTGGCCGTATGATGAAGCTCAATATCGCTCAGTGAGCTATGGAGTGGGCTATTCTCGGAATTTATTTGAGTGATAAACTTGACAATGAGGTTATCTGCAGTAGAACCAGAGTAACCGACATAGGCCAACAAAATGGTAAGCTGAAGTGGCAATAGGCCGGCCATATAGCTCGAAGAAACGACAACCGATGGAGAAGAAAGGTTCTTAAGTGACAGACAGCCTCGTACAAGTAGGCGAATCGTAGGGCGGCCTCCCACTTGATGGAGTGACTACCTGGTAAGACATGCAGGAAGTCGATGGATGCAGGTGGTTTAGGACCATGCTTTGTGGCATTCCTTGTGGGAGGCCTATGTTCAGCAGTGGACTTGCGAAGGGCTGTAATGAGTGAATAAATGATGGAACATAAACATTAAAGTATCTATAAAGTATATATTATTTTGTATGATTTATGTCACATGATGTATGATGTAATGTCTTCCAATTTAGGAAGTTTTTTTTTGTTATAGTCCGAAGATAAGCAATACCCTTACAAAATACCTTGGACAACGCTTTCTATATTTCAAATTTTTACTTTCTACTTAACAATATAATTTATCAACTTTTTACTATCTGCTATTTATAAGCACTAAATATTTCTTTTAAAATTATACATTTATTAAAAAACGAGGAGCACTTTTTCATTTTTTATATATTTATATATTTTTCTCAGAAACAGTAGCTGTGGTTCGTTAATATTGACATACATTAATATTTAAAAATAGAACATATGTATTTCGAAGCAAATAATAAATATTGTGTCTTATAATTTGTTATAGTGTATTGTTTTATTTCTGTGTGAAAAACTATAAAAATCCTTTTCTCCATTAGTGTCGAACTGTTATTCCTTTTGTAGATTCTAGACAAGGCTGTGTTTGCTTAATTGCGATACAAGCGTTGCAGTGTATGTTAAGAGGCCACTTCACCTTTGACAGCGTCGGTGGAGTTGTATGCAGAACAACACAAATAGAGGCAGTTACCGCCAACAAGATCTCACGAATATACATCTATTTTGTTACATTATATTAGGTGTAAGTTATGATAGTAGTATGTTACATGTTTTCTTTATATAGGTATTATAATACTAAATAAAATTAAAACCCTTACAGTAATATTAAAATAGTCTACTGCTGAACATAGGCCTCCCCCATATATTGCCTCATAGGGGGGATATTTGCCATAGTTATTACGCTTGGCAAGCGGGTTGGCAACCGTAATTTTTTTATTTTTTAAAGACGCTGCTGCCCATTTCTTTGCTTGTAACCCTCTGTCGCCCCTTACGACACCCACGTAATGATATGGGATAGTGGATATTCTTATACGGCCACTATACGGTCAATCATATTTAGTGGTATATAATAAAAAATAAAAACCTGATCGAAAAATTATTTTAGAGTAATTTAAATCACAGCATTTCATGTTTTATTTCGCGTTTTTGGCGGCAAATTGGTCGGACGATACTATCGTTGTTCACTGCCAACTGCATAGAACGAATTAACGAAAGTACGAGTATTATGTACGTAATTTTTTTTGTTAGTAAAATTTTGAGTTCCTTGACAACAGCCAAAGTAATAATCGTTCGAATAAGTAACTAAAATATATTATATTGTCTCTATATATTTACACATATAGAGACAACCTGTATAACAAATGATAATTCTGACAGTAAATATGGTGGTCTTAATCCGTGGTAGCTCAGGGGTGGGAGCATTTGCCGTAAATAAATGTCACATAGTATGTGAGAAACCCGGGTTCGATCCCGCCAGCACTAATGATAGTGTTAATTGCGAGTACAAGTGCTAACTTATCGCATGTTTAACAGTACGGGACAACATCGTCTCAATTTATCGCGACGAAACCCATGGAGAAGGGAGGATACACCCACAGCAGTGTTTTAATTTAATGGGACATCCGTTATCACAGACTGGAGAATTTCTTTTTAGTTTTTATATTATATTAACAGTGGTAGAGCCACGCGGCAGCTTTTGCAGTCGCACGGATGGGCCGGCTCGAACCGGGGTGGTACTATGACCTCACAGAATACCAGCGTGAAGTAGAGGTTTACCTCTGTGTTTCGCTTGGTGAGTGCAGGTGGCCGGAGGCTCTTTTTACTGGAAATGAGGCATTCCATCTTAGTCCTCACGGGTGACAACGCATCTGCATTTTGATGTAGATGTCTATGGGCCGCAGCAACCACTTACCATCAGGTGGACTGTGTGTTCGTTTGTCATCCTTATCCTATAAAAAAAAGTCATCAGGAGTATGAACGCATCTGTAGTATACATGAAACTGCACTGAGTAGTTACAATAACCGCTTCGTATCAGATAGGCTGTTAGCTCGTTGTCACTCTTATATAGGTTATGATAATTAACTAGAAGTTAAGGCTAGATTCAGATAAATAAATAACTGACCGTCTTTTAAGTGTTATGTTCTGGGAAATTATATTATGAAGATTTCGATGATTGATGACATACCCAACTAAGTATTAGCGACTTACAGCGATTTACAGCGCCGCGACCAAATCCTTAGTTAGAAAGAAGTTAAGACCTTTAAAATATAAAAATAATTGTTTCAAATTTGGGTATTTGTCCAATTGTAATTTATGTTTGTATTTTTAGACGCCTCCACGATACAGGAGAAAATCGTATATAGGGGTGAATGAGTGAAAAAAAAATGTGAGACGTTTGTTCTGCGATTACCAATTTTACCATAGAGATTAACGATTACATACTATTAACATTAGTAATAGAAATAAAATAAAAGAAAGATGTTAGATTGTCTAGGAATAGTAACGTAACATTTAAAAATGATACCAGTTGATAACCAGACTAAAAGAATAATCTAAGTTATTTCTAAAAAAGAATGTGACACGAATTGCAACGAATTGCAATTTACAAACAAATCAACTCAAGTTCATTTTATAACAGCTTTAGCGTACAGTAGCGTTTACTATGTTAAATTGATGTTAACGTTTAGTGTACGATACGGATATTTAGCACTCACACCAAGTTTGCTCTAAATTGAAGACATTATGAAAGAAATTAATGAAAAAAATACATAGATTTTGGTAATACAAATACATTAATTTGATATTGTAATAAGCTTATTTAATTATTTTACTTCTGAAAACTTATCTTAACTATCAAAAATACTGATTAGTTAATGAAATTGAATATTTTCAATAAAAAAAAGGTTGATAATGTATATAAACATTGAATAAAACTAGTTACGAATTTTATTTAAATTATTTTAGTTCTCGGCAAAATATTTCAATATTTTCTAAGCCGATGGTAACAAACAAATCAAAACTTTTATTATATCATCTGCCATACTTAACAGCAACCAAATAAATTTAATTTAATTTTAATAGCATTGTAACAACCAAAAACAAAGTTTTATAGACATACTTGATGATAAATGGATGCCGTGGTACATAGACATCTACATTTATCCTCGATTAAAAATAAAAATGTAGATGCTCTGTCAGCCCGGAGGACTGAGTTAGAATGCCTCGTTTCCAATAAAAAGTGTCTCCAGTTATCTACACGCACCATACGAAACACAACCTTTCGTGCTATAACTATATTATAACTGTAACTTGGCTCTACCACGCATAAGAGATCTCACGCCTGTCACCCAGAGCGGCAGTCAGAGACTACGGACATCCATTTGGCGTGATTTTTTTTTAGAAATAAGTTGACAAACGAGCAAACAGTCCACCTGTTGGTAAGTGGTTGCTGAGGCCCATGTACATCTACATCTATGTTTCCTCGTTTGCGAATCAAAATGAAGATATGCGTTGTCAGCCTTGAGGACTAAGATGGAATGTCTCTTTTACAAAAATTGATGATTGAACGATTATAACACACCTTTCTCGATTTGTATCATCCATACATTATTACAATAAAATAAATAAAATACTACAAATTTACCCGCTTAACAAATATCAATGTAAAAAACTACTATTATCTTGGTTAAAAACTCTAAATACAGAAGAAACTGAAAATTTTTTGGTCACTTTAAAATAATATTACATCAAAACAATATATATCTACTAAAACTACTCTAATTATAATAATTAAATATTATTACACTTGTATAGCTACTAATAATACTATATTTAATTAAGTGAAAGTATAATTTAAAACAAAAAATAAAAAACCTTTGCAAAAACCATGAATTAAATAATTATATAATATGTGTATGTCTGTTAACTGTACATTGCATAACTTTTGTTAAATACCTGTAGAATTGCTAAAGTTATACATCGTGCCTCGTGACAACAATAATCATTTATTGCATTTAAGTTCGTATAAATAGTAGTCTAACCTTTCATACGCATAATAAGTTAGTTTGACGGTAAACGCAAAAAAGTGGTACCTAATGTATTTGCGAATTTGTAACGTAATAGATTAAGTAAATCATAATATGCCGTATACTTTTATAACTGCAAATAATGGTGTCATTGGAAGAGACTAGTGTCTAAGATACAGGCTCGGCCTAGTTTAGACGCTAGTGCATAAAATTGTATAGATAAGTTATAACTCATATGTTCAAATGTCTTAAGGATTAATAATGTAAACCTTATTTTGTGCTAATAAATATTATTATTATTATTATTATTATATACATATCGCCCATTTTGATCGATAAATTTCAGTCTGCGCCCCTTGCCGACCCTGTCACTCATTTCTGCAACATGAATTTGCTTTGTCATTATTTCCTCATTAATTTGTCTATGTGTCCAAACGACCTTATTATAAAATATTATTATTTCTTTTGTAGTTTAGTTTACGACTTGAAGTTTTAAACTTTCACACACTACATAAGCTTCTATCTGTCCTATTTGCATAAACAGCTTTATTCGCATTATCATTGTTAATTTTATTCGACGTTTTTATTCTCATTATTCCATGAAGAGAAATAATATGATAATTTTCGATTTATTTCCTTAGTAACTAGATTGATTGATGTTATTTGATTTGATATTACACAGTTTCTATGAAAACACGCAAATTTTACATATTTAAACATATTTGTAAACTTTTACACTAGATATAAATAAAATTGAAGGTTCTGTACGTAATATCGAAATAACTGGTTTCTATTAAGCTGAAGGGCTTATTTGCATACCATAGAGAGATAAACCAACCATTTTCAAATTTTTCATCTCTCAGTCCGTCTGCCTGTCCGGACTAATTTTCAGAATGACAACCGATTGTGATGAAACTTCAGAAACAGTCAGAGAACGACACATGCACCGTAGCTGCTCGTTAAAGTACAGAAGGGCGTTTTACGTCTCTTCTGTACGTAACGTTGAAACATTATCATAATTTTATTATAAAACATGCTTCAGTAGCAGTGTATATAATATATAAATATTTCATTTATTTTATGGGTCAATATAGAATTACTCTAATTATATATATATATATATATTTTGAGATTGACTTCATTATGACGAACAGACAATTGTTTAGTGATGCCTCAGTGATTGGGAGAGCGATCACCGAACGGTGAGTGGCACACTGAACCTAAACGTTAAGTTGGAGAGGTCACGTCTAATAAAGTCAAAGCTCCGTCCCCCTCGTGCTCTAATCCAAAGTCCCGAAACCTTGCGAAGAAGATTGCAATTTAGTGGACGATATGAATGACAAGCTCGTGGAAACTGTCCATACAGTCGAAGCTAAGTTTTGCATGACCCGCTGCAGAAGAACACAAAAACTCTCTGATCATACTCTCAATCTCATAGCTGTTAGACGGGAAATGAAGCTGTAGTTTTCAGTAGATTTGACAGCATACAGGCAACTGATCTGACAGATACTCCAAATGCATGCGGCGGGACTTACGTAACTTTATTAAACTGCGCGTATTGAAGAAGTGATCGAGGGTAACCAGGGCTCCAAAGTCATTGCCAGAGATCTTTCTGCCAGAAAAAGCCAACTGTCGAAACTGAAGATCGAGTGTGACAGCGTCATTTCCAGGACACCTGAAATTCTGATTGAGATTGAGAACGATGCGTGCGTGTGGCTCCAACGATGGTGAGCAGCTGTGCACACCATCTTTGGAGCCACACGCAAGTGTGAGTAACGATCCAAGAGCAAGTCTTATCCGACACTATTCCGATGATATTATGGACGTCAGTCTGAGAGAGATTAGAATGGCTCTCCAGCAAGTTAAAAACGACAAGACCCCAGGCGAGGGTGAAATCACAGCGGAGCTTCTGAAAGCGGGTGGTAAACCTAGACTTGAAGTCCTTCAGAAGCTCGAGTACGAAACCTATCAAAAACTACAGAGAGGTGTAAGACAGGGTGACGTTATATACCCGAAACTCTTTACTGCTGTATTGGAAGACATTTTCAAGCTTTTGGACTGGAAAGAATACGGTATTAATATCATCAATCACCTTCGATTTGCCGACGATATAATCCTTATGGCGGAATCGCTGGAGGACCTAAGCACTAAGGTCAACGACTTGAAGAGTGGGTCCCAACGAATAGGTCTTAAGATGAAAAAGTCCATGTCACACCTATGCCGGTAATTGTCGGGAGCACTAAGTTCAAAGTTGTTGACGAGTATGTTTACCTGGGACAAATAGTCCGAGTAGGTAAGCCCAACTTCGACCAGAGGTCCATCGATGGATTCAACTCGGCGGGGCATCGTCCGGGAAATTACGGCACATCTTCTCTTCAGGTATACCTCAAAACTTGAAAACGAGACTGTACAACCAATGCGTGTTGCCAGTGATGACCTATGGAGCTCAAGCTCAAGGTCGCCCAGCGAGCTATGGAGAAGGCTAGGCTCTGAGTTTTTCTGCGTGATAAACTTAGAAATGAGGATATCCGCAATAGAACCAGAGTGATCGACATAGCCCAACGGCTGTATAGCTCGAAGAACCGACAACCGATGGAGAAAAAAGGTTCTCGAGTGGCGGCCTCGTACCGGCGGACGAAGTGTAGGGGGTCCCGCCACTAGATGGAGTGACGACCTGGTAAGACATGCAGGAAGTCAATGGATGCAGGTGGCTCAGGACCGTGTTTTGTGGCATTCCTTTGGGGAGGCCTATGTTCAGCAGTGGACCTGTGAAAGGCTGTAATGATGATGATGATAAATTACTACATTTTATTATATTATTATTAAAAGCCGTGCAGTGGCGGTGTACGAATATTTACTACGCCATATCATCTCATGGGTGTCGTAAGAGGCGACAGAGGGAAATTGAAACAGGTGAAATAAGGAAGACACATAAAAAACTGCGGTTGACATTCCTCTCGCCAAGCGTGTCAACCATGACAAAATCCGCCCTATTTGATAATCTATGTGGGTGGCCTATGTTCAACAGTGGACTTTTATAGGCGGTAATGAACGTATGTGATAGATAAAATATTAAATTTATATTAAAATTTAACATTCACTGTAAATAAGGAAAGTAGATACCATGTATTGAAAACAATATTCAAACTGTTAATCATACAATTAATGCTCATAAACCTTTTTCAGCGCCTAATTATACTCAATTTCATTTAAAAATATTTGTTTTCTTTTTCATTTAATTTCAATGTCAAAAAGTGGAACGTCACAATAATATACTTGTAACTTATTTTCAATCCTTTAAACTTATTTCACAGATGCATTGTTAGAAAGAGGATACGAAAGCAACAAGTGTCCTTGCAATGCATAATAAAGGATGACAAAAGATTTCTTAATAAGGAATGTATTCTTATTTCTATCGCCTGTTGCTCTTCATTGTAAATTTTATTATTGTGATAAATGTATTTAACATCTTTTACAACAACCAGCAGTAGTGTGCGCCCCCCTTTTCCCGAAATGGGGTAGCTTCCGATTCGGCAGAAAGGCCACAAAAGCCAATGCCAGTCTCACAGGTGGTGTTTAGTGGGTAGGCACTTAGGTTTCGTAGTTAGTCCCATATAACCACGCAGCTGACTGTCGTGCTATGCTTAGAGCATTCAGCACCTCTCTACCCCGCTTCCTGGAGTGTAGCCCTTTTCATTGCTTCGGAGCAAAAATAACTAGTAGTAGATATGTAACGAGTAGACATGTAGTGTGTGTAGAAGCACATATATTATGGCACGTATTATTTATATTACATATTTATACGTAGTAGCCCATGCTACAGCTATATTAGTAATATAGTATAGTTGTAGCACGAATGTGTCGGTTCGACAGGGGATGGACCACGCTCTCACAGATTACCAGCATAAAATAGCAGCTTAATGCTATTGGTTTTCGTATGGTGAGTGTAGAGAATCGGATAACTTTTTTACTGAATGAGGCATTCCATCTTAGTACTACGACTACGAAAACGCCTCTGCATTTTGATTCTTTATTGAGGATATATGTAGATGTCTATGGGTCATAGCAACCACTTAACATCAGGTGGACTGTGTGCTCGTTTGTCATGCTATCCTATATAAAAAAAAACATGAATGCTTGCATGACAATAAATTCATTTGTAAATGGCCTAACCTCTTAGCTGTGACTTCATATAAATATTTAGGAATAAATGTAGATTGTCATTTTGGATGGAGTATTAAGGAGCGAGATTAAGATCAATTTACAGTAACTTACAAAATGTAACGTTCATAATATCCAGAAGTATTATGTACGTACTTTATTATGGCTTGATTTATGCAGTAATCTTACGGGTTGAGGTCGTATGGTCTCACTTTTCCTCTTCACCTAAATAAAATTAAATATTTGTACATGGGAACTTTAAAATTGTTAGTAGATAAAAAAAACACAATAAATAAAGATTATAATAAACTCTTCAAAATGTGGTATGCTGCCCGTAGAATTAAAAGTCTTGTCATCTTTATTAAACAATACAACAATATTGAATATAAACATGTCCGCAACACGCCTTACGAAAACATTTAAGCTGTATGTTCCAAAAGTCAAAAATTATTATTGAAAACGTGAATGGCGATGGATAACTCCCACATTTATTAATCAGATACCTCATGATTTGATATAAAATTTATAAAGTAAACTGAACAAGCATTACTTGTCTCTATGTGCGTAGTCGCATACTGGTTAAGAACTTCATTAATTTTTATTTAATTTTTTTTTCTTGTAGCTGTGGGAAGTTAATTTTTTAGTTACGTCTAGACGGGAGTCGAGATTCTGATAAGGTATGTTAGATAAAAAATAATATACGAATACGCACAAAAGGTGATTTTAATTCTGCGAAACATACTTAGGGAATAACTTCCCGTAGGGAAAGCAGCGGGCGGTTGGTAGATAGTTTTGTAATAAAAGGAGACTCCCACAGAGCATTGTTCAATCAAGATTTATAGAAGATAATTAATTACACTATAATTTAGAATAGAAATTCCATGATCATTAAGGTATTCTAGAATTATTTTAGTTGTTATAAGTTCTATGGTATATGCTTTTCTTACAGCGAAATTTTGTGTCAATAATATACCATTAGCCGTCTAAACTTAAGTTTAGTTTTGGGCGTATGCTAATGTTATCGTTTTCTAAGCCTACCGCAGCCAATCAACTTAAAATGGGAAAAGAAAATTATCACTAAAGAAAAACAAAACATAATAAACATAGTTATGCATCCCGGTATTCCAGGAAATGCACCGGAGACCATCACAATTCAAGCGTAAGCGTGGGCGTAGATTACTGAATTGCATCTGGAAGACGGGTGGTCTTTCTTGTGAATACTTTAGCTTAAAGATCTAGAATAAGAATTAAAATAGTTATACTTAGGCTTTCACATGTATCGGACATGTAGCTTTAAGTTAGAATCCATCGCGGATTAATTAAGTAGTATATAAGTAATGTATCCCACATTAATAGTAATAAGATTAAAATAAAGTTGTTACGGCCTACGGATGTTCCCTTAAAGGTGAAATCCTCAGGGGCCCATTCAGCTGATTTTCGACGAGCAGACGTAGGTCGGGCCTCCTCCAGGCCAAAGTGGAAAATCTGTAATTACACTAAACTATATGGGGGATCGTTCTACACTACGGCCAGTCGACCGGGAGGATATTAGACGGAGCTTACTTACCTATATCCAAGGCGACTGGTCCCTCCGGAGTCGGTCAGGTCGCATGTGGTTGTGTAGTGTAAGGGAAATAAGGTGATGTGATGTGTATCTGGGTGTGACTGATGGTGATTTACCCTAGACCTTGGCCGTCGGCAGCAGCCCGGGCGTCGACACCGCTCCAAATTGAGGGAACCTTCCGCGGCGTTGTCCACAGTCACTTTCCTCGTTCGTCACAATGACAGTCAATTAACTCTATCGTACGATTAACTAACTTACAGAAGCCACTAACTCTCGTTGGGTATAAGGTTAATGCACAAAACGCACACGGAGTTTCCGGATCAAAGGTCACTACCGTTTCGCGTAGCAACAGTTATTTCTAGAATATCAAAGGCCGCACTAGCTAGTATTGCCGAATGCACTTATGCAGATTCTGAGTCAGACACAATGAGTCCTTGGGAAGCTCTCCAGCAGGAATGCGCGTCACAAATCCTAGACCGTATATTTACTGTCCGCGCCTAATTATTCCGACTTCCCGACAACAATGACAGCGTGCTAACGTTAGCACCCCTGACAGACGACTCCTCCGCTTGCGCGTTCTACGCACGACCGAAAGTCAAACCAGTATGAATGCACCGCGCCGAGCGCCCTCTCGCGTTAATTCTTGAAATTAGCGTTTGGCGCGAACAAAATTCTTTTTAAAAACGTCCTGAGTCAATTTCGAATCTTGACTGGCGCAGCCGGTAGGATGTCGCGTGTAAAGCTTGCTCATATAAGAAGAATCCCAAATCAGTCGTCGTGAAGCAGTTTGCGGTGCCGTCTTGCACTTGCGCGAAATCTATGTACCAAAATAAATTTGTCGAATTCGAATCAGGACATCAAGAAAGAATACTCCCTAGCCCAGGCGGAAGGATGGGTTCAAGTGTACTGTGAGTAAACCTTTTCACGTCCATCTCTGTTCCCATCTATTTTTGCTTGCTAGAATTTTAGTGTTATTTGATCTTTCCTTAATTCATTAAATCATTAAACAAAATAAATTGCACAAGCATAGGCAATTTATTCTACATCATTAAGTTTAATAATTAAATATTGAAAATCAATTTGAAATGAATGAAATTTATAAAATTGTGTTATGAATAAAATTATATAATTAAACAAATAAAAGGATATATTAATGAAATAAAATTAACAATTATATAAGTTGTTATATTAATATTTAATAAAATGGAACAATTGCGTGTAATACCTAAGGATTTACTTTGTCTTATACCTAAGTTTGAAGGAGAGGAAGGATTATTAAATTTATTTATTAAGAAAGCTAAAAAAATACATATTCAGGTCTTTCGCAGACCCTAATAATGCCACACAAACTTTATATGTATTCCATGCAATAAGTAGCCGATTAACAGGTAGAGCAGCACATTTGTTAAGTGAGCATGATGATATTAATTGTTGGAACACTCTTAAAGATATTTTAATTCAACATTTTGAAATATCCGCGTTTGGAAGATTGCATAGCTATCGAGTTAAAACAAATGAAAATTAAGTCTGGCGAATCGTTTATCGATTTTTGTCATAGGATACAACATATGCGTAGTACCTTATTCGAAAAAGTCAATCTAATCCAAGGTGAAGGACTAAAAGCAGCTAAAATGATAGTGTATAAAAATATGTCACTAAATGTATTCCTTTATAATTTACCTGAAGTTTAAATTCGTATCGTGCGTCTTAGACAGTGTACTAGTTTAGAATCCGCTTTTAGTGTTGTAACCGAGGAAGTGAACTTCATGAACCAATATAATGCTAAAAATAAAACGAAAGAGAATACTGCATCCCAAAGTTTCAAACCCCAACAAAGTGTTAATATTTTCCCTAATAATAATCAATCGTATTTTAAATTTGCAAATCCACAATTAGGACCACAGAATAAATTTAAATCTATTGGTTTAAATTTGGAATCCCACATCAGTAACAAGGTCAAAGATTTGTTGCTCAAAATAATTTTAATAATGGCTCAAGATTTAAAAATAATACGGGACCACAGAACTTTAAGTTTGGTATTCTAAACCAGCAATCTAAATTTAAATTTGGCATACCTCAACAATACTAGGGCTTTAGGCCACCCATGAATAATCATGCGCGACCCCCACTAGCTTTTACGAGTCAACCTCAAAATAATTTTAAATTTGGTATACCCAATCAGAATTTCCAGAAACAAAATTTAAAAGAAAATACCGATGTCTCTATGCGTATCGCACGTCCGCTAAGACAAAATATGCTAGATGACTCTAGGGTTCCCCGAGATAACGAGATATTCTATAGTAACGAACCCGAGATACCCGTGAAACATTATTACCATGATATAAATTACTGTGATGAAAATAATTACACATATAATTTAGAAGTGCCCCAATTCGAAGTAGAACCGTATAGTGAAATAGAAGAAGTAAGTTACAACCCTGATAAAATTTGGAATGATACTGAAAATTTTTAGATATAAGCCTCCGATTCACCCCCGAAATAGTAAAAATAAATTGTGATACAATTTAAAAATCCCGCCCTTCGAAATACCGGAAATTCGGGCTCATTTTGTGATAGACACCGGGAGCACGAGATCTTTTATAAGTCCTGCTAAGGCTGAACGATATTTCTTCGCTTTCAAATTATATGCACCATTTATTAACCATTATATTTAAATAAGCCAACATAACGAAACTATATATATCCCGCTCTTTAAAACATTTAAAAGTTTATAAAAACATACATTCTATTTTATGCGACGTCGATAGTAGATACGACGGTTTGATAGGTTCGGATCTTTTAAAATAGCTTGACGCTTCAATAGATATGAAAAACCAAGTATTTCACACACGTGATACAAATATACCTATTATATATAAACCCCAATCGAAATTACATTGCAACCAAGAACGGAAACGCGAGTCAAGGTCCCAACTGATGTGCAAAATGGAAATGCGATAATAGATTATGTCCATTTTGGTCAAGGTGTTAGGATGCCAAGCGCTATAGTAAAATGCGTTAATTCGGTTGCATACACGGCGATACAAAATGCGTCAGACGATAGGGTTATCATGACGTTCTCTAAGCCCCTAAAAGTGACCAAGTATATAGCTGAAGAATGCAGAGCGAACTTTATGAGAGATAATTACGAGATAGATGAACTGTTAAAATAAAACTTGTTGAAATTACGCCTGGATCATGTAAATGAGGAAGAGCGTGAATGTATCAAAAAACTGTGCTATGACTATCGGGACATATTCTATTGCGACGATATTCCGCTCTCATTCACCAACAGTATAAAACACAAAATCCGTACTAAAAATTAAGACCTCATATACATTAGGCCATATAGACATCCACCTGCAATAAATGAAGAAATACAGAAACAAGTCGAAAATCTCCTCCTAAATAACGTCATTAAAGAATCTAACTTACCTTGAAGCGCACCTGTCCATCTGGTTCCCAAAAAACTCGATGCTTCAGATGAAAGAAAATTATCGTATGGTAATTGATTATAGGCGTTTGAACGAGATCACTATAGATAATAAGTACACATTGCTGAATATCTCAGACCTGTTTGATAAATTAGGGAAATCTATTTATTTTACAACGTTAGACCTGGCAAGCGGGTATCACCAAATAGAAGTTGAGGAAAGTGATAGGCACAAGCCGCATTTACAACCCAGTCAGGCCATTACGAATTTGCACGCTTTCCGTTCGGATTAAAGTCAGCCCCCGCGACATTTCAGCGTGCTATGGATAACGTCTTGAGAGGGTTGCAAAGGTTGCTTTGTTTAGTATATCTCGACGATATAATTCTATACTCTTCAAGTCTACAGGAGCACATAGAAAAGTTGAAAATGGTATTCGATCGACTACGGAAAACAAATTTCAAAGTTACCCTAGATAAGTGTTAATTTCTTAGAAAAGAAGTCCTCTATTTAGGCCATACAATAACAAAAGACGGACTCAAACCAAATAATGACAAAATCCAAGCCGTAGTAGATTTTCCGATACTAAGAACCGCCACCAAAATCAAAAGATTTTTGGGTCTAGTAGGATATTATCGCAAATTCATTAAGGATTTCGCTAAAGTTACCCAACCACTCACCAATTGTCTTAAGAAGAGGAATAAGATTGAAATTATAGAACAATATGTAGCTGCTTTCGAGAGATGCAAAGAACTTTTGGTAAACGCACCCATTCCCCAATTCCCGAATTTTTCGAAAACATTCGTACTCACCACTGTTGCTTCAAATTATGCTCTAGTAGCAGTATTATCTCAAGGCGCTATCGGAACCGATAAACCAATAGCTTACGCTAGTAGAACTTTAAATGATGCAGAGACCAGATACAGTACTATCGAGAAGGAACCGTTGGCAATAGTATGGACCGTAAAAACATTTAGACCTTATCTATATGGCCGACAATTTACCATTTTCACGGATCATAGACCTTTGGCGTGGTTAAATTCTATCAAAGAACCCAACAGTAAACTCACAAGATGGAATTTGCGGCTTGCTGAGTTAGATTATGACATCGTTTATAAAAATGGGAAACAAAATTTCGTTGCCGGCGCCTTATCCCGTGTTTAGGTAAACGCCTTGGGAGAAGACCAAAAATCAATGAAGGTTGACGTGGATAAGGGTGAACAACTGCAAAGACACATAGACAGCTTAAGCAATCGAAGAGATTCAAAGATTACAAAATAAGAACACAAGTCCGATGGAAATGTCATCGGATACGGAGAGGACCTTATCTATCCCGTCCGCTAAAAGCAATAAATTACCATATTCTATACCACCACCGACAAGTATTACCGTTTTAGCACACGAAACATTTGATTACTCACACACCTTTACAAGACACTCAGCACGTGAAATAGATATCGATGGTATTCCAATTCTAGAGGAAGCCATAGATACTAAGCCGCATCAAAAATTTATTTTTACGTGGTATAGAGACGAAATTGCTGTTAAAAATTGATCGAGATAAAAACAAAAGATACTCGAAGTCCATATTCCCCTATATAGACCTGACCTAGTAAAACAATTCCTAAAGGAGTATATCAAACCTAAAATAAAACAATTCATTTACTTCGAGAACGACGCACATCGAAAACAATTTTCAGAGGCCGTAATTGAGTTACATAAAAAGGTTACAGTTAAGATCTTTGAATGCAAGCGAAAGGTAGTCTATGTAGAGGATGAGAATGAGCAGCGTAAAATAATAAAAAAATATCAATTTGGTAAAACATGTCATAGAGGTATAAAAGAGATAATAATACACTTAAAACGTACTTACTTCTGGAACAATATGGACCTAACAGTAGCCACATTTATAAACTCTTTTGAGGTGTGTAAGCGAATGAAATATGACCGTAAACCTTTAAAACCTTCAGTTAACCCAAACCCAAAACAAACCATTTCAGGAAATATTTATCGATTTTTATTAGTATAGAGGGAAAATCCTATTTAACAATCATCGATGCCTTTAGTAAGCTTGGACAAGCAACAGAAATAAACAATGGGTCAACCCCAGAAATAATTACAGCTCTTATTAAATATTTCTCTATGTATGGCGTACCACATAGAGTAAGTGCAGATTCAGGAACCGAATTTAATAACGTACTAATGAAAGAAACCCTTAGTTTTTACAAAATAGATTTGCATATAGGCACTCCTCACAATCCAAATTCCATGGCACACGTCGAACGTTTCCACTCCATGCTATTAGAAATTTATCGCTTAGCGAAATATGAAAAAAAAATTACAGATGCTGCATCTGTAATGACATATGCTATCATGTCGTACAACCAAACGAAAAAAATACACAAAAAATTTATTATAAGAACATTGACGACGAACTCAATATTTATATGAATATTTAACTAATAAGGATAAGAAACAAAGTATTAAAGAAAAAAGAGGAGGGGAGAAGGAATTTAACATTAAAACAGGAGACACAATATTTATAAAGGGCACGAATGTTAGGAGAAGTAAAGATAAAGCGCGTTATGAAAAAGCAGAGGTCATAGGAGATATAGTTAGAAATACAGTACCAATTAAGTATCACAGTCAAAATACAAGGGCCCCAATTAAGGACATAAAACGTCCTCCACAGATTAATTCTGTTCCTGCTGCAAGTTTTCAGGACCCAGGCCCTTCTACTTCAACTGATTGTCCGAAATTCCGGCATACTACCAATAAAGAAGGGACAAGCTCTCATTACTAACGATAATTGGTCCTTAGTTAAGATATTAGACTTAAGCTTAATACGTGAGGATCTAGAATTTAATAATAATCGATACGATAACCTAAATATACATGTAACACGTTATTTTGGTAAAAAAATAATTAACTCTGAAATAAATAATTTAAAAACTCTAACAGATTATATTCAAAATATAAAAATTGAAAATTAAAGCAACTATTACCATCGAAAAGGGTTAAACGCGGTATTCTAAATCCTCTCGGGTCTCTTATTAAAATTGTGACAGGTAATTTGGACAATGATGATGCCATAAGGTACGATGCTTTAATAAATGATGTAAAAGTAAATCAAGGTCAGCTAAATAGAAAAATGACAGTGGTCGCCGAAATGATGAAAACCTTTGTTAATCTTACAAATAGTACAAAATTCAATTTCATACAGCTGTATAAAACTCTTTGGGAAATGAGAAAACAAATTAATATAACAAACAACTCTCAAACGGAACTTAAAATAGCTAACCTGCTTCTACATAACTTTCAAACCTTATATATCAAACTGGATGAAATTGGAACAGCGGTAGCTTTTAGTAAACTAGGAACATTGCATCAGTCTATTATTGACACCGATGAACTCTTGTCATTGTTAAAAATTATTAAACAAAGAAATAATCTTGTATTTCCTGTAAAAGTAGAAAACATTTTAAAATTAGAGCAAAGTATAGATTTAAAAGTATATGCAAAGGAAAATCAAATAACCTTTATTCTAGATATACCCCTAGTAGACTCGAATACATACGTATATTACAAAATTCTTCCTTTACCAACCACTAATTCCTTCTGATGAAAGGGTTGAAAGTGCTGTCACTTTTTCACCCATGTAAAGAAATTGATGCCTCACTGTTCCTGTATGAAGAGGATTATTCATCCATATTAATTAAAGATAATTGTGTTACTAGCCTAATGAGTTTTGCAGCTAACATCACCCAGTGCCGGCTCCTGTTGGTAGAGTTTGATGATGTAAAGATAATGAAAATAGAAAGCGATCGATGGATGTTCTATTCAAAAATTACAGTATTACTTACCAAAAAATTTGGAAATGAAATATCATACTATAATTTAATTTGGACATACATAATATCAGCCAACGATAACTGCGAAGCTAAAATTAAGGGATTCAGTCTGAAAAGGCATCATGAAAATATAGAGGAATACCCGTTAACTCTCTTACCAATAATAAATCTTCCGGAAACATCACAGCTGTTAATGAAGACATCTTCGAATCCAGCAGCAGTAAACCTGGATGACGTGGACCTGACCAATCTACAGCAGTTAAGCCACATATTTACCACTGATAGTGTAAAAAGTGAGCAAAGTGAAAGTGTCATATATGTGAAGGACATAAATATCGGGACATTAATTTTATATGTAATTTTAGTTATAATAATTGTACTCCTTTGTAAAAAATATTTGTATCGAAATTATCGGAATCGAAAAACTTCGCCCGGTAATTTCGAATCTGAGGGGGGAAAGTTATGCATCCCGGTATTCCCGGAACTCCACCGGACACCATCACAAGCGTAAGCGTAGGCGTAGAATGTTGAATTGCGTCTGAAAGACGGGTGGTCTTTCGTGTGAATACTTATAACTACTCTTAAGCTTAAAGATCTAGAATAAGAATTAAGATAGTCATACTTAGGCTCTCACATCTATCGGACATGTAGCTTTAAGTTAGAATCCATCGCAGATTAATTAAGTAGTATATAAGTAATGTATCGCACATTAATAGTAATAAGTTTAAAATAAAGTCTTTTTAAAAACGTTCTGAGTCAATTTCGAATCTTGACTACCTTTCAATTGCTTATTGCATTTAAAAAATAACAACTAAACTACACACTACCAGGCAACTCCCAAAGTTGCAAAAATCATATACTAGCTGGCTTGGCTCGGCTTTCCACTTGGTGGCGCGAAGAGTTTCACTCCGACTTTACTCCGAACTTTTAACGGTGTAAATATAAAAATTAGTAATAACTCGGCTATAGTGCTACCTTTCGGTTCCAAAACTTCTAATTTTGTTTATTGGCACTAAGCCAACACCTACAATGAGTGTGAGTCATTTGGTCCATAAATTGGTTTAAAAGTTAACTACAGCGCTACTTATCGGATTTTAGCATAGCTATAAACAATCGTCCCGACGGAACAAAATATATTTAGACGCACCAACGATTATCCTCATAAAAAGATAAAATTATAATTATTTTTTTAAAATGTCTGTACCGTGTAGTGGCGGTGTAAGAATATCCACTATCCCATATCGTCCCAAAGGTGTCGTAAGAGGCGACAGAGGGAAACTGATACAGCAGATGGCAGCAGCATCTTCCTGATAACAATTCAAAATAATATAAAACCGCGGTAGCGTTAAGAGTCAAGAGAATCGAAAGTGTTAAAGCCCATTTTTTGGCTTTTTCCCCGTCTCCTCTTACAACCACGGGGTATATTCTTTCACCACTACTACACGGACAAAGTAAAATAGATGCTGAACAAAGGCCTCCTTCATAGATTGTATCATTAGGGGATTTTTAACAGTTTTTTTTAATTACTTTGTGTTGTAATCAGGAAGATACTGCTGTTCATTTCCTGCTTCAGTTTCCCTCTGTGACGGGTCGCACGGGACGATAATTTGAAGTGGAAATTCTTACATTGCGGCTACACGGTTATTATCAGAGAAGAATTAATTTTCTTGAAATAAATTATATTCTTCTCTAGCCGTGTGTGGTAAAGTTAAGAGAACCTTAATGACCATCTCACGAATTTTATACAAAATGATTACTTTGTGATTATTTTTTTTTTACTTAGATGCAAAAACTGATCCGTATAAATTTATCTCACAAAACTAGTCCTAGCTAGCATACTAATAAACATCCTTATATTTCAAATTGTAGTGACAAGAGAATTAACTGACCACACGATTTATGGTAAGTGGCTACTGTAGTACATAGACATTTGCATGTATATTGTAACTTCTGAGAGTTAAGGTAGAATGCCTCACAGCTTCAAATCAAAATATAAACAGTAGTTGTAGCACTACAACCAGTTCCAGTTTTAAGGGTATAGAGATAATTTACATGTTGTAATGCATTACTTAGCCCTTAGAGGTGACAACGCAGC
This sequence comes from Parnassius mnemosyne, assembly GCA_963668995.1. Taxonomy (NCBI): domain Eukaryota; kingdom Metazoa; phylum Arthropoda; class Insecta; order Lepidoptera; family Papilionidae; genus Parnassius; species Parnassius mnemosyne. The sequence continues at coordinate 54,959,575 of CAVLGL010000082.1, forward strand.
CTTCCTTGTTCTTCCTTCCTTGGTTGTAGGTATCCATGAACTACAGACTGCAAAAGCCATCTACCATCAGCCAAACTAAGTTTGTTTGTCACTTAATTATTATCATAATAAAAGATATCTACCGCCCCGTAAGCCATTCCAATGAGCGTTTACTTCAAAGTTGTTTCAACCAATACATATATAACAATGCTTTCCATACCCAGCATATTGTAACCTTGGGTTTGCCGTTTTTTCCTTGTTCCTTCCCATCCTTCGGAACAAGGTGCTTTATGGTATTTGATATGCTTTACAAGACAATTGATTTTTTTCATTTGCAATGTTCACAACACCATGTAATTTTTCTTCTGCGCAGGACTGGATTATAGTGTACAAGTGTGTACTATAAGTGTATGCATAAGCACTGATTTAATCTATTTTTTTACTCTCATAACCCCAATATCAGTAAATAATATTACGGACGACCCTTGGATTTTTAAATATATGTATAAAAATATGTTTGTTCTTATTTTGTGCTATGCCATACCGTTCATAAGGTTGCGGTAAAACTTTGTCATTTTTGTGCTTGCACTTAAGCGAAGGTTATAGGCATAGTACAATGAACTTACAGTAGGTGGCACGCGTATCGTACCGACAAAATTATTTAAAAGTCATTTAGCAATGAATTTTAATGAATATAATATCTTTCCTAATTAAACAATATACTTTTTCCAAGTTTAAAATGATATTTCAACATTTATCTCCTCTGCGACAGTAACGCGCCGGGTACCAGATAATTTTTAATAAAAATACTATTTCAAAGGAACTGTGATACTGTTATGACAACCTCTTCAGGCACAAAGAAATAAATATTTTCATAAATATGTTTAAATATTTATAAAGATCGCTGTTCATGGTATCGAGTGCACTCGCACCCTTCCATCTCTGTTCTCTATTCTTTCAAAAAGATTTTAATCCGTTCTCTGCATACCCATACCATTGCTTGTAGATTACAAAACAAGCGGCTGAATTAATTAATTAATGTTGTAATTAGTTAACCACTTTTATTTAACGTGAGTTAATTTCAAGTAATTTATCTTTTAATAGAGACAAGGTATTTTTAATAGCTGACGGTAGCGATTTCATTTAGACAAAGGTCTAATGGCGAGTATTTTTGACATTAAATATTTGACATTTATCGCGATGAGTCGTCGTATCATCTGATGACAGCCATAAGCGTGGCATCTATGACCCATAAAATATACCATCTATGATGAAAGGTACAAAGAAACGATCCGGAACCTCGGCGACCCCGCTATACAAGGCTACGGTGGCGACCTCATATCATACACCATAGACTTCGTAATGAGCATATCGGCAAAACAGCCAAAGTAATATAAGTCGTTCAATGGATCCGTAAGCAGAAGGGGTAATGGGCAAAATGGCTCGAAAAACCGGCAACCGTTGGGAAAGAATGGCACTCGAGTGGCAGCCTCGAACTATTAAGCGAAGCGACCCGATAAGGGATGCAGGTGGCTCAAGACCGTGCTTTTTGGTATTCCTTTAGGGAAACCTATGTTTAGCAGTATGTCTAGTAGTTGGTCAGGGCTGAAATGATGATGATGATGATGTTATGTAACTGAATATAACGTGTAAATACCCTGACCAATCCGTGAAGCTGCTTTTAAATATCGTGATATGATTCTGTTCATATAATGCTCCTCAGAAAATAAATGAAAACAATTGCCTCGCTAAAAATAAAATAAATTTAAATTATAATTTACATGGCAACTCATGCGGCACGGGCAGCCGTCGGGTAAGAATATCTAGAGTTTACAACTTTTGAACTCTTTTGACCCCTTATCTGTTTATCAACCATGTATACATTTATATTATAATAACCCTTTTTATACAGCTTTTGTTTCATTAAATATTTAAACTTGGTAAAGATACCTTGTATATTTTCTGGGACTTTGTTGTAATATCGTATATATTGCCCTAGGAATGAATTACTGACTCTGTGGAGTCAAGAGATCGGTATCACTAGCTTGTGTTTGTTCCTAGTGTCCTAGTTCAGAGTGTATATCACTTTTTTAACTAAAACTATCTTTGTTTTTGTGAACATACATTAAATTTTCGTGAGAACTCAGAGGCCTAAGATAATATATTTATTTCTTTAAATTTTTCTCTAATAGACTACGAGTATCTCGATTTAAGGTTGTAAACAGCTCTTATGACCCCTTCTGCCAAACAAAAATAGTTTCTAAATCAGCCGCATTTCCCCATAGCAAAATCCCTTAAGACATTATGCTATGGAAATAACTGAAATAAACTAATTTAGCTGTCTCGACACTAGTGAGATCTCTAATTTTTTTACAGCATAAGCCGCAGAGCTTAGTCTGCTTGCTAGTTTGGATATATGGGGGCTCTACTGAAGCTTTGCGTTGAGAGTGATGCCAAGAAAAACAGAAAAACAAACATAATCTAAGGTGTTTTACGAGCAGGAAAGCTGATTTCGTGCACTCTTAGTCTAATTCGTCACCAGGATTTCGTTTTTTGACTGTAAAATTAAACTTATTGCCTAGTTCTAACGTTAGGTTACGCAGTGTAGTGGCGATGTAAGAATTTTTTTTTAATAGGATAAGGGTGACAAACGAGCACACAGTCCACCTGATGGTAAGTGGTTGCTGCAGCCCATAGACATCTACATCTATCCTCTGTTACAAATCAAAATGTAGATGCGTTGTCACCCGTGAGGACTAAGATGGAATGCCTCATTTTCAGTAAAAAGGGCCTCCGGCCACCTGCACTCACCAAGCGAAACGCAGAGGTAAACCTCTACTTCACGCTGGTATTCTGTGAGGTCGTGGTACCACCCCGGTTCGAGCTGGTCCATCCGTGCGACAGCAAAAGCTGCCGCGTGGCTCTACCACTGTTAAATCAACTACCCAATTTTGTTCCGCGGGTGTCGCAAGAGGAAATAGCGGGAAATTAAAACAGAAGAGGCAATCTAAGTGAAAAGGAGCACGGTTAAAAATGGACACGGCTCGTTCAACAGCGGATTCCGTAACCTCCTATGACACTTACGTTGGGTTCGGGAACAACGTATGTGAACCCCGTGAAGGCGTATCACGCAAGGGTGTCAGCGGCATCCTTTTCTTCAAATAGGTTCAGGCGGGGATTACGGGTCTTCCCAGGTCGTCCCGGTCCCAGCGCCTTAATTCTTCAATATGTGCCGCGTTAGCGACACCAGATGGACTGTAGTTATATTTAAAGGTGAAGGATCCCTTGTTTATAAAACAGCAATTATCTTCAAACCGTTTCGTGAGAGAGTAATTACTTTCCCTATCACTTCCCTATACGTTTTCTTTCTTGATTATATATTATACTGGTAGCTGGTCCCGAACGATTTGTATCATCGGTATTCTTCTCCTGTTGGTCCCCTTCTGGGGATAGGAGGTTCTACAGGTCTCGAGGTATCTCTCTCTACCTAGAAATCATCGCGGGGGGCAACGGCTCCCCCGTTCTTGGGTGCTGCGATTGTGCGCAGCTTGTACGTTGGTGTGTTGCGTACTACACGCCATCAGATTGGGCGTCGGGACTCTCACTTGTCCCCGGCGTCCCCGTCGCCGGGTGGTGAGCAAAGAAGTTCTCGTGGGAACGGCCGCCCGTCAGTTGGGCGGGCGTGGAGTGGAGCTAGATTTTGCAGGTGTGGATGTGGCCCGTTATCTGCGCGGTCGAACAACCGTCTCGCAGTACGGGTCACAAAGTCATGTATGGATTCGATCTTTAGATCTGTGGAAATAACATCATTCCTGACGTAACGGCCGGCTCCCACGATCACTCTAAGTGGAAGATTCTGCTGGGCCTGCATCCTCTTACGCTGAGTGTATGAGGTCAACGCGTACCAGGCTGGCGCTGCGTACGTCAGCCGTGAGCGGACGTAGGTTTTATAGATGGAAATTTTGGCTTTTATAGGGAGTTTGGATGCCAGTATAGGATAAAGTTTCGCTCGCGCGACTCTGGCCTAACGTACAACGTGGTCAACCATCGGGGTCATGCGCAGCGAGCGATCTATCTGGCATCCTAGGTACGTGATGGTAGTTGCCCAACCCACGTCCTGCCCACGGAGTTTTAGGGTTGGTGGTGTATGCGTCAGCTTGGTCTTGAAGGAAACGGTCTTCCCGACGTTGACGGTCATCCTCCATTTATCCAGCCACTGAGGTAACAGGTCTAGCAGATGCTGCATCTTTTTGGCCGCGATCTCTACCCGACGAGATGACGTGAAGTACGCACTGTCGTCTGCATACAGGCCTAAGACGACATCTTCTTCCCACTCCTCCATGAGGCCTTGGAGTGTGGGGATGTCATTTGTATAAACCGCGTACAGGTGCGGTGACAGGCAGCTGCCCTGTGGCACTCCCGCTTCGATCGGTCGTGCTATCGAAACAGCCTGTTCGATATTTACGTAAAAGCTCCGCCCCTTCAGAAACGACGCTATTAGCCGCACAAGCATTGGCGGCAAGGTGGTATTCTCTATTAATTTGTATAGTAGCCCTGCGTGCCACACTCTGTCGAAGCCCTTCTCCATATCGAGAAGGACCCCCACACTAATGCGGCCGCGGTTATATTCGGCCGCAAGATAGTGTAGCACGCGGGCTAGTTGTGCTGTGGTGGAGTGTACTCTGCGGAAGCCAAATTGCTCCTCACGCAGAGCAACGTGCGGCAATATTCTTTGGAGTGTAATTTTCTCAAAAAGTTTCGCTATGTGCGGTAATAGCGTTATGGGGCGGTAGCTAGCCGGGTACCTCCTATCCTTCCCCGGCTTTGGTAGCACGATGATCTTGCCCTGCTTCCAGTTGGTCGGGAAGTGGCCAGTTCTCAAAATGCCATTATAGAGCCTGGAGAGCTTCACTATCCCCCTTCTGGGCAGCTGCTTTAAGGCCATGGTGGTAATACCGTCGCATCCCGGCGCTTTGCGGTTAGGCAGGCGCATAATGCCGCGCCTTACCTCCACTGGCGAGAAAAAGTCATCGCCCCGTAATGGTGGCGCCGGGTTCGACAGGTATTCCTGCACGCGGTTTATTATGCTCTCTACATACTCTGCGTACCCCTCTACTACGTCATTGGGTTTAAATTGTTGTTCCAGGTGTTGTGACATCATTTCCGCCCTCTTTTGAGCGTCATAGATCCTTTTCCACGTGTTGTCCACAAGTGGGCAAACAGGTGGTGGTGTTCTTGTGAGCTGTCGATTGAGGAGATGCAGGGAGGCGGGTGTCTCCGAAGCTTGGTCGACTCGCCTCTCCCATGCCTCTCCCCGGTGCGCTCTTATCGCCATTGATAGCTCTTCCGTCATGGAGTTTAATTTCCGCTTTAATGTTGGACACCGTGTTCGTGCCCAGAGCTTCCTCAGCTTCCGCTTCTCGGACAGCTGTAGTTGAAGGTTTCTAGGGAGTTCTTCCACTCGGCGCCCCGTGGAGACAGGGTGTCAGGAGAGTTGTAGTTGGTTTTGGATTGTTGAATGAAGTTGCAGGGCCGCTGTCTCCACATCTTCTCTGGTGGTAATGGAGGCGCCGAGACGGAAGTCCTCTAGCGCTCTGCGGAAGCGAGTCCAGTTTGTCCTCATCTGGGGACTTCTGGGCACAACGGCATCCGCACTGGTATCTATGGTGAACAACACGGGGAGGTGCTGTGTGTCTACATCATACAGCACCTCTAACCGTATTGGATACGGCATTTTGTGGTACAACACTATGTCGAGGACATCAGGCTGGTGCAGGGGTTGCAAGGGAAAATGGGTAGGCTCATCTGGGCCCAATAGCTCGTATCCCCATTCTTCAGCGTCTTCATAGAGTTTCCCCCCAGGAGGTGTGATCTTCGAGGAGCCCCAAGCTAGGTGTTTGGCATTGAGGTCTCCTGCGATTATTGCGGATGTGCTTGCATTGAATATGTTCCTTAAATCCTGGGGGGCTAACGTGGTATTAGGGGGTCGGTAAGCGGCAAAGACCCTCGTATCAGCGGTCCCCACCTTCAACCTTATGCCCTTTGTCCTCGTGGCTATGAAGTCGGTGATTGTATCAACTTCTTCGTGCATGACGTCTCTCCTCACAAGGGCCGCAGTACCTCTGTACGCGGCTCCTTCCGGGGAGATCTCTTCATGTCGATACACGAAGAAGTTGGGGAGTTTCAACGATTTGTATGAAAACCAGTCTAATGGGGTATCAATAAAGCTATACTTGAAAGAGAGCCGCGCGCTCTGTGCGATTTCGCAACTCAATTACATCAAATTTGTACTATCACTCCCTCACGGTTTGTCTAATATCTTTATTTGTTGTTGACATACATTTATACATTTTATTTATAAAGAGCACAAAAAATATCTATACTATGATATACATTACATTTTATATCACAAAAAACCTTTTATTTATTCAACAAAATATGCCCATTTTACAACATATGTACTAAGTTAGAATTATTAAATATCTAACATATAAGGTTGAAACAATGTTCTTTATTTGAAAATACAAATATCTTAACTAATACAATAGTTTAATTTAAATTTTTTCTACACATTTTACTATTTAAAACACTTTTTAATTCTACGGATTAGCGCGCTGCTGTTATCTGCAGCTAAATGAACAACTAACTTTCACACGACACCTCGATGTCGGTAAAGCAGGTGGCAATTATAGCATATTTCACTGCTATTCATTGACACAAGATGAGCAATCAATCCCTGCACGACCCCCATTTCGGCAAGGTAGCATCCAATAAGATCTCTTATCAGATATCATATCCTTATCAGTTATCATATACTTATCAGATAACACAAAGAAAATATTTTATGAATCAAACATTTCAATGTTAATTCATTAGATATTTTATTTTTCATACAAAACGTATTCAACTTATATAAGATAATACTTATGCAATATTTTACATCAATTCCAATAATACACAAAGTGGTCATTTCGACCGGGAAACAAATCCTGGTCTCTAACTTTATTTTAATATTTCTTGAAATTAACAATGTTATTGGAAAGGTAATTTCAACCGGGGAACTGAACCCGGAAACAATTTATATCTTAAAATTCCCTATATGAATTTATTAAGAAAATATTACTAAGAAAACGACTAGTCCGGCCTGGGAATCGAACCCAAGACCTTCAAATTATTAAATCGATATTTCTTTAAGATTCAACTAAGCGTTTTCTTATAAGATTATTTACTTATAAGATTATTATTATGGCTTGAAATTTTGATTTTAGAAACTATTCGTAATCGGTTAACTAATGAATTGAAATGTTTTTATAGACGCGTCGCCAACACTAAGGTATATGGCCCATATTCAGCAGTGGACTATTATAGGATATAATGGATGGACTAACGTTAGGTTGCCTTTTTCCTGCAATTTGTTAAAATCTCTCATGTCTTAAGGTGGTAATCCAACTGTTTCCGGTGTGCTGCTCAGCTATCTCGCCATTGTACCCATAGCGACATCACAATCTGAATATGACGCTGTAACTGATATCAAAAACAATGCAGACTTTTAAATTCAGCCAATTCCTTCAAAAATGAAGCACTCTAGATAGTTTTAACTTAGACGGTGTAGCTATTTAAGCATTTAGGCCACCCTCTTTACAGTCCAGATATGGCTGCCCTAGTATGGAATAAAAAGAAGTCACATGACTTTTTTTTATTCCCAATATACACCTTAAAACTTTGTATAGATGATATAACTGGCCGGATATATATGGAAGCTGGAAGCTAGCCAAAGTGTAGCCTGTACTCAAAAAGACATCTGTGCCGACCCTGCCAATTATCGGTCAATCTCGATTACCCGTATAAGCTGCAAGATTGATTATTGTACTTATTGAACTTTCATCTTATAGTGTATAATCTAGGCCTCAGAGACCTTAATTGTGATTCCTAATTGAGGATAGATGTTAAGTGGTTTTGGGCAAACACGTTTGTGGTACAATCAAAACAAAACATGGTAAATGTATATTATTTACGACCCAATTAGTATATACTTAAAAAGTTAATAATAATATTATTATTTCACCTATTGTTCATAAGACAAAAAAGAAATAAATGAAATAAAAATATATAATTAAATACAAAAACATGTCATAATTATTCTTAATAGTTTCTGTTACAGTAACGGTTTTTTTTTCTACAAATTTATTCTTCTCAAAGCATCCTAATGGCATAGCTAAACTGCTCTAAACTAAATACGCTGTTAATTCTAGTAAATGCTTCTCAAGACACTCTGAATCGAATTCGCCTACGCAATTCCCATTTCATTTGCAAGTACCTCATTACCTCAAATGCTACTATAAATTTCAGTTTCACTATACAAATGTGTCGTAAGAATATCTATTTACAACAGGTTGAATGAGGTGATTTAGCACCTAGAAAAATAGCACTTCCATGGTCATTTAAGTCGCAATGCGGTAAATATCGTATAAACTCTGCAATTGTGTCAGAACCCGGTTGAGTCATAAATTCTGCTTCACAAATGGTGCATTGGTTCTATGTTTTATGAATAAATCATTGAATTTTCAGTTACTAATTACCATGAAATTAAAAACTTTTTAATGCTACATTTTCACACATACTCGTAAGTGAAGGCATCTATGTATGTAGGACAGTAACCCACTAATGGACGTTTTTAATTATATCGAAAGTTCTTCATTTTTAACTGACTTCAAAAAAATAGGAAGTTTAAAATACGACCGAATGGTATTTTGTGTTTGTATGTGTAAAGTGATTTTGATGATTATTTTTAATTAAATAGGTTATACTGATGACATATATTGTGTAATTTGTTGATAGTGAGATTCCATACCTAAGGGTGGTAATATAGGAGATGAAGTTTTAAAGGATATCTTAAGACTTCCTTTAAAATTAACGACATTGAGTTTGTGATATTCCTTAGTCCACTCAAGAGGTTAAAAAAATTAACTACTTTGAATAAAGCCGACTTCAAAGAACTAAAACAAATTCTTATTTACACTCTTCATCTACTACTACCTACTTTCCCCTTTTAAATCTTCTTTTAAATACTGTAATCAAACCAACGCATCTGCAATTCTCCTGGTGTTGCGGTTGTTCATGGGCGGCAGTAGTCACTTACCATCAGGTGAGCCGCATTCTCGTATGCCCCCTCTTCTATTAAAAAAAACACTTCCAGTATTTGGTAAGAAAATATAACATTAGAAGTTTAGTTCTGAACCATACGTCCCTATACTGTAAAAATGTATGTGCATTTATTAAGTAACAATTAACAATTCCCTTTTGAGTTGTTTTCTTCCCATATTTTATTTTCGACTTTCAATTGAAAATGTATTTTGTTTACATTCATTGTTACATTTTGCTTCGAAACTTTTAATATTACAAATAGATGTGTGTTTTACTAGTTTTCAACCGACTTCAAAAATGAGGAGCTTCTCAATTCATCGGAATCTTTTTTTTTTACGTATGTTCACCTCGAAGACCCCTGAACTGATTTCGATGATTTTGAAAGCTGGTGCTTTTCATGTGGTCCCATATAAATTGCATCAAGGTCTGACTTGGAGTTTTTGAGTTATACTTAATAATTTATATTGAGGTCGGTTGCACAAAATTTTTAATTTTGCCACTTCTTTAGTTTTATGGTAGTGTATTCACTTACTAGGTTTAGAGGTATCAAAAAGTCCGTTATTAGCAAGATTTTACGTACGTATTTTTACAAATGAGACGGGGCTTACTATGAAAGTAGGAAATATGAGAAAAACTATTTTTAATAAAAATGTCCCTTACTTAGCTTTAATATGGAGCAAAGGTCTGTTTCAATAACTTCAGCAAAATCGATAAAGTGGTACTTCTGGTTCCTTCTACTAAGAAAGTAGCTTGATTATGCAAGTCATACGCTGCAACCTGCAACGCATGATTTACAATATAATGCCGAGAAGACGGTTATTTGCAATATTGGAGTAGTGGTGGAACCAGTATACCTGTACCTGTACCTGTTTAATTTTTATATATTAATTCTGTGTAATATTAATACAGATTTTTTTATAGAATGAGGGTGACAAACAAGCACACAGTCCACCTGATGGCAAGTGGTTGCTGCGGGCCATAGACATCTACATCTATCCTTTATTACAAATCAAAATGCAGATGCGTTGTCACCCGTGAGGACTAAGATGGAATGCCTCATTCCCAGTAAAAAGGGCCTCCGGCCACCTGCACTCACCAAGCGTAACGCAGAGGTAAACCTCTACTTCACGCTGGTATTCTGTGAGGTCGTGGTACCACCCCGGTTCGAGCCGGCCCAACCGTACGACAGCAAAAGCCGCCGCGTGGCTCTACCACTGTTAAAATATATGCTAATGTTTAATATTATTTACTTTATTCATGTCCTAGCTGCTTAACATCTTTTGATATTACCTCATTAGCTAAGCTGATGATATAGGTGGGGATTCATTGGTGGTGGATTTCTGTCTCATTCGTACCAATACTGTACCTATGCGATGACATTTTAAAACAGAGTCCATTATAAAGCGTTTTCAGCGTTTGGTATGAGTTCTCTTTTGTTCACTATTTGTTTAATATTTTGTATTTCGTATTTTACTCGTATATTGCAAATACAACTCACGACACATCGTGGCTTTAATCATATTACTTAAATAGTATTTGGGATGTATACTCACAACAAATAGTAAAAAAAATAGTATCCATACCACATTTGTGCACAGGCAGGCATTATATTTTGCCGGAACTACTAAAAAGACTTTCCATCAATCTTAAAGCACCTATAAATGCTGAATGTAACTACAACTTTGTTTTATACTATTAATTATTGAACAGTGCACTATTTTAACTTATAATACCGGTGAAATCTAATAGACAATAGCTTTATGCTTGTTTTTAGGTTACAGTAAGATTCATATATTATTTGCTAATTTCTCAGTACTCCGTTTAGATTCTGTAAAACAAATATTACTATTGTAATCTATAGATTATAAGAAATAAATCGCCATGAATTACATTAAGGGTAGATAGCTAAAATTTGTGGTGGACCCATTCTCCATACAAAAAGAAACTGTCTCCTTTATGTTACTAATAAAATATAGGTATTTTATTAATTTATTGGAAAGAATAAAACATTGATTTAATATGGTAACATTATTTTACCTGAAATATTTTATTATTTTATCTTAGAAACGTGAGTTGTATTTGCAATATACGAGTAAAATACGAAATACAAAATATTAAACAAATAGTGAACAAAAGAGAACTCATACCAAACGCTGAAAACGCTTTATAATGGACTCTGTTTTAAAATGTCATCGCATAGGTACAGTATTGGTACGAATGAGACAGAAATCCACCACCAATGAATCCCCACCTATATCATCAGCTTAGCTAATGAGGTAATATCAAAAGATGTTAAGCAGCTAGGACATGAATAAAGTAAATAATATTAAACATTAGCATATATTTTAACAGTGGTAGAGCCACGCGGCGGCTTTTGCTGTCGTACGGTTGGGCCGGCTCGAACCGGGGTGGTACCACGACCTCACAGAATACCAGCGTGAAGTAGAGGTTTACCTCTGCGTTACGCTTGGTGAGTGCAGGTGGCCGGAGGCCCTTTTTACTGGGAATGAGGCATTCCATCTTAGTCCTCACGGGTGACAACGCATCTGCATTTTGATTTGTAATAAAGGATAGATGTAGATGTCTATGGCCCGCAGCAACCACTTGCCATCAGGTGGACTGTGTGCTTGTTTGTCACCCTCATTCTATAAAAAAATCTGTATTAATATTACACAGAATTAATATATAAAAATTAAACAGGTACAGGTACAGGTATACTGGTTCCACCACTACTCCAATATTGCAAATAACCGTCTTCTCGGCATTATATTGTAAATCATGCGTTGCAGGTTGCAGCGTATGACTTGCATAATCAAGCTACTTTCTTAGTAGAAGGAACCAGAAGTACCACTTTATCGATTTTGCTGAAGTTATTGAAACAGACCTTTGCTCCATATTAAAGCTAAGTAAGGGACATTTTTATTAAAAATAGTTTTTCTCATATTTCCTACTTTCATAGTAAGCCCCGTCTCATTTGTAAAAATACGTACGTAAAATCTTGCTAATAACGGACTTTTTGATACCTCTAAACCTAGTAAGTGAATACACTACCATAAAACTAAAGAAGTGGCAAAATTAAAAATTTTGTACAACCGACCTCAATATAAATTATTAAGTATAACTCAAAAACTCCAAGTCAGACCTTGATGCAATTTATATGGGACCACATGAAAAGCACCAGCTTTCAAAATCATCGAAATCAGTTCAGGGGTCTTCGAGGTGAACATACGTAAAAAAAAAAAGATTCCGATGAATTGAGAAGCTCCTCATTTTTGAAGTCGGTTGAAAACTAGTAAAACACACATCTATTTGTAATATTAAAAGTTTCGAAGCAAAATGTAACAATGAATGTAAACAAAATACATTTTCAATTGAAAGTCGAAAATAAAATATGGGAAGAAAACAACTCAAAAGGGAATTGTTAATTGTTACTTAATAAATGCACATACATTTTTACAGTATAGGGACGTATGGTTCAGAACTAAACTTCTAATGTTATATTTTCTTACCAAATACTGGAAGTGTTTTTTTTAATAGAAGAGGGGGCATACGAGAATGCGGCTCACCTGATGGTAAGTGACTACTGCCGCCCATGAACAACCGCAACACCAGGAGAATTGCAGATGCGTTGGTTTGATTACAGTATTTAAAAGAAGATTTAAAAGGGGAAAGTAGGTAGTAGTAGATGAAGAGTGTAAATAAGAATTTGTTTTAGTTCTTTGAAGTCGGCTTTATTCAAAGTAGTTAATTTTTTTAACCTCTTGAGTGGACTAAGGAATATCACAAACTCAATGTCGTTAATTTTAAAGGAAGTCTTAAGATATCCTTTAAAACTTCATCTCCTATATTACCACCCTTAGGTATGGAATCTCACTATCAACAAATTACACAATATATGTCATCAGTATAACCTATTTAATTAAAAATAATCATCAAAATCACTTTACACATACAAACACAAAATACCATTCGGTCGTATTTTAAACTTCCTATTTTTTTGAAGTCAGTTAAAAATGAAGAACTTTCGATATAATTAAAAACGTCCATTAGTGGGTTACTGTCCTACATACATAGATGCCTTCACTTACGAGTATGTGTGAAAATGTAGCATTAAAAAGTTTTTAATTTCATGGTAATTAGTAACTGAAAATTCAATGATTTATTCATAAAACATAGAACCAATGCACCATTTGTGAAGCAGAATTTATGACTCAACCGGGTTCTGACACAATTGCAGAGTTTATACGATATTTACCGCATTGCGACTTAAATGACCATGGAAGTGCTATTTTTCTAGGTGCTAAATCACCTCATTCAACCTGTTGTAAATAGATATTCTTACGACACATTTGTATAGTGAAACTGAAATTTATAGTAGCATTTGAGGTAATGAGGTACTTGCAAATGAAATGGGAATTGCGTAGGCGAATTCGATTCAGAGTGTCTTGAGAAGCATTTACTAGAATTAACAGCGTATTTAGTTTAGAGCAGTTTAGCTATGCCATTAGGATGCTTTGAGAAGAATAAATTTGTAGAAAAAAAAACCGTTACTGTAACAGAAACTATTAAGAATAATTATGACATGTTTTTGTATTTAATTATATATTTTTATTTCATTTATTTCTTTTTTGTCTTATGAACAATAGGTGAAATAATAATATTATTATTAACTTTTTAAGTATATACTAATTGGGTCGTAAATAATATACATTTACCATGTTTTGTTTTGATTGTACCACAAACGTGTTTGCCCAAAACCACTTAACATCTATCCTCAATTAGGAATCACAATTAAGGTCTCTGAGGCCTAGATTATACACTATAAGATGAAAGTTCAATAAATACAATAATCAATCTTGCAGCTTATACGGGTAATCGAGATTGACCGATAATTGGCAGGGTCGGCACAGATGTCTTTTTGAGCACAGGCTACACTTTGGCTAGCTTCCAGCGTCCATATATATCCGGCCAGTTTTATCATCTATACACAGTTTTAAGGTATATATTGGGAATAAAAAAAAGTCATGTGACTTATTTTTATTCCATACTAGGGCAGCCATATCTGGACTGTAAAGAGGGTGGCCTTAATGCTTAAATAGCTACACCGTCTAAGTTAAAACTATCTAGAGTGCATCATTTTTGAAGGATTTGGCTGAATTTAAAAGTCTGCATTGTTTTTGATATCAGTTACAGCGTCATATTCAGATTGTGATGTCGCTATGGGTACAATGGCGAGATAGCTGAGCAGCACACCGGAAACAGTTAGATTACCATCTTAAGACATGAGAGATTTTAACAAATTACAGGAAAAAGACAACCTAACGTTCATCCATCCATTACATCCTATAATAGTCCACTGCTGAATATAGGCCATATATATATATTGTCTTCAATATTCAGATTTTTATCTCTGCCTACGAGCAGCTCTGCAAGCTTTCAGCCTGCAAGTCATACAGATATGTTCTCAGCGATTAACCTAAAAAAAGTTAATTACTATTGTAAAGAGTGCCTATACTAAATATTAATTCCTATCAATAAATTATTTTTTCTATATTTCAATCACTCCAAATAGCTTGTGGAGAATATGTTTATGTATGTATTGATTTACATTTCAAATACTATAAAGCCAAAAAAAAACATGTCTATTTATGATATTGTTAGGAATCAAAAGGACATTTTCAATAATAAGAGATAATTATGAGATAAGCCTATGCCTTTTTTTTTTTTTTAACTTTTTAAAACGTTACCCCCACACTAGGAATTTCTCCTGTGTCGTGGAGGCAGTTTACAAACATAAATTGCACAAGGACAAACATCCAGACCCGGAACAATTATTTGTAGGCCATACAAATACTTGTTCCGTGCGGGATTCGAACCCGCGCCCCCCAGCGCAACAACTGATTGCTAAGCCACTGCGCCACGGAGCCGTCAATGTCAATAAACTATATTTCCATATTTCTGTCAGAATTTCGTTATCTCTGCCTGTATGTTAAATAAATAAGAAATTCTTATAAAATATACACCATTAATTAGCTCCAGTTGATCAAATACAAAAATAGTAATTATGGATTTACATCAACAATTTTTGATTATGTAAAAGTTGTCAGACTTATAAATTTTCACTGGTTTCATATAATCGGTCTTATGGAACAGTGAATGTATTAACAAAAACTCATATGATTTAGAGAATATAGCTCCTGAAGGTGATTTGTCTGGCAGTTTGAAGTTTATCAGCTTTATTACAGTCTCAAGTGTTTTTTGTAAATTCAATTGCAATTTTAAGGATATCACCCATTACACAACTAAAATGGCTTAACTAAGTCACATTACTTATGCAAACTGTATATTTGCTTCTGCTACAAGTATTTATTACTTATTTTTACACATAAATATATGTACCATATATACTATCTATCTAATATGGCTGGCATGATTTCAGAATCCATGTCTGGACTATCAAATAAGCCATTTGGTATTGTCAAGTTATATAATGCAAGTTGCTGAATACATAAGGTAGGTATTTGTACCAAAATGCAGTTAAATGAATCGCTCTTCAAAGACATCAAATAGAGAAGCTTCCTTAAATCCCTCGACCTATAGATTCTAATTTTCTTTTAACATACACAAAACTTGTTTTGTGTATTTATTCTATCTAATATTTAATTTAGACGTTACTAATAACATAAAACTTTAAAACATTGTCACTTGTTTTAAGTAATTCAGCACAAATTATAGGTTTTTTAAAATTATAGATGGATTTTTTTTTTATAGGACAAGGATGAGAAACGAGCACACAGTCCACCTGATGGTAAGTGGTTGCTGTGGCCCATAGACACCTACATCTATCTTCGATTAAGAATCAAAATGCAGATGCGTTGTCACCCGTGAGGACTAAGATGGAATGCCTCGTTTTCAGTAAAAAGGGTATCCGGTTCTATACACTCACCTAAAGAAACAGCAGCGTTAAGCTGCAAATTTACGCTGGTATTCTGTGAAAGCGTAGTCCTTCCCCGGTTGAGCCGGCCCATTCGTGCTACAACCATAATATAGCTGCAGCATAGCTCTACTACGTTTGAAATAAAACGCATATATTACATACATATGTATGTAGAAGAGAAAACATCATCATTACAGCCCTTCACAAGTCCACTGCTGAACATAGGCCTCACCCAAGGAATGCCACAAAGCACGGTCCTGAGCCACCTGCATCCATCGACTTCCAGGTCGATGGATGGTGCATTCTTACCAGGTCGTCACTCCATCTAGTGGGGGGACGCCCAACACTTCGCCTGCCGGTACGAGGCTGCCACTCGAGAACCTTTCTTCCCTTTCGGTTGTCGGTTCTTCGAGCTATATGGCCGGCCCATTGCCACTTTAGCTTACTAATCTGTTGGGCTATGTCGGTTACTCTGGTTCTACTGCGGATATACTCATTTCTAAGTTCATCACGCAGAGAAACCCCGAGCATAGACCTCTCCATAGCTCGCTGAGCGACCTTGAGCTTCCTCATACGGCCAGCGGTGAAGGACCACGTCTCAGATCCGTAAGTCATCACTGGCAACACGCACTGGTTGTACAATTACGCTTTAGAAGAGAAATACATGATTTGAAATATTAATATTTGGCTAACCTGCATGATATTATCCATATTATGATACGAATATAATGTATATCCATGTATCCGTACACTTGTGCATCGACGAGACGATATTTTATTGTCTTGTAATTTAAACAAACTAGTATAAATAATAAACTTTTTGATTTTGCTACATACCAAAAAAGTATATAACTATTGAAACAGTTTTAATTCTTACACTAGTGACGCAACTCGAACTCTGTTTTCACTCGATTGAATCGAGTGAATTTGTGTAACTCGGTACTTGAATGAAAATACATTTTACCCGAGTCCGCTTGCACTCGAGTTACCGAGTCAACTCGGCGCAGCCCTCCGAATCTATACGGTGCAATTCGGAGAGCGCTAGATAGATGTCAGTTCACTAATTTACTAGTAGTATAAGGCGCCGCGAGTGATGTTACTGGTTACATCCATATTCAAACTTGAATCTGGCATGTTGTAGTCAAATATGAACTTAGTTTGATTTATAATATCGTGATTGTGATATCGTGATATCATTGTTGTTTATATTTTGTTACTTCGTATAGAAGTGCCTAACAGGAAAGGTGATTTAAATATACTTGTTTGTTTAAAGTATGAATGATAACAATGAAACAACAAAACGAAAATCGTCAATGTGGCATTATTTTGAAAAATGGAAGCAATTTGTAAGATGTTTGAAAAACAGTTTATAGATTTTGAAATACTACACATATCTGTAATAAATGAAAAACTTGGAAATACTACAAAAAAATAAATAATAAATATTTGTATTTTATTTCATATTGCCATTTGACAAATATCACTTATTTAATAAAGGTACGTATTTAAAAATGTTTTAACTAAAGTAATCGCTAATTTCTACTCGAGTGATAAATTTCAATCGATGCAGGGACTGTAAAAAGTTAATTAGAATAACTCAAAATCTCGAGTACCACTAGAGTGACATGATAAAACCCGAGTGACTCGAATCACAAAATTCTACTCGAGTCGCGTCTTACGGTCAATGCAGTGTCTGTATACAATTTAGCGATGAACTCGGCTTACTTATTAGAGCAATTTATTGATATATAATATGATAATGTCAATAAGCTAATTAAGTATAATTCGAGTTAAATTATTAATACTCGTAACATTAACTTTACGTTACATCATAAAGTTAGAGTGATATTATTTTGTGAAGATTGTCTATACGCAAACCAATATTATATAACTACCTATTAAGTTAAGTAATAATAATAATATTCTTGGATGGAAGAACAAATATAAAAATAATTTGTAACAAACTGACACAGCTTCGTTCCGCCAATTCGTGTTTCGTAACTCGAGTCGAGTTTTTTCCGAGTTGGCACATCTCTACTACAATTTTTTTTAATATTCATTATCTGAACCAATGAAAAAATTTTTTTTGCAGATTTCTTGATTCCGTTTAGATTTTCATAAAATCTTTATGCAAATTACAATAATAAATTGGTATTTTTTTCTATATAATAACATTGAGGGTCGTGAAAATTTTTCGTGGGCCCAAAAACTATTGACTCCTTTATTGTACGGATGTTACTCTTATCTGTAAGGAATAACCGTTATAATTTGATATTAGTTATATTCACAAACTAGCTGTGCCCCTTTACCCGCGTATTATTTAAGGCTGATTGATTAATTGATTTATATATTTATATAATTGATTATACTCGTATACGATTTATATAAAAATTTTCATTTGGTATTAAAATATATTGGTTTTCACTGCATCCTGTTCTAAATAAGCCAACATATATGAGAAAAACAGCATTCACTTAAATCTATCCCCACGTACTGGAAAGTCTGTCCCTGTGCTTTATGAAACGATACTTTTATGGGAAATTGTATTATTTTCAAACTAAATGATATCTCTGTAGGTATCATAGGAATTCGAGGTATTAGTACCGTTTGACCAACTGCTCACCCAGTCAAAACTATAGCATTTATGATATTATTTCTAAGAAATTTAACTTGAAGTTAGTTCCGTTACATAGACTTGGTGACCGCAGGTTTCATAATTCCCCTCACGAATTTCTTTTGCACCGGATGACGTCATTTTGAATAGAGTGTTGTAGTGTCTTGTATGAATAAAAAAATATTTTAAGCCCGGATATGTACCTGATAAGAAATCTTTCCGAACTAGTACCGGTTCAGGAATTTTAGGAATATACACTTTACCATTGCTGCAGCATAAACCTGGCGCTTCAGTTTCTTATCTTTTAGCTTGGCAATTGTTGCAGATATTATTCATTCTGCCAATTTCAACATGGTTAAGTTCAGAATAATCTACGTTACAGTCATCTGCAAAGGCTGAATTTAGTAGGTTTGTTTGCCTACGTGCTGTATTGATATTTAATATTTCTGTTTATGCAGTTCAACGGCGTGAACATTCAGAACTTGACTGTTGAGCATGGTTTGCTGAAGTTCGTGCATTTTGGTCAATCAAACGCTGAGAACGTACAGCGCTTAATTACCTTGCACGGCTAGCAGCAATTCTTGTATTCTACTCAATCAAACTGTGAGAAGGTTCAACACTTGATTGTCAAGCATGGCTAGCAGCAGTTTATGCATTCTGGTCCATCAAACGCTGAGAACGTCCAGCGCTTAATTATATAGCATGGCTAGCAGCAATTCGTACATTCTGCTCAATCAGACGTTGACAACGTTCAACACTTGATTGTCGAGCATGGCTAGCAACAGTTCGTGTATTCAGGTCGATCAAACACAAAGAACGTTCAGCACTAATTTCCTAAGCCAATTTTCTCTGGAAACGTTACGTTCATTATCCATCCTATTAATACGTTCATTTTTCATCTCACTGTCGCGCATTAGTCTCAGACGTTTACCTGTAGCAGAGTTCTGAGAAAGCTGAGATTTTCTTCGAGGCAATTGGATCAAATAAAAAAAAACTTAAGCAGATACCTCCCTAGAAATTGATATAACAAACTAAATATACAAAACCAAACAATCAATTAATTGGAACTTATTCATTTTAATAGGTAAGCCGCATATAGGTATATGTGGCAATATTTATTAAAAATAAGTATTTACAGCGAACCATTAAAACAACCACTAACTTAATTTTTTTATGCCACTAAATATATACACCTGCCCACGTACTTCGTAATTAACTACAAATTTAACAAAATAGTTACCTACTATTAGAAGCGGAAAATAAGAATGAGGCTTTATACCATTGGTCCACGGGCCCACATACAAGGGATTTCAGTGATTAATAACAGGCTGAAAGTTTATACACAGCTTCGTTTTGACGAGACACCCAACTTTTATCATTTGACCAATTCTGATAGTGGGAGGAAAAAGCGCGATAGGGAGCGAAACACGTCAATGAACTTTTCGAAATTTTAAAACAAATTGAAAAATTTTAACAACATAATCTTGACAACTTTCGAGTGTAGGTCTCAAGAAAATTACCAACAAATTTGTATGCCGATGCATTTTTTATAAAAAATATATATTTTGCAAGCCCCAAAACAAAAATCAGCTTGTTATTAATAAAATTTTTCAAGTCACCATTCTGACATGTTAGAGACCCCAGGTCACTCGGATTTTACCACTCACTTTGTATGCCACAAGTTTTTCTCAGTTTTCCATCATATTTTTTCGAAGTATTGATTTTTAGAAACTGTTATTACTTAATTTGGGACACTCATCAAATCGACGTGTTTCGCTCACTATCGCGCTTTTTCCTCCCACTATCAGAATTTGGTCCAATGATAAAAGTTGGGTGTCTCGTCAAAACGAAGCTGTGTATAAACTTTCAGCCTGTTATTAATCACTGAAATCCCTTGTATGTGGGCCCGTGGATTACACGTACATACCCTAAATATATTCTGAACTTATTTTTATAAACCTATGAGACAGAAAACGATTACGAATCAATGAAAAAAGAAATTTCTATTGTAGAAGTAGAAAAAACAATGAATATGTGGCCGTAGGAAGGAAATGGGGAGATCTCCCGCCGGGCAAGCTGTTCTGCCAGGGGAGCGGCCAACGCTCCGAGTGGTAGCTCGGAGCTATTCTATATATACTGCTTTAACTTCGGAACTTTGCTAGCGCGATTTAGGCTTCGGTGTGTTTTGCTTGTGGCGCGACGACAGCGCCGCCACATCACCCCCCTGCTCAGACCGGAAGTTGATAGTGCAGTCCGATTACCGGTTCGTCCTTAACGCCGGTGGGGAATGCATGCTGTGTGCGTAAGGGCAAGTGACGCCGATGCGAACGATATGCCGGTGTGTAATGCATGCCGTACTACGCACTTGTAAGTGATGCCGGTGAGAACGCTGAGTCGGAGCAAGTGCCAGGGATTGCCTTGTAGTCTACGGTGAGTCGAGAAGAAGGCAAGTAAACTGCCAGAGTGCCGTGAAGCAGAGGCAAGCATTAAGGCTCAGAGCCGTGCCGAATACTGTAGCGCAGAGAGTAGCTTGAAGGAACAGGAAGCATTATTATTCTAGTGCTTCGATGAACCTTTGTAAAGCCATCTAGGCTTGCAGAATGTAAAGACTGCAGACTATATATACTCGGGAGTGAATGAATGGGGTATTTGAGGTTGATGACGAAGGTTTGAAGTTGTAGTTTCCGAAGGTTGTTGGTTGCGTGTTCATATCACGTCGGTTGGTCTATTACCAAGTTTAAATGTTTTGTTAAGTTGATACTGTATAAAAAGGGTTATTATAATATAAATGAATCATCATTATTCATCATTACAGCCCTTCACAAGTCCACTGCTGAACATAGGCCTCCCCCAAAGAATGCCACAAAGCACGGTCCTGAGCCACCTGCATCCATCGACTTCCTGCATGTCTTACCAGGTCGTCACTCCATCTCGTGGGGGGACGCCCTAGACTTCGCCTACCGGTACGAGGCTGCCACTCGAGAACATTTCTTCCCCATCGGTTGTCGGTTCTTCGAGCTATATGGCCGGCCCACTGCCACTTCAGCTTACTAATCCGTTGGGCTATGTCGGTCACTCTGGTTCTACTGCGGATATCCTCATTCCTAAGTTTATCACGCAGAGAAACTCCGAGCATAGCCCTCTCCATAGCTCGCTGAGCGACCTTGAGCTTCCTCATACGGCCAGCAGTGGAGGACCACGTCTCAGTTCCGTAAGTCATCACTGGCAACACGCACTGGTTGTACAATTTCGTTTTAAGGTTTTGAGGTATGTCTGACGAGAAGATGTGTCGTAGCTTCCCGAACGCTGCCCAGCCGAGTTGAATCCGTCGATTGACCTCTCGGTCGAAGTTGGACTTACCTAGTCGGACTATTTGTCCCAGGTAAACATACTCGTCAACAACTTCGAGCTTAGTGCTCCCAACAACTACCGGCATAGGTGTGACATGGACATTAAACATGATCTTTGTTTTGTCCATGTTCATCTTAAGACCTATCCGTTGGGAAACACTATTGAGGTCATTGAGCATAGTGCTTAGGTCCTCCAGCGATTCTGCCATAAGGACTATATCGTCGGCAAATCGAAGGTGAGTGATGTACTCGCCATTGATGTTGATACCGTATCCTTTCCAGTCCAGAAGCTTGAAAACGTCTTCCAATGCAGCGGTGAAGAGTTTCGGGGATATGACGTCACCCTGTCTTACGCCTCTCTGCAATTGGATAGGTTTCGTATTCTGGTTCTGTACTCGGATAGCCATCGTAGCCCTACTGTACAAGCACTTCAGCACTTCGATATACCGACAGTCAACTTGGCACCGCTGAAGGGACTGCAGCACCGCCCAAATTTCGACGGAATCAAAGGCTTTCTCATAGTCCACATACGCCAGACATAGTGGCAAATTGTACTCTTCGGACTTCTGTACAACTTGCCGAAGGGTATGTATGTGGTCAATGGTGCTAAAGACCTTTCGGAAACCGGCTTGTTCGGGAGGCTGGAAGTCGTCAAGTCTGCGCGCGAGACGATTCGTAATGACTCTCGAAAACAGCACGTAGACGCGGCTCAGAAGGGAAATCGGTCTGTAGTTCTTCAAGAGAGCGTTGTCATCTTTCTTGAAGAACAAGACCACCGCACTTCTGCTCCACGCCTCCGGTGTAATGCCACCATGGAGGACAGAATTAAAGAGCTTCTGAAGGACTTCAAGTACCGGTCTTCCACCCGCCTTCAGAAGCTCCGCTGTAATTCCATCCTCGCCTGGGGCCTTACCGTTTTTAAGGTGCTGGAGAGCCATCCTAATCTCGCTCAGACTGACATCCGGGATATCTTCGGAATAGTGTCGGATGAGACTCGCTCTTGGATCGTTACTCACACTTGCGTGTGGCTCCAACGATGATGTGTACAGCTGCCCATAGAACCTCTCAATCTCACTCAAAATCTCAGGTGTCCCGGAAACGATGCTGCCACATTCTGTCTTCAGCTTTGACAGTTGGCTCTTTCTGGCAGACAGATCTCTGGCAAAGACTTTGGAGCCTTGGTTCCGCTCGATCGCTTCTTCAATACGAGCTGTATTGAAGTTGCGTAAGTCACGCCGCATGCATTTGGAGATCTGTCTGTTCAGATGCCTGTATGCTGTCAAGTCTGTTGAAGAATGTAGCTTCATCTCCCGTCTAACAGCCATGAGATTAAGAGTGTGATCGGAGAGTTTTTGTGTTCTTCTGCGGCGGGTCTTGCAGAACTTAGCTCCGACCGCATGGACAGTTTCCACGAGCTTGTCATTCATATAATATAAATGAATATATGGTTGATAATAACCCCTGGGCAAGTGATCGCTTCCAAGCTGTTTCTTAAATAAATTTTGTACCAACCGTTAATAAAAATATGCTTTTTTTTTTAAAAAGTCCCGCTGGATTTCTTGCTAGTTCTTCCCAGGACAGAGGTTTTTTTTTCAAGTGGTAAAGTAAAAAATGACTTTCAATAAGAATTACGCATGTGATCTATATTGAATAAAAAAATATTCTATTCTATTCTATTCACCACTGTAGCCGGTGGAAGGAAAAGGCGAGATCTCCCGCCGGGCAAGGTGTTCTGCCCGGGGAGCCGCCAACGCTCCAAGTGGTAGTTTTTTTTTTGCGCCCAGTAGCAATTGGAAAAAGGGCTATCCATTACGTAGGGAGGCGGAAAATGCATTTATGCATACCACGACAGCCGGTCTGGTCCGACAGTGGTCATGATTATGCGGGACTCACTGCCTACGGGGACCTAAGTGATACCCGCTAAAAACCGCCTTTGGGGATTGGCAACCAGCTGTTTAAGCTTCTTATGCCGGATCGGAAGCGACCCTCTTTTGGGAAAAGAGGGCGCAGGCGGCTACGAGCCGCTGAGGGAGTGCCTACTAAGCTAAGCAATTTAATTATGTAAATTTATTATGAGTTGGCCTGAGCCGCCAGGAGGCAGTTCAGGTCGTTTAAAAGTTTATTAGGCGGATCCGAGAGGGAGTTCCTCGGCCTGCGGACGCGGTAGCTAGAGGGGGATGGGGCTGCATAATTAGCTGCCTCACGAGTAAGTTTATTCGAATGCGACTCTGACGCTTTGATGAAGTTCTCAGAGAGTTTTTTAAGGAATTGTTGTATTGTAGGGATTTATAAGTCCCGATGGAGGTGGGCATTACGGACGTACCAAGGTGCGTTCGTAGCTCGACGACAGAATAAGTTTTGAACTATTTGAAGTTCGTTAATAATTTTGGGATTAGCATGCGCAAATATCGGGGCCGCGTAAGACATTACCGGTCGTATACAGACTTTAAAAAGGGTTCGCTTATTTCGGAAGGACATTTTACTATGTCTGCCCAACATTCTGTTGAGCGTACCTAGATAAAAACGTGCTAGACGGGTTACTCTTTTGACATGAGTCTCGAAAGTGAGCCTCGTGTCAAGGGTGACAGCTAAATATTTAGCAGACGTATGCCAGGGGACAGGGGTCCCTAACATACGTATTGGTGGAGTATTATTATTGTAACGGCGTCGTTTATAATCGAAGTGAACTGCGGAGCTCTTCTCCGGGTTCACATCGAAGCGCAATTTTTGGAACCAAGCTCCTAGGTCATCGACTCACTTTTGGATCTTGTTCCGTACGAAAGGTAGTGTGGTACCTTTGCAGTATAGAGCAGTGTCATCTGCAAAGAGGGAGAGCTGGACACCTTTCGACGGGATTGGAATGTCGTTGGTGTACAAGATGTAGAGGAAGGGAGCAAGTACTGATCCCTGAGGAACACCAGCTTTGATGGGGCGCTGAGAGGAGAGCGTGCCTTCGTGTCTAAAACGAAAGGTACAATGTTGTAAGTAAGAGGCCACGAGACGTACTAGACGATCGGGGAGACCTATTTTTTATAGTTTGTAGATAAGGCTTGTATGCCAGACTCTATCAAAGGCTTTAGCTGTGTCGAAAAAGACCGCGATGGTCTTATGACGACGAGGATAAAAACCGCTGAGGATATATTCCACAATACGGTGAACTTGTTGGGGACAGGAGTGTTTCGCTCGGAAACCGAATTGGTGGGGAATGATAAGTGGATCACCGTCTGTGGGAAACAGATGGCGCCTCATGCGAGTTTCGATGACTCTTTTGAAGAGCTTGCCCATGACCTTGAGGAGGCTAATGGGGCGATGACTGGAGGGGAGGTTGAGAGGCTTACCTGGTTTGGGAATACCAATCACAGTTGCCTCTTTCCACGTAGTGGGAAAGTGACTAAGATCGAAGCAGGCGTTGAAGATAATAGATAAGAGGCTTAACACCTGCTCTGGAAAGTGTTTAAGGGCTTGGTTGGAGATGCCATCCACGCCCGGAGCCTTTTTGGGCTTGAGTCCTTTGATGAGGGATGAGAACTCATCATTAGACACAATGATAGGGTCAGAGGCTGTAGAGGGTGAGTTCCGGTGGCGGACCTCATCCTCCACTGCCTGAATATGTGAGGGGTCGACAGGTTGAGAGCTAGGAGAGCATTGTGCGGCAATGCTGTCTGCAAAGCACTCAGCCTTTTCATCGTCCTCGTAGGCAAACGTACCGTCGGAGCGGGTGAGAGGGGGAGTGTGAGTGGTAGCGTCTATATGAAGGGCTCTAGCCATCTGATAGTACGCTGTATGTGAGGGAGATATATTCTCCATGAGTTCACTCCTTTGGAGGTCTCGAATTTCGGAGAGGCGGAAACGGAGTTCGCGTTGAAGACGATTGGCCGTAGGCCTATACTCGGGGGTGGGATATTTTGCTGCTCTCCGGAAAGCAGCTTTTTTGGCTTTTAATAGGTTGCTAATATGTAGGGGAAGCCCATTATTATTAGCAACCGGAAAGACCCTTTCATTCACTTTAAGAGAGGATTTTATAAGGGTTGAGAGTGAATCGACCGCGGTGTCGATTTTTTCAGGACTGTCTAAGTCTAAGTCCGACGATAGGGAGATGGGGGAGTCCTGTGAGTCCAGAGCTTTAGCTAGGGACTCCTTGAAACCCTTCCAATTAGTGAAGGTTTTCGTGGTTGTTAGGGGGTGGCTGATAGCCAAGAATAAGGGAGAGAATAAGAATAAGGGTCGGTGATCGGATTCTATATCGTCTAGTGTCTCGATTGACCTGAGGTTGAGAGAAACTCCTTTGAGTAACGCAAAATCTAGTATATCGGGGGCGTGATCGGTGTTATCGGGATAGTGCGTAACACCGAGAGGACTGTGGACAGTAATGTCAAGAGACTGCGTTATTTCAAGCAGTTTCTTGCCACTATGGGAGGTTGAACGGCATGTCCATTCAGTATGCTTGGAGTTAAAATCTCCAAACATAATGACTGAATTGCCTAGAGATAAGATGGCCTCAAAATCTTTTTTGAGGGGGAGGTTTCCACTGGCGATGTAACAGGAGGCTATGACTAAAGACTGATGTCCAGTCATAGCTAACCTGCATATCGTAGCTTCCATATTGGTTAGCTGTGGAGTATTAATATGAGAGCAATGCAGTGTCTTCTTGTAATAAATGGCCGTACCGCCGCCTCGGCGTTCGGGTCTGTCATTACGAAGAAGAGAATAATTTTTAATGGTAAGGCCTTTAATATCCTTAGATTTAAGATTGGTTTCCTGTAAGAGGAGGAAGTCGGTTTCCCGATCTCGAAGGAAGAGCTTAAGCTCTGGGAGGTTAATTCGCAAACCGCGAATGTTAAATGAAACAAGCGATAACCCTTTAGGCTTGATACGACCGTGACTTTTAGGCAGAGCAGATGGCTCTGTCATTGTTAAGTTAAGTTAATTAAGTTAACTTAACTTACAATGAACACAAAATATTATTATGCTCTACAAGAGCGAGGAGACGGTCCTGAAGGGACCGAGCAGCGCGCAATTTGCGCGCTAATACCGCTATTTCATTGATGTCGATGTTCCTTATCCCGGCGTAAACCGTGTTAAGGTCATCGACCATTGAGGGCTGTTTTTGTTGAGGAGCGGAGGGTGCTCGCGGTGGGTCGGCCTTTTTGGGGCCCCAGGGAAATACTGGAGCCTGCAAAGACTGTGAGAAGCCCGGAGAGGGCCTAAGAGGGGCCTGAGGGGCCTAAGGGGACCCTGAGGGGCTCGTGAGAAGCCCTGGAGTGGCTGAGATAAGCCCTGGCGGGGATTCTTTGTGTAGAGCACCGGAAATGAGCGGTCATTGACCGGCGGTGGGACTTGTCTATTTGGACGAGGACGAGGAGCGCACGGGCAACCTCTGTAGCTTGCCGGGTGGCCTGTTTGCTGGCACAGGACGCACGCGGGTGGGGATACGGCATCGTTGGGCCGGGGACATTCATTAGTGTTGTGGGGGTCGAGGCACTTAACGCACCTGGGTGGGGCGGAGCAATTGGCCGCCGCATGACTATACAACTGGCAGCGGTGGCACTGCGCCGGGAAACCGCGCCTATGCGGTGGCTCAACATGCACTCCCGACAAGCCCCACACAGTGCGTACCTGCCGGAAGATTGTTTTCGCCTCCGGAACGTTAGTAAGAATGACTAAAGCTAACCGGTATCTCAACCCGGTTCTGCTCTGCATTTTATGCACAGCGTCAACGGGGAATCCTTGTGACTTAAGGTCCTCAAGGATCTCCTCGTTGGAGAGTTCGAACGGGACGCCTCGGATGAAGGCCCTGACTTTACGCTCTTCAGGAAGAGCGTAAGTGTGGTAGGACACACGTTCATTTGTAAAAAGCCTTGTAAGGCGGCGAAAGTCGTCTATGGATTGCGGGACTATTTTAATAGCTACACCCATGTTGGTAGCTTGGTCATATTTGATGCCTGCATCATAGCAGATCTTACTGAGGCGAGTAAATTCGGACTTGTCTCTTAGAAAGACAGGGGGCGGGACTTGCTTCTTCGCAAGAACGGGAGCGCAGCGAGAGGCTGGCTTCGAAGGCGCTGGGATTTCTAGCGACATAAGGGGGGCCGGGGAAGCGGCGGGGGCTGTTTTTCGCGGTGCGTTTTACGCCGCGCTTGAATGTAACCGTTGTGTAAGATGGATCACCGGAACCATCGGAGTCGGAGGACTCCGATGTCCTGGAGCCAGACTTAGTGGCGGGCCTCTTCCGGGAGGCCGATGCGGAGGATCCGGAGTCGGAGTACGAGTACTCCATATCTAGTTCGAGAGGAGCGAATGAGTTTCGGGACTCGAGATGGGCCGCTATAACGGGTCGCGGTTGACTTGCCTGAAGGGCGGGAGTAGCCAAAATGGCCAGGGCTGCGGCGAGAGCCTGCGGGTCGTCCATCCTATTGATGGCGTCTAAGTGGGAACCTTTTAAATCCTGGGTGGACATTTTCGGAGACGGAGATGTGACGTTTTACTCTAAGCGGGGGCGGTGGTCACCGTTCTCAAAAGAACGGGACGTTCTTTTCTAAGATAATACGGACCCCTGTTCTCAAAAGAACAAGGTCTTGCTCTGAAAAGAGCAAGTAACGTATTCAAAGAAACCTTATATATAACACAATAATTACACAAAGGAAAAAAATAACTATAGATTAAACGAATAGTTAATAAAATAAACTAAAAAACCTTATAAACTAGTCTACGATATTATAAGCGGTCAGTCAAACCTCTCCGACCGGAGAAGGGCTGAGAGAGCTGAGAATCAGCAGAAAACACTTACCGAACTTCAGCGCTATTGAGCGCGAACAGAATAACGAGGAGCGCGGTACGCGGAAAGGGCACTAACGTAGGGACGTTAGCGCGCGCTGACAACCTGAACACACGTCACTCGGAAGCAACGGCGCAGGCGGAATATCCTGCCGAGTGGTAGCTCGGAGCTGTTCTATATATACTGCTTTAACTTCGGAACTTTGCCAGCGCGATTTAGGCTTCGGTGTGTTTCGCTTGTGGCACGACGACAGCGCCGCCACAAATATAATATACGATCTACATACTATAAGTATTTCTATTGTAGAAGGATCTATTAAAATAAGTTTAGGGAACCTTAAGTTTATTTTAAATGACCTATCAGACAAAAGGAAACAATTATGAATTAATCAACCAGTACCTTCTACCACTACTATAATAACCTACTTAGTAAAAAGTTGCAGCCTATTTACGTACCACTGCTGGGCACAAGCCTCCTCTCATTTCTGAGAGGGTTTTAGGGCAAGGAAATGTCCGCCGCGCTGCCCCAATGCGTGTTGGTGAACTTCACATGTCTTCGAAATATTTTTTTTCTTATTTCTCAGACATGCAGGTTTCCTCACGATGTTTTCCTTCACTGCTGAGCACGTGGTAAATCAGCACTTAAAATTGCGATTAACAATTTCATTGGTGCCGGCGGGGATCGAACCCGGGTTGCTCGAGTACTGTGTAAGCTTACAGCGAGCGCTAACTATCTGAGCTACCACGGCTCTTAATACTAACCTACCTACTTAACCTACTTAGTATTAACCAACAAATAGAAAATTACAATTATTTATGAATTAACCGTTCAGCATGACCTTAATTCTATATTAAATTTACATATTTCATAAGTACATACTCAATTACCAAAAATTCAAATTCAAATTATTCAATGATAGGTAGGTACAGTTTCCACCAGAGATGTGCGAGGTAGCTAGGCGGTGCGAAGATGTGTAGCGAGGCTGTACAACGGTGTGTGCGTTTCCACCAGAAATGTACTAAGCTGCTGAGCGGTGCGTGGATGTGTAACGGGCTAATAATATAATTATATATATGGCTGTAGTTAAAAAAACTTAGAAAAAAAAATTTCACAAATAGATATTATTCTAAACAGAATGTTTTAAATCATTTTCAAATTGAATGTAGTTCGTTTTGTTTAACCTCGCAACACATTCCTCGCCAACATTCCTCGCAACACATCCCTCGCACATATCCTTTCCTTGTTTTGTACGTACAAAAACGTCGCCCCGCTGAGCCGTTTCCACTAGAGCTGTGCTAAACGAGGCTAGGTAAATGAAGTGATTCTATTGGTTCTTAACAACACATCCCTCGCTACGTATCCTCGCACACATCCTCGTGGAAATGCAGCCTAAACGTCAAACTCTGTACAAGCCACATCTGTAACGAAAAGAGCCGTTCATGCATCTAAGCTTCTAAGCCGCGCGAAATTACACCTCGCTTATAATATGGTGCATTGCTGGTTTCTCTCGGACCTCATCAGGCGGCTAGGGTTTATGCGGTCATTCGCGCTCCGAACAGTGTTAATTATTTAATTTTTTAATTATCTCTTAAACTATTCGTCCAAATAACAAGCTATAAGCAAAGTTTATCTTAATAAAATTGTCTTGATGATGAAGTAACTTTAGTTCGTAAGGATTAATGTGCTATGCTTAATAATAACGCTCATAAATCACTTTTCAATTCTCAATATTTTT
Source organism: Parnassius mnemosyne (assembly GCA_963668995.1). Taxonomy (NCBI): domain Eukaryota; kingdom Metazoa; phylum Arthropoda; class Insecta; order Lepidoptera; family Papilionidae; genus Parnassius; species Parnassius mnemosyne. The sequence continues at coordinate 54,990,109 of CAVLGL010000082.1, forward strand.
TTGTCACAAATACCTTATTGTGGCTTATGTATAAGAAATAGGCACATAGTATCACGGACTTTTTTTTAGATGGAGAAAAGACCAATATTTTTTTAGAATATTGTATTTATGTAATACTAAAAGGAGCCTGCAGACAAGGGTTAGTCATTTATTGACGTTCTACCCCGTGAAACTAAAATCACACCACGTTGGGTTCGGGAACAATGAGGTGGATGTGACCCCCGTAAAGGAATGTCACACAAGAATGTCTGTTGCCCTTTCTGGAAAGAAAAGGTAGACGACTAAAATTACGAGTCCTCTTGAAGTGGTCCCATTTATGACGTCCATTGAGTGGACTGTATATTGATCTTATTTGGAAGGTGTAGTAGGAAATAAAACATTGAACTTATCTTCGTAATTTCCCCATAAGAGTGTAACGTTGAAACTTTCATTACTTTCCTATCACTTTCCCCATTGTATTCTTCTTTGTTAATTTATACTATAAAACTGGTATCTGGTCCCGTACAAATTTACAAAATAATCAGTTTACTATCCTAGTCGCGGGCTATACGCGAAAGAGAACCAAGCACCTTGCGCCATTTCGACATATCTTAACATTGATTTTCACCATTGCACTCTAGTATTTTACCCCATATCTTTATTTCTATAAAACATATGGTTAAACAATTTTATTTATAAGAATCATACACAAAGTCTTATTACTATGACAAACATTACATCGTTATCACATAAAAACATATTAAGATATTCAAGAAAATACTAAATAGTTTAATTCACAAGTTAAAGGTGTTTTACACTTTAATTCAACTTTAATTTTCTTATATAAATCTATTATTATTTCACTATTGTAAACGCAAATGAGATAAACTTGATTCCATACAAGCTTGGGTCCAACGTGAACAAATTTGAAATATATCTTAGTTTGAAGATTTAAATATTTGCTACTTAGACAAAAAACTTATATTTTTGCAGGACCAGGGGTTTTGTTTTTATTTTATGTTTTATGATTTGTAAGTTATGTAGTAAAATAACTCGTTCTTGTGATAACTTGTTTGAATAAATTGAAAAGAACACAAAAGAATGCAGTTTTGTAGTTATTATTAAACAAAGTAAAATTAAACTCAACCTTTTTTAGTTATTTAACTATTTTCTGCAATTATAAAAAAAATAACATTTAAAAAAACAGCCAGATTGAAACCCTCAAAACTTAAGTACCACATTATTTTCATTGTGTGGGCGTAACAAACTACTGTCCTGAGATTCGAGAGAAAATCCAAGGGTCAAGTGAAATATTCCAAAAGTAAAAACACGAAATCTATCCAAAAAAAAAAAACAGCTACAATGCCAAAAGCGCATGCCGCATAACAAACTGAAACTCGAGTTTACCAAGTTAAGAGTCTTTCGGAATATGCAATGATCACTGACCATACAGCCTATTCAGTCGTGTAGTATAATATTCAAATATTTTTTTAGTTTAATGACATAGCATTTTCATTATCTAAATATATTATTTTATTCTATATTAATCACTACAGATTCGCATCAATATTTCAATATTATGATTTTTTTTGATAAGGAAAGCTATTTATTATAAAAATAGCCTTCATTATCTATTTGCCATAGACAAAAAACGGAAAGATATTTAAAAAAAGTCGTATTTGCTATAGCAAAAATATAAGCTTTCTATTTCAGTTTAAAAAAATGTTTTTATAAATGTCCCAAGTGTTACAGAGATAAAAACCATTTATTTATTCTTATAATTCATCATTTTATTACCTACATATTTTTGTATAACTGTTAGAAACGATGTCAAGCACCCAATTTCATACACATCCTTTAGACACTTTTAACACAGCACTGTTTTTATTAACACATATAGTAAACCTGACACATTTATTACTTATTTCTACTCCCTTTACAGAAATTTTCACAAATTAATTAAGTTTATTTTTTATTTTTATTTTACATAATTTAGACCCTGCTTAGATTCCATACAACATGAACAACCAATTCCTACACGACCCTTATCATATCGGTACGAGGCTGGTGCTTTCTTTGTCTAAATTACAACTATTTCTGTTTATTATATACACATGATTTGTTTACATATGCTATTCTTATCAACCATAATGAATCTTATCTCTTATCACAAGAGCAAAATATATTTTCATCTAAAATAAGTATCTAATTTAATATAAGACTTTTATTCGTATTGCATAGCCGATTACTATATAACACATGACTCTAAAGTAATATAAAAACAAACTTTTATGGAATTAACTCTCGACCGGGGAATCGAACACCGAACTTTCTTTCGAAATTATATTGAATCTATTTAATTTTAACATAGATTATCTCTTTATTCGAAGTGCCTTATATAATTTAATAGCAATATCTTCAAAACACGAAATTGTTTATTTTTTATGAAACGGAAAATGATAAACTGTTTTTTAAGCGCATCGCCAACAAATTCTAAACATTACGCCAGCGCAAGCAGATAAAGCAGTTAAAGAGCGCCTTTTCTTCCAACTTGCTTTACAAGAATCAATATTTAAGGCTAGCTGATAGTTATAGGCTAATAGCTAGATAGCTTATATTATTTCTCATGAATCTGGTTATTATATATACAAAACGAATTTTGCAAATCGGACAGGTAGTTTCAGAGATTAGCGCGCTTAAACAAACAAAAACTCTTCCGCTTTATTATATTGATATAGATTAGATAAAATATTATAATATTAGTTGAGGAATGTATACATATTATCTAAAACTGACAAATATTCATATGAACCCATCTCTATATGCGAGCACAGCAATGCATATTTGTCAAGCAGAAGAAGTTCATGATCTTCAAGTCATATGATAAGTGTTCAATTTCCTTTTGACTTCCAATTCAAAAACTTGGGCAAGTGCTCACCTAAGACCTAGGAGATGATGTTGATAAATATAGTTTCTAAGAGGTTTATTCGGTGTTCAGACGCAAGCCTGTGCTTCCAGTATATGAAAAGGGCTTACAATGCTTTGCAAGTCCAATATAACATTTAGTAGGATGTTGCAGTTGACCTTGAAATATTTTGTCTAAATTAGAAAATAAATAATAAATAATGTAACATCAAAAGTTTATTCGTTTTATTTTTTCAATTTTAGTCCACTGTTGAACATAGATCTACCCAAGATATGCCACAAAGCACGGTCTTGAACCCCCTTACTTTCTTCCCCATCAGTTTTCAATTCTTCAAACAATATGGTTAACATTTTATCAGGCTGCACTAAATGCAACACTTATATGCATTCAATGCACCACATATATACAACAAAAAAAATGTAAATAACACGACATACAATTTTAGCATAGATGTGTATAGTAAAATTTAATATCTTAGCGAACATTACTCTTATTATAACGAACGATACAGCGGTAAAAAGCAGTCGCGCGTGAAATGAACTACTGTCTCTGGAGATATCAAAAAATTGCAGACTGCAATATTCGCCTTGAAACGTTTTCAATTGGGAACAAAATTAATAATAACTCTTAAAATATCTCTCTCATTTTAATGTTATGTGCTAAGCTGTCATTTCAACTTAAAATAAACACACACTGGTCACTCCCATGACTGACTTGACACTGGCAGAATTCTATCAAGAGAAGCCAAAATTTAAAAGAAAAAGAAAAAAAACACACACTGCTATGAGTATTACACATCTACTTGTTTTAATGCATTTAGAACATACTCTATCAATTATAATGTACCCATATCAATTATAAAGTAATTTCTGAAACTCAACTTATATATAATTAAAAGCGAAACGCCCCGGCTTCGCATGTGTGATTTCTGGATCTTGACAACAGGTGGCAACCTACCGGATCCTATTGTGAATCTAAACCATTCTCGAATCGACTTTTAATTACACACACAAAATTTCATCAAAATCGGTCCAGCCGTTTAGGAGGAGTTCGGTCACATATACACGGACAGAATAGTTATATTATATATAAAAATAGGCTAGGTTACGGCAGTTCTAGTAAAAAATAACCCTTGTTACCAATTAAGAACATCCGTTATACTTAAAATTCTTACTTCGGAGAACTACTGACAATATTATCGGTTTATCTTACGTTTTCTTTAGTTCGTAACTAAAGGACATCACTACTTGTCAATAAAAAAATAAAAACTTCATTTCAATGTAAATTTTGACAGTAATGTGAAAAATAGTGTCTCCACCACCAGCGGCGGACTGGAGAGGAGCCGTAGGTTTTTTACTCAATACAGAAACTGTCAGTGATTATTTGCGAGGGAAAATCTGAGCAGACAAAAACAATCCTCTGTTACTACGAAACTGACAAATAACAATTAAGGCTATAAGAGCGGGTGAAATACCAAAATTTTTGGATATTTAAGTAAGAAAATCACAACAACTGTTCATATAATCCCCAAAAGAAAAATTACAGAATGACAGATGAGGATTAAATAAAATGTTTTTAGTTGACCAGAATTGTACTTTTGTCAACCCTTTAATAGAAAAAAAAAGCCCAAAGAGTACCTAATTTTGTCATAATTTGCAATATTTCTCCAAAACGGCACAAGTTCTTTAAATAGTTTTTACACAAAAAAATGGTTTAAAGTATTAATATTTTTAATTGAGAGTTTAAGTTTTATTTCCCGTTTTATTCGTGAAAATGTCGTTTTTCCCCGAAATTAAATATATCTGCGCTAACATGTCTGCTCTGTCGCCCTATATTCCCCCGCGAACCGTCCACACCGCAAAGGGGTGTGTGACTCATACCGCGGGATGGTCGGCCACAGTATAATTTATACTGTGGGTCGGCGGTTCAGCTCTACCGCAGTCCGTTTCAGGACATCGTCGAATATGGACCACAAGTCGGTGTTGGAGTGACTTTGTTCTAACATTTTAGTTTTTCAAGAGTTTGTACTCATTTTTAAATATTTTTATGAATATAAATACTTAACTTAGTTAATATCTGTACATTGGTAATCGTAAGTATTGTTTTATAAATAAATACATTTAAAGTGTCCTAAGAAGTGAAAATGTTCGCGTCGACGTTGATTAGTGAAATTGTAAAATGCATTTTTATATAATTTAGATGTGGAACAACCAACATGCTCTCGTTACTTGGATGTTGATAGTTTTAATACATTTATAATTTTATTGTTGCATATATACGAGTATATTAAGTAGGTTATACTGAACTTGAGAGAGGGAAGAAACGAGTAAATGGATCACTTGATGGTAAGTGACTACCAACGCCCATGAACAACTGCAACTTCGTGAAAGTTGGCGGCTGGGATAAATCCGAAAAATTCCTCAGAGCACTCCCCGTAGCAGATGCGAAAGTAAATGCAAAGGTATGCAACATCTCTTCGCAGCACCAGTGAATAGAGCCGATCGGAAAGGACTCGGTCATCAACTATTCGAGCCACTCTGCGCTATTTGCGGTCAAGTCGATGGAGCTGGCACTGAGGAACCCAAACCCAGAGATCGGAACCGTATTCCATGTGATGCTGAATCTGCGTCTTCTAAAGTTACAGGCGGTGTGCCGGCATGAAATACTGTCCCGCTTTGATAAGCACGCCAATCTTTTTAGATGCCAATTTAGCCTTCTTTTCCGAGTGACCACGAAACTGCACGTTATTCGACATGTCGACGCTGAGGATTCCGATAATGGCTGAGACAATAAGGGGAGTGCCCTGAAACTGAGGAGACACGACAAAGGGGTTCCTTTTAGCGGTAAACGCGCATAGTTGTGTCTTCTGGGGATTGAACTGGAATAGATTTAATCGCCCCCAATCCGAGACTTTGTCCAACAAAGTCTCAACTTAAGACACAAATTTCTTGCGGTACTCGGCGACTTTTTCCGAGAAATATTTGCACCGCCGGTGTATTATGCATCACCAGTGCTGTCGTCTGCATAGCAATGAATGTTACCGGTTTGCAACATATCATTAATATGCAAAAGAAACAGCATTGGTGATAGCACACAGCCTTGTGGAACACTTGTAATTGGAGCATGCACCGTTTACTACGATTTTGATGATCCAGTCAGCCAGAAAACTGGTGATCTAATTGCACTATTTGTCGGGAAGCCCATGGGAATGAACTTTAAAAGAAGCGCTTTGTACCATACCCGATCGAAGGCCTTCGCAATGTCCAGACTAACGGTCAATGCCTCACCCTTGGACTCTACTGCTTCCGCTCATGTATGAGTCAGGTAAACCAGAAGATCACCAGCTGATCTACCCCAACCAAAACCGTATTGACGGTCATTTATCAGCTGGTGATCTGCAATGTACCTCATGAGCCGGTAGTTTATAATGGATTTCATTAGTTTGGAGTACAAGGAGGTGATGGCAATAGGCCTGTAGTAATATGGGTCTGAGCGGTCGCCTTTTTTGGGACAGGGTGGATGAAAGCCGTCTTCCATGATTTCGAGACTACGCCTAGGGAGCCCCGAGTACCGGAAAAGATGAGTTAGAACCGGTGCCAATTTTGGAGCACACGTCTTCAGCACAATTGGGGGGATTAGGTCAGGCCTACTAGACTTGTGGATGTCCAGGGAGTGGGTGCTTTGCGAACCGAGCGCTGTATGAACCGCACATCCGGCATGGAGCACTCACACTGCGGGATGGTCAATGGTGTGTTCCCCCCGTCATTGAGAGTCAAGATGGACGCAGAAAAGAGCCTAGCAGATCGGCTTTCCCCTTTGCGGCATGGGCCAGTGAGTCGTCCTTCCTGTGCAGAGATCAAAGTTTTCTTAGACAGTCTTGGCAAGAGACTAGAATGCACGGGTTCGCGATTGAAGGCGAACTAGTTTCTCGCCAATTCAGCCTGAGATTTTTTTTACTTATTCAGTGCTTGACCACAATCCCACCTGTTGGTAAGCGGTGATACAGCCCTGAATGGTGAATCGTACTCACCGAAATGTATCCTATAGAATACTGAGAGACTGGCTGCTTTGCGCCTGTGCTCGAGGCTGACGAGATTGCTTTCAACCAAATCAAGGTCAACAATAAGCCTCTTAGCACGTCTTTCCACTGAATTCAGCGCTGCCAGGTGGCATTTTGCAGCACCAGCCCATATGTGACAGCAGTACTCCATGCACGACCAGACTTGCGCTTTATATAAGGTCAGATGGTAAAACCCGGTGTGAAGTACCGCCGCACCCTTCAAGGACACCCAGTTTCCTTGCGACTGCTTTGCCTTTGGACTCAATGAATCGCCCATAGTTTAGGTTCGAAGAAAATTCAACCCCTAACAACTGAAGGCGGTCAGTGTACTCCAAGGATACATTCCGGAAAGTAGAAGCCAAGGTGAGCGGACTCCTTTTAGAGATGAAAAGACACACTTGTCTGGATCGGTCATCATTATTATTGGAAAAGGTAATGTTGTTTGAGGTTAGCTAAGGTTACCTCACTTAGCAAGAAGGCAACTTTATCTATGGCTAAGTTTGTCAAATTTGGCACGCATTAGTAATCTGGTTTTATGTGGGAACTGTTTTATGATTTTATTCAATTATTCAGAACCGTAACTTTATATATAATGGGTATATCGATGAATTGTTTGCTTGCTCAAAATTGTCTGATATCTCTCGGTTTTAAGAGTCATCTTTGTAGAATTTATTTGCCGGTACTTAGTCCTAATTTATTTTTTTATTAAATATCATATTTAATAAAAAATCCAAAATTCTTAACCACTATAATAATCATTGAAATTGTTTGTCCAATCTAAGACGGTCTTTGTTTTTATAAATTACAGTAACTGTTAACTCTTTCCTAAGTTCCGTTTACGTATTTTCTAAGTACCTAACAGAAAGGGAGTTAGTTAAGCACGCAGATGAGTTTGTGTGTATTTAGGAAGTATCTTTAGCATGGATGGTAGACCAGACAAGGATAAATATTGGAAATATGTTTTTTCAATCTATTGTGGGAAATCAGAATGTTTCAAAAAGACAGGTATGGTAATGAATGCTTTGATAGTCGTTACCTTAATGTATAATAGTGAAAGTTGGGAATCACCTTTGAAGCATGAGAGTAAAATAATGCTGTATATATTTAGACATTAAGAAGTGCGACAGGGCTGACATTGAAGAATAGGGTGACAAATTGTGTGATAAGTGATAAGTGTGGAAAAAGATGTCGTGACCAGGATTAAGAAGGAAATGCTTTGATGGTTAGGATACGTTAAAAGATTGTACGAAGAAAGCGAAGTTATGCTGCAATAATATGAAAGTTTATTAAATTGGCGATATAGTGAGGATAGATAAAGTTAAAAGGATCCTTACTCGACAAGCATTTATGCGTAGATATATGGATGTGAAAGAGTTGAGAGAAGTGTGTCTCGTGCCAAATAGAAGAAACTTTATGTATGTATGAATTTATACCTACTGTTAAGTTTACTTTTAAAAATATTATTGTACAGAAACTTCGTTCTTAGAGTCACCTATGCACTTGATTACGTTTTACTGACAAAATTTAGTTTTTGTTGAGAAAATTAGATACAAAGTTATAAAACTTTAAACTGAGAGAATTACAAATTTACTCGGCTTTAAGCAATCGAAGGATAGGATTCGTCAAAAAAGTGTATCACTTTCTATTTTAATCAGTTTATTATATATTTACGTTATTATTGGGCCTTATTGAAACAGAATAATATTAGATATTAAATGGAAAGGCCAGATAAGCAATATGTGTATATGGGTAGAGGGAGTGAAGGGTGGAAACGTAGGTGAAATTAGATTGACCCTTTGAAGTATTAAATATTGATACTATTAACACCTCCACTACCCAACCGAACTTTCTACTTTAAAATAAAACAATGCATCTGTAATATCTCCTAACTATATTATGATCGTTACAATCTATTAAAGTTCACTGCTGAACATAGGTCTGCCCTATAGATTACCTCATAGGGGGGATATTTAACATAGTTGCCACGCTTGGCAAGTGGGTTAGCAACCGCAGTTTTTTATTTTTAGTCATTATTAGGAAGACGCTGCTGCCTATCTCCCAAATTTATTTCCATCTGTTGCCTCTTATGACATAAACCGTATGATATGGGGTCTACTACCCCATATTCTTTTAACTTTTATTCAGTACACCAAATTTTATGCTTCCTGTATAAGCATATTAAGTTGTAAATGTGTTGTAAATATGTGATTTATGCAAAGAAATTTAAGTATATAGGTAGACTATAGAGCGGACATAGGGAACAATTGCATACAAAAACTTTGAGCTCGCACGTGTGTGACGCCCTCTAGCTAAATATAGCGAAACTACACTGAATATTTAGAAGGAAAACATTTCAGCTATTTCTCAGTAAGTAAAGCTAATAAATGTAAGGAAAAAGCCCTTTTTGCGAAGGTTACCGTTTCGATATCAAAGTGTCGATAATGTTGTTGGAGGTTACTAAGTTTGTAATGCTTTACGATATAATAATAGGGTATGTGCATACTTTTTATTGTATAAATCTATTTATTATGACTACCACACCAAACAAGTTATATAAACTTTATTAAGTCATGAATGAAAAGAAATGTCATGAAATAAAATATTTAATTTGCAATTACTAAGAATCAATGGATGCAGAACGCTCAGGACCGTGCTTTGTGGCATTCTTTGGGGGAGGCCTATGTTCAGCAGTGGACTTGTGAAGGGCTGTAATGATGATGATGATGATGAAGAATCAATTCAAACAACATTCACATTGGTAGCATCTTGGATGACGTCATTAGGTCCATTAGACGCTATAATAATATGATTAAATATATATTTAATATAAGGACAATATTATAGGTCGGTCCCCGTTGAAGGCAAATCGCGAAACATCAAATCTAATAACCGAGCGCCTCCATGTTTTGAAATTCGTTTCTTTTACAAAACTACACTTTAAATCTAACATATTTTAGAAAAGCACTAAGCTTAAAAGTTGTTATATGATAAATTATTATACAAATTCACAAGTTTAAACACCTTTGTCGTATCTCCTAAAGGAGAATGTGATTTTTGGGCCTGAAGTTAACTATATGGTTTATACTTTAAAAAATTGGCCTTATATTTATAAAGTAAAATACAAAATAGTAGCTCTTTTTACAATCTAGAATTATAAAAACAATAAAATAAGAATTAAGTTAGAAAATCGATTGTAGTGTTATTCTTTATGGCAATAAATCGATTACCATAAAGAATGCATTAGTAAAATCCTCGTTTCTGAACGTCATCTTCCTATTGGACTGTCAAGTTTCAAAATAAGAAGTCGTCTTCGTCGTCGTCGTCGATTAACTTTCGTTAATCGTTTCACTATTTCGTTTCATTACTAACCACAGCTTTTTTGGTTATATTATACTGATCCTACTTTTATGTCTTTTAAGTAATACAGGGTGTAAGACAGGGTGACGTCATATCCCCGAAACTCTTCACCGCTGCATTGGAAGATGTTTTCAAGCTTCTGGACTGGAAAGGATACGGTATCAACATCAATGGCGAGTACATCACTCACCTTCGATTTGCCGACGATATAGTCCTTATGGCAGAATCGCTGGAGGACCTAAGCACTATGCTCAATGACCTCAATAGTGTTTCCCAACGGATAGGTCTTAAGATGAACATGGACAAAACAAAGATCATGTTTAATGTCCATGTCACACCTATGCCGGTAGTTGTTGGGAACACTAAGCTCGAAGTTGTTGACGAGTATGTTTACCTGGGACAAATAGTCCGACTAGGTAAGTCCAACTTCGACCGAGAGGTCAATCGACGGATTCAACTCGGTTGGGCAGCGTTCGGGAAATTACGGCACATCTTCTCGTCAGGTATACCTCAAAACTTGAAAACGAGACTGTACACCCAGTGCGTGTTGCCAGTGATGACATACGGAACTGAGACGTGGTCCTTCACTGCTGGCCGGATGAGGAAGCTCAAGGTTGCTCAGCGAGCTATGGAGAGGGCTATGCTCGGAGTTTCTCTGCGTGATAAACTCAGAAATGAGGATATCCGCAGTAGAACCAGAGTGACCGACATAGCCCAACGGATTAGTAAGCTGAAGTGGCAATGGGCCGGCCATATAGCTCGAAGAACCGACACCCGATGGGGAAGAAAGGTTCTCGAGTGGCAGCCTCGTACCGGCAGGCGAAGTGTAGGGCGTCCCCCCACTAGATGGAGTGACGACCTGGTAAGATTTGCAGGAAGTCGATGGATGCAGGTGGCTCAGGACCGTGCTTTGTGGCATTCTTTGGGGGAGGCCTATGTTCAGCAGTGGACTTGTGAAGGGCTGTAATGATGATGAAGTAATTATAGTGAAAAGTAGCCTATTACAGTGTAATAACTGTGAAAAATCACCTGTTATAGTGTAGGTAATAGATAAACTCACTTTTACGTATTCTACAAAAACTCAGCTCCTAGATTGACAAATCTTGCCAGATATTCAGCTATTAATTGTTTATATATACGCTTTCAAATAGTCCTACTTTCATTTTGTTAACACTTGGGCCCAAGAATGTATGGAGACGTCTCCTTCTCCTTTCAGAGCACTTCCCGTTTTGTCGCAGCCAGTAGCAGAATCTTCGGCGTCGACATATCGAATGATCTGCAGTAGCATAGTCACTTGGAAGAGAAAGCTAAATTGGCTTTAAAAAGCTTGGCGTACTCTGTAGAGCGAGACAGTATTTCATGCCTACACATAGTTTGAAACTTTACAAGTGCAGGTTCGGCCTCACATGGAATACTGTTCTCATGTCTGGGCCGGGGCGCCCCAGTGTGAGCTCCTTCCACTTGACCGCATACAAGTACAGAGCAGAGCGGCTCAAATCGTCGACAACCGAGTTCTCTTTAATTGGCTCGATTCACTAGCAGTGGGTAAGGATGTTGCGTTCCTTTCCATTTTCTATCGTATTGGCCACCAAATTCCACCAACATGATCACGACAAAACTTACGTTACCGTCCACATCATTTGGGTGTTTGTCGGCCTACTATCGTGCGATTTATTAGGAGTTTTCTTAGGAATCGTTTACTATCTGCCATTTTTATGGACTGATACGAGTTAGGAACCTTCAAGAAACGAGCTTACTCCTATTTAAAAGGCCGGCAATACATCTGCAACTCTTCTGGTTTTGTAGAATTATATTAAAATTTTAATAAGAAGGCTCTCTCATTGATTACTTGTACTGGTTGTACTGGCTGACATAGACGTTTCACATGATAACCAAGGGCTGTGGGCTCGGACACAGGTCCACCCGAGTTTCTTTATTGGTATGGGTACAGTATCGTTTCTTGTCTCACCTCCTTAAATATTGTAGGTGATTAAATCTGCATCCTGTATAATATTTTTTATCGATAACACCTATCGATAAACGTTGTCAATCACTAACTCTTTGGTGACGTTACTGGACAACAGAGGGCGCTTATTACAATAATGATAAATGTTCTAGAACAATCTACCAGAAATAATAAAAAATAAAAATTTTGGGGTAATTATACACTATATTTGCGATAATAAACCGAAATCACATTCAGTTTTTGTAACATATCGGAACTTATAATACCTTAATGCACAATCGGACATATTTTCTTTAAAAATAGTTTTTGAATAATTTAGGAAACTAGTCCTACTAGAACCTACCTACCTACTTAATACACTACTTACCTACTGTTAACGTAATAATTACATTTGTATTAACTCTTATTTCCTCTTATACACGGCAGCCGGCTGCGTGGTTATGTGGGACTCACTTTGAAGAAGTGCCTACCCACTGAACACTGCCTGTGGGACTGGCATTGGCCTGTGTGGCCTTTCTGCCGATCCTAAAGTGAGTTCCGGCGGCGGACCTCATCCTCCACTGTCTGGATGTTTGAGGGGTCTATGGGTTGAGAGCTAGGAGAGCATTGTGCGGCAATGCTGTCTGCAAATCACTCAGCCTTTTCCTCGTCCTCGAAGGTAACCGTACCGTCAGGACGGGAGAGAAGGGAAGTGTGGGTGATAGCGTCTATTCGGAGGGCTCTTGCCATCTGATAGTACGCTGTATGAGAGGGACAGATATCCTCCATGAGCTTACTCTTTTCGAGGTCTCGAAGTTCAGAGAGGCGGAAACGGGCTTCTCGTTGTAGACGATTGGCCGTGCGCCTATATTCGGGGGTGGGATAGATTGCTGCTCTCCGGAAAGCAGCTATCTTGGCTTTCAATAGGTTGCTAATATGTAGGGGAAGACCTTTCATTCTCCTTAAGGGAGGATTTTATAAGGGTGGAGAGAGAATCAACCGCAGTGTCGATTTTTTCGGGACTGTCGAAGTCTGACGAGAGGGAAATGGGGGAGTCCTGTGAGTCCATAGCTTTAGCTAGGGATTCCTTGAAGCCCTTCCAGTTAGTGAAGGTTTTCGTGGAGGGAGTTGAGGGAGGTAGCTGATGGCCAAGAATGAGGGAGACCGGGCGGTGGTCGGATCCTAGATCGTCTAGTGTCTCGATTGCCCTGAGGTTGAGGGATACTCCTTTGACTAACGCAAAGTCTCACACGCAAAGGACACCAAAGGGACTGTGGATGGTAATGTCAAGAGACTGCGTGATATCAAGCAGTTTCTTGTCACTCTGAGAGGTAATACGGCAGGTCCATTCAGTATGCTTGGAGTTAAAATCTCCAAACATTATGACTAAATTGCCTAGAGATAAGATAGCCTCAAAATCTTTTTTGAGGGGGGGGGGGTTCCACTGGGGATGTAGTAGGAGGCTATGACGATGGACTGATGTCCAGTCATAGCTAGCCTGCATACCGTGGCTTCCATGTTGGTAAGCTGCGGAGTAGAAATGTGAGAGCAATGAAGTGTCTTCTTGTAATAAATGTTCGTACCGCCGCCTTGGCATTCGGGTCTGTCATTACGAATAACAGAAAACTTTTGAATGGAATGTCCTTAATTTTGAGATTCGTTTCCTGGAGGAGGAAGAAATCTGCTTCACGATCTCGAAGAAAGAGCTTAAGTTCTGGGACGTTATTTCGCAAACCGCGAATGTTAAAAGGTACAAGCGATAAACCCTTAGGCTTGATACGACCGTGATATTTTGGGAGAGCGGAGTGCTCTGCCATTATTTGTTTTTAAAAGTTGCATTAATGCAACTTTTAATTTATTTAACTTAATATAACCTAAATCAATTAAATTTAAGTTACAATGAGCGCAAAAGGTTATAGACTGAGCAGCACGCAATTTGCGTGCTAAGACGGTAATTTCCCCAACTTTGATGTTCCTAATAGCGAAATATACCGTTTTTAGGTCATCAACCATTGAGGGCTGTTCCTGTTGAGGGGCGGAGGATGTCCGCGGTGGGTCGGACTTTTTGGGGCCCCAGGGGAAGACTGGAGGCTGTGAGAAGCCAGAGGGGGCCGAAGAGGGCCCTGAGGGGGCCTTGGGGGACACTGAGAGGGTCGAGAGGGGCCTTGAAGGGGCTGAGAATGGCCCTGACGGGGCATTATTGAGTGGGAATGATCTATCATTAACCGGCGGTGGAGCTTGTCTGCTCGGACGAGAGAGAGGAGCGCAAGAGCAGCCTCTGTAATTCACCGCGTGGCCAGAATGCTGGCATAAGACACACGCGGGTGGAGATTCGGCGTTTTGGGGCCGAGGACACTCTTTCGAGTGGTGCGGATCTAGGCACTTAATGTAACTGGGTGGGGCAGAGCAGTTGGCCGCCGCATGTCCATAAAGTTGGCAGCGGTTGCACTGCGCCGGCAAACCACGCATATGTGGGAGCTCAACCCTCACTCTCGACAGGCCGCACACTGTGCGTACCTGCCGGAAGATAGCTTTTGCCTCCGGCACGTTCGTTAGAATTACAAGGGTAAGCGGGAACCTCTTGCCTTTGTTGCTGTGCATCTTGTGCACAGCCTCAACTGAGAATCCCTGGGACTTAAGGTCCTCAAGGATGTCTTCATTGGCGAGTTGAAATGGCACACTGCAGACTACGGCCCTGACTTTACACTCTTCCGGAAGAGCGTACGTGTGGTAGGACACACGCGGGAGTGTGAGCGGGGATTGAGGGAGCGGCTGGGACCACCGAAACGCAAGGGAAGCGATTCGGTGGTCCCAGTCGCTCTCGCAAGCTCCCGCTCGAGCTTCCGTGAAGGTGTCATCAGAATGAAGAGTCAGGACGAGGTTACAGACGAGCACTCTATGGAGTCGGAGTCGTGGGACACGGGCGAGTCGATCTGCGGGGCATCCTGTTTGGACGCCAGAAAGGCCGCGACGGAGGGCCGTGGGAGGCATGCCTGAGGGGCAACGGAGGCTTGGACGCCGACGATGACCGTCTCGTCCAATTTAATGCCCAGACCAAGGGAATGGTTCAGAGCGGCTACGATTGACATATTGAGGTCTCTTGTGGACATATTGGGGGATGGGGACGACGTTTTTTTTGAAACAGTAAGGACGGGATCACTGTTATCAAAAGAACAGAGACATTTTATTTTAAGCAGTAAGGGAGGGGATCCCTGTTCTCAAAAGAACAGAGTCTTGTTCCGAAAAGAACAAGTGACGTATTCCGAGAAACAATATACACGGTGTACAAGTAATAACAAAAACAAGAAATCAACAAAACAATTAACAAGAAATAATAACAGTAACAACAAAAAGCAGACAGTGGTTAGTGAAACCTCCCCGCCAGTAGGCAGGGGGGCAAGAACTGAAAGTTAGCGGCTAAAAATCACCAAAGCGTCAGCGCTGTACTGCGTAAGCAGGATAACCGAGCCGCGAGAGCGAAAGGGCACTAACGTACGGGGACGATAGCGTGGTCAGCTTGGGCACCTCCGAGGCGGCGCAAGCGGAATGTTCCTTCTCATGCTCACAAGTACTATTTAAACTCGCTAACGCTCGCTCTATTGTTTATGTATAAGCTTACTATCATTTTAAATACTAATACCACCTCTTTTAGAACGAGAAGTGGATGAATGCCGGGTGCCATATACAGTTAAAATTAATGTATTTTCTTGTTAAAATTCCTTACCCATATAGGTATCTGACTTATTGCAGGGATGATAGGGCTTTTTACAAATAAACAACTAATTTACAGAAGTTCAGTTTTAGTGATATGTAATTAAATAATAGTATTTTTGTCTACAGAATGGCAAATAATATAATTAGCAAACATTGAAAATTATTTATTTTTGTTGTTTTATTTAAAATATTGATTTAAATGCAGTCTTCGTTAGAATTTATAATTTGTAAGTACTTAATGTTATTATTGAAATTAAAAAAACATACTAAAGTAAAGAGAATAATCAGTTTATGTGTGTATTTACTTTGTTTATAGGATAAGGGTGACAAACGAGCACACAGTCTCACCAAGCGAAACGCAGAGGTAAACCGCTACTTCACGCTGGTTTTCTGTGAGGTCGTGGTACCACCCCGGTTCGATCCGGCCCATCCGTGCGACAGCAAAAGCTGCCACGTGGCACCACTGAAAAAAATTATTACTGAATTATTATTAACTGGAATCCTTTATTAATTCTCATGTCATATTAAAAGTTGGTACTCGTTAAGAACATATTACACACACACACACACACACATATATATATATATATTAAAACACCTTCAATTTTGTTCTTATAAACAAATTGGTTGTGTTGAAAACTATAAAGCCATAATTATTAGTGCGAGCTTAGGTTGAGCAAATAGGTTAGGGTCTGCGTAAACAAAATACAATATTTGCAATACAATTACTGTCACATGTTGATCTCATTGATAACGTTGTTGGTCTTATGACAATATTTGCATTACATAAGTCTATGTGTAAACGGAATAATATAGGTACACTACGTTTATTGTATATAAATTCCGCAAGTATTGATTTTTTTTTAAATAATTTGTACAGCGAATATATTTTTTAATTAGCGACCCAACCGATCTATTAATATGACGTTATTTAGATTTTAGATATTCAAATACTATTTATTTTATCAATTCAAATGTTTTCGGAAAAATAGTCTAGATCCTTCCTGGCACTGCTTCCTATGTGTCCGTACAGTTTCATTAAAATCTGTTAGTTATCCTAAAGATTATCCCGGACAGACAGACAAAAAATTCTAAAATGGTTATTTATATCCTAATAGCATGCAAATGACTCCCTGGGCCTGATAAAAGCCTTTCAATATTACGGATTCAATTCTAATTATCTTCATTATTTATATGATTATCTGAAATTTTAATCATATTTTTAGATTTAACAGATTATTGTCTATTAATTTTATTTATGATAATATTTTAAATATTTTTAATACTTTTGATATGCTAGTATTCCTCGTTTTATCAAATCATTTTGTTATTGCAAATTTTCTCCGGTGATCATTATAATTAGTTCAAATATTGATTATAAATCAACAAAAATATTGAAAAATGTTTTGGGTTTGAGTTTGTTTATATTCAGTTTGGTCTCATCATCAACAAAAAGAAAGAAAATTAAGAAAGTTGTACTTGCTCCAATAAATAAACAGCGCTTAGAGAGATTTAGTAGTAATATAGTGAAATAGCTGACATTTCTTCCATATAAAAACAACACTGACTATTTGTATAGATCATTATTTAAACTTATGTCTTGAATTTAATAAAATACTTACTCTAAAACACTCTCTTTGAACACGTTGCATATCTCTCAATGTATGGGTGACAGTAGGAATACACACATAGGAGTAAAAAAATTACAATGAAAGATCATATCGATGGTTTAGAAGACAAATGTATTAATTACGGAGATTGTAACTTTTCAGTATAGTTGAACACGTTGCATATCTCTCAATGTATGGGTGACAGTAGGAATACACACATAGGAGTAAAAAAATTACAATGAAAGATCATATCGATGGTTTAGAAGACAAATGTATTAATTACGGAGATTGTAACTTTTCAGGATAGTAATTTATATAAATTTTAAAGTTTGACCCGTTAGTATGTAAAGTTGAATAGTGTACTTAATGTATCTTATACTTCTGCTATTAGTCAGGGTATTTAGCTGTTACTCAATTAATTTTAAGATATTGTTCTCAACTATCAAAAGTACTGGGAAATACTCAGTAACATGAAAAATTACATTCACTTAATACTTTTGATCCTTATTTTGTTATTCAGTTGTTGTGAACAACTGAATTGTGTATAGCATATTATGATTTTCAATTATTATGAAATTATTAGAAATTAATGTAAAATGATGATAATTAATATATTTATTTTTATAACATTCCACCTTAATTGTCATGTAAATTAGGTACCAATATGAGGTTTTAGATGTCCATTGCCTATCATTATAAAACACTTGTTTGTGTGAATTTCAATACTCGTAGATAAAGTGGCTTTTAAGCTACTTAATACATTTTGTAATTTCTATCTAGTAATCGTAGATAAGCGACTTTGATTCTTTTGTCTCGTGCCTCACGTTTCTTATTACAAATATACAGGTTCGGTTATGACCGAAAGAGATGGAATTATGGCTTTCCGATAAGTACAAAAGATGCGGCCTATATATTTAGAATGTTTAGCATCAAAAAGTGTAAACCACAAAGTTTTGCATTTGCATGTTTGTCTTCCAGACCATCGATATAATCATATTTTTTCGTTTAGAGAATATATAAAAAAACTTCGTGGAACACTCGGTTGGAACGAAGTTTGTTTCGTGGTATATTGTTATTGAAAAATGTATTATATTATTGATTAACAAATACAAATGAATGGATTACTAGCATCTATTAAAATGAAGCGCCATTTAAAATAATATTTCTTTCATGGCAAGATAAGAAAAGGTGCGAGGGAGATGGAAATTATTCCATCTCGCTCGCACTGTAGAAATGGGGTCGTGACGGAAAAATCTTACAGTTTTTCTCGCCTAGCCCTCATCCGACAAATTGGTACCGTGCGATAAGGAACTTCGTTTCAAAAATATTCAAAAATGTTTAAAAGGTTATGTTCCACAGCCAAGTATCATTACATTTAAGAAACAAAATTAAGAAACAAAATTAAGAATGTCATTAAAGTGACTTGGAGTATAATCAATAGCGAAACTGGCAAGATGAAAGTACACTACTCAATTTCGAATTAAATTTTAACAATAATTTAACAAAACCTGATCTAGATGTTGCAACGACTTTTGAACAATATTTTACCGACATTCTAATCTAGACCACAAACTGAATGAATTCCTTCCCCACAATGAGAGAAACTAGGACTACAGGGGAGGAACCCCTACTGTTGGCGAGTCATTACTCAAACAAAATGTAAATGTCTGTAAAAAAGAATTTGCATTTAACAAAATATTATCAGGAGATATTGTAAAATATTTAACATCTATTGATATTAAGAAAACTGCAGATCTATAAGGGAAGCCTTGCATGTGTGGAAACAAATGTTCTCAGACTAATTGTATAAAATATTATATAATTAATTATGCTTCTTTTATGTTCATTATTGTTAATTATGTTCTTCCCAGGACAGCTTTTTCGAAACAGTGGTAAAGATTAAATGACTTTCAATAAGTGTATTCTTGAAATATATATGTATATATGCTCCTATTTCTCTTAATAAATGATGTTGATTTATAAAGCATTTTGCATACCTTACCTATAAGGAGGAAGTAAGAAATAACCTACAATCGTTTAGATCACGAATAATGCTATTAGTTTTAAATAAATCAATAATTTGTTTGACGTTTTTAGATTTACTTCAAGCTATAATAAACTAGGTCAAAGAACATAAGTACGGCTTCGTAGAAACTTTAATTGTCTAAGTGCCCTAGAAAACGCTAATAATATGTCTATGTTGTGAGTGAAGTAGTGATAGTAATTGGACCTTTTAGTAATTACGATCGTTGTTGTATTTAGATTCTAAGTGCAGCAGCAATTTGTTGATAAGTTGTGTTTACTTGTTATTTTATGGCCGTACATAATATGACAATTTATAATTATTTTGCTAGATTGTCACTTTTACGAATACTTATTCAACCTTCTCGGTATCTATCTAAAATGTCTATACAGACTTTTCACATAGATAATTAAAATTCAGCATAGTTATCATACGCAGTTACCCAAATAGACATGGGGTTAGAGCAGTAAATATTAAATAGAAGTTAATATTTACTGCTTTCAATCCCACATAATATGTGTGACATTTTCTTAAGGAATTTTTAAACTCTTTACGAAAATCTTCTACGAAAAGGCTATCAATCAGTCTTCGACGTCATTTATTAAGATTTAAATCACCAATTGCTACGACTATAACATGTAAAATTAAGAATGTCAATCTAATTGCTAATGCTAATCATACAACAATCGTATAGTTGAAAAATTATTATTCCTACGCTGAATGTATAAATAAAAAATACTTATTGATCCGATAATTTTTAAAATTAAAAAGTTCAATTCTTTCAATATTTTATTTTATATTACTATAATGGACGCGGCTTTAGGGTGGCACAAGGGCCACCCCAGCCGTATCTTAACCCTTCGCATGCCTGGTGGGACTTAACAGGCTCATTGCTTCAGAAAAATGTCGATAATTTTTAAAGTTTTTTTAATGTATTGTACATTTTTATAGCTTCCGGGTATAGACTAAAGGTCAGCTTAATACCACTTCCTTTCTTCAGCGCACTAACTTTCTATATGAAAATTGTCACTTATTTGAGCACAGAATAATTATCGTTCGTCAGCGTTGATTTTTATTATAGTGTTAATTAACTATAGCGAATTCATCAGAGCCTTAAATAAACCAAAGTATAATTTTGATTTCTGTTTTTAGTATAAGATTTTGATTAAATACTAATGAGTCTATTTTTGATAGCTTGGAAAAGTAATATTTTCATTTGATTAATAAATAATTTTAAATAGGCTTAATTTTTATTTATCTCCTACAATATAATAAAAATAATTGCCAAATACATGCAATCTCATATCCCTAGAGCATTACTTTATGTAAAAAAAAATATAATAATTTCGGGTCCGTCAGTCCCACCAGGTTATACGGCGTGATTTCAACCCACCAGGCATATCAAGGGTTAACCTACTGTCACGGATATGGCAAGATTGAGTAGTGTTTTATTATTTAACGGCAAACAGAACAGCTATTGTTACACAGGTTATTGTGACTTCAAATAATAGATGAATTCTAAGCTTTCTAGCAGTTTAAATCAACAATTATAGATAAACCATCAAACTATAGATACAAGAAAATAATTTAACTTTAGAATTATAGAATAAACTAATATTTATATTATGGATCTAAAAAATAATGTAGGTGCATTACATATCGTAGTTAATGAATGGTTTTAGCATCGAAAATTTATGCACGCCATAAGCGAATGTGACCTAAAAATTTAATGTTCGTAAACTTACGTCAATCCCCATGAACATTAATGGATTATCACTCAATATACTCAGGGTCGGATTTAAAGGTATTCGGACATTGGGGCAACAAACAAGTGGGGACCTCGGTGAATTTTACAAACAAGATATCATGTATGAAGAAGATAATGAATCTGAAAGAAGCGAAAGAGGTATGTAAGGATCATGACACTTGGCGATCTGTTCTCTCTGGCTACCCCGGCAGGGATTGTGCATGAAGATAAGTAAGTAAGTAAGTAAGATATCATAAAATTGTATTTTTATGGTATTTCAATATCTGCTGTTCTATTTTTTTTTATTTGCATACTACGTAGTACAAACGTCGTCAAAATTTATGTCAAAATTAAATAATATGAATTCAGCCTGTGTTGTCCTATTCTAAATCTGTCTCTGGTTCAACTAAGAAGGTCATTAATCAATCATAAGTGGTTATTAAATTGGCGAATTAATCGTGAAACCACTTCTATAAATAGCTATTCTGACTTTATAAGGCACTAGCTTTGACACGGAGCTTCGCCTGGATTTATTTCAGACGATTTTATAATATAATTATATATACACATGTGTATATAATAAAATTCTATTGTCAGAAGGGGTATAAAGTCCCTGTTATCGCTCACATAGAATCTTCGAATAGTCTGAGGGTTATTACGTTGGTGAAAGACTATGATGCGCCTCGCGTTGATGCCTTTGTTTTTATGTTATTTGCTGTTCTATTTGTGACACTGAAGTACCCTTTATAGTCTAGTCAACAAGTTCAAAAACGTGTTAATTCTTGTTCCCGCTCTTAAAAATATGTAGAATAGCTCATTGGATTCGTAATGACGTCTAGAAAAATGTATTTCGATGATTTATTAGCACATAAAAAATTGCAATTGTTATTAGCAAAATAAGATAAAAAAATTAGTTTTTCTTTAATAACTCAAAAACTATTAATATTTAAGAACTTTCCAATAAAAAAATATCATAGTTATTATTTTTATTGAATGCCGAAAATAAGACTCCGCTAGTATTCAATGATTTAAACAAACAACTTCCTGACTGTGATCGCTACAAAGCTATTTCTAATTAGTTTTGAGTTCTTAAATGTGTGACATACATGATTGTAAGCTGTTATTTTTCTTTTTTAAAGATCCCGCTGGGTTTTTTGCTGGTTCTTCTCAGGACAGAGGTTTTTTCCAAACCAGTGGTAACTCAACAAAAGTTTTTTTTTTAAGTTACCATTCAATAAGTAAGAATTATTTATAATCTATATTGAATAAAAACGTTTCTGTTTCTGTGTTTGTTTCCCTTACGCTAACTTTGGGCCAATGTAAACAAGCACTGGGAGATATGCAAACTTGGTGCCTATACCGGCAGCCGCTGGGAGATACAAATACATGGTACCACTGTCTTCTACAGTGCTACCAAATGAGTTAGAAGGGGTCTGTTGGTGTGTTAGTCTCAAAATGTTTAGTGGAGGTCTGTTCGTCTGTAAATTTAAAAAATAAATAAATTTTAGCATTTCTATGCCGTTTCTTTAATATGATAAACATTCTTTAATATGATTCCGATAAACACAGAGGATTGTTTTTTTAAATCAAAGAGTGATTATGTAAACGGATTTTGATTAGTATTTCTGAAGTTTAAATAAAATTACTTTTATAGATTTTATTGCCTTAATTTAACTTATTTTTAAATTACGACGTTTCGAGTGCTTTCTTGCACCCATGGTCACGGGGAACGAAGTGTTCGACATACCGATGTAATATTTAACCCGGAATACATTTAGATTTTAAATATCAATTTTGATCCAAATTACACGTAGAATGAGCTTTCTTTTTGTATCTTGAACTCCTGCAGCGGTATGTTTAGGTTTGGTTTTGATTTTATTAATTTCAGAACGCCAAGCAGGTAGCAGTAACCACACCCTTTCTATTAAAATTAGGATTATTCTGTCATCTTTCTCAATAAGAAAACTGAACAACCAAAGACATTGTTCTCTTTAAGTAGACTATGACTGTGATATTAAATTTCGGTACTTGGTGATTCCATTTATATGTATGTAACAATTTAGAAAACTTTCTGACGAGGTGCGACCAGATTTTAATTCATTTATATTTGCATGTTCGCGGAGGGGTCGCTACTTAATTAATATTATAAATAACTTATATACTTATACACTTATAAATAGTTATAATTCTATAAATAAAAATAAAAGTTATCTAATGTAAGAATTATAGGTTCAAATAACTTATTGTCATTAAGGGTAGTAATTAGTCTGAAGTTTCGACAAGCTTCTATCTGATAGAGTAGCGTGCTAAGCTCTGCAAGGTAATAAAGCTATTGTCGCTCCTAATTTGAGAACAATGGACATGTCTAAACGCTGCTAATAAGCCATTTTGAGTGATCATATCACTGACTTATGATTTTGAATATATGGATTCAACATATAGCTTATTTGCAATGAAATTGATAATAATTTGGCTTTAAAAACATTTTCCTTGAACAGTCGGAAGGCATTCAATGAATGGGCGACAGTAGGGGTCAATAAGAGTAGAAAAAGGTTGTATGATCTTTACCATGATGCGAAGCTTTAATGGGGTCCCATATATCTAAATAAGCAAGCAGACTATGTTCTGCAGCATATTTATGTGGTAGAGTCATGCTGTAGCTATATTGTGGTTGTAGCACAAATGGATGGGCTCGACCGGCGTAGGACCACGCTCTCACAGAATACCAGCCTAAAATAGCAGCTCAATACTGCTGTGTCGAGAAATGAAATGATGAGTGTAGAGAACCGAAGACCCTTTTTACTAGAAACGAGGCATTCCAACTCATTCCTCAGGGGTGGCGGCGCATCTGCATTCTGATTCTTGAATGTTGATAAATGTAGATGTCTATGGGCCACTGTATCCACTTACCATGAGGTGTACTGTGTGCTCGTTTGATATCTTATTCTATAAAATAAATATGCTGTAAGAAAGTTTAGAGGTCAACAGCTAGATTAGTTTATTTTAGTTACTTTCATAGCGTGATGTCTTATGAAATTTTGGTATGGGGTAATGCGATTTATATCGAAGCTATATTTGTTTTGCAAAAGAGAGCTGTACGAGTGATTTATAACTTAAATTGTAATGAGTACTTTAGAGAAAAATTTCAAGAAATAAACATATTAACTTTGGCATCGCAATATATTTATGAAAATGTACTGTATGTACAAAAAAACATAAATAGCTTCGATAAGAATGAAGATTTTCATACTTTAAACACTAGGAACAAACATAAGCTTCTAATACCAGTTACTAGACTCCACAGAATTAGTAATTCATTTATGGGGCAGTGTTTTAAAAACAAAATCCAAGAAAATGTAAAGAATTTGTGAATAAAGTAGTTTAAATGCTTTATTAAAGAAAAATAATACAAAAAGAGTCATTATAATATCAAAGATAAGTGAGAAAACTCCTTGGAAATAAGGATATCGCCACCATGTTGGGTCTATTAAAACTTATTTAAAATATGTACAAACAAAGAAAGAAAATTATTGTAAAGTGTAATATGTTTAAAAAAGTTCCGCTGGGTTTGTTGCTGGTTTTCCCAGGACCAGAGGTATTTTCCGAATCAGTAGTAAATAAAAAAAATACTTTCAATAAGTATTATGTAATAATCTATATTGAATAAAAGTTATTCTATTTTATTAATGATAGGTCATATAATCCTAGAGTTGAATTTAGGGAATATGTAAAAAAATATTCAAAAATATTTAAGAGAGTGTGCTCCACAGCCAAGTCTTTATTATAATAATATGGAGTATAATTAATAGCGAAACTGGTAAGATTAACTCTCGCAATTCAAACTACCAGTTAAGTTTTAACAACAAATTAACAGAATCAGATCAGAACGTTGCAATGGTTTTTGGGAAATATTTTACTGATATTCCGATCTTAACCACTAAGTCACTAAATTCTTCTCCTGCCGTCACCGAATCATTACTTAAACAAAATGTAAATGCGTGTACAAATAATTTTACATATCATGAAGTATCATCAAAAGATATTGTAGAATATTTTAAAACAATATTGATATTAAGAAAACTGCATATCTGTGTGGGATTTACGTTAAAGTTATTGCGTCTATAATACATAGGTACAATAGCGCCACAACTAGCTATTATTTTTAATACTAGTATCGAATCTGGTGTGTTTTCTGATTTAATGAAGCATAGTAAAGTGATACCTTTATTTAAATCTGGTAGTACATTAGGCTCCGCCAATTTAAGACCTAATTCTGTACTGCCAACTATTAGTAAGATTTTTGAAAAAATTATTCTTGATCAAATTTTTTTTTTATATAAATAATTTACTTCATAAAAATCAATTTGGTTTCACAAGGGTTCGCTCGACAACTGATGCCGGTGTTGAGCTAATATAATATAAATAACTTTAACGCATGATAGAGTTCAAAAATGCTTCGGGTATATTCTGTGACCTATCCAAGGTCTTCGATTGTGTACACCATGAAACATTAATCAAGAAACTTCAACACTACGGTGTAAGAAGTGATGCTCTTAAATGAGTTAATTCATATTTAAGTAACAGAACGCAAAAAGTTGTCATTAAAATATGAGCTCTTACGGGTCGGGTATGAGCTCAATTCTCGGTCCCTTCCTGTTTCTTGTATACGTTAATAACTTACCTTGCATAGTACATGATATAGTATTATTTGCTGATGACACTTCTTTGATTTTCAAATTTAAACGGCATTTACTAAGATATATCGAAGTAAATATTGCTATATATTAATTAGTGAATTCGTTCAATGTTAATAATTTTCATTTAAATGACACTAAAACTACAGTATAAGAAATAATACAAGAACAGAAAGATCACTCTCTGATAGCAAACTTGCGAGATTAAACTTATTTACAATGTCGCTAATGTTCATAATACTTTGCACGCCTCGGAAGCAATCTTCCTGAAATTAGCCTACGTCGAAACAAATATTAATGTAGCGCGTATTAAATCAAAATACAAATATAATAAGCTAAGCCATATATCAAATCTAGCAAACAGACTTAATTCTGCAGCATACGTTGTAACAAAGATTAGAAATCTTACCAGTGTTAAAACAGCTATACTAATTTAAAAGTAAAGTAAAATTACAGCCTAAATACGTCCCACTGCTGGGCACAGGCCTTCCCTCATGTCTGAGAGGGTGTTGAAGCAAGAAAGTGTCCACCGCGTTGCCCCAATGCGTGTTGTCGAATTTCACGTATCTTCGAAATTCTTTTTTTCCTTAATCCTCAGACATACATACAGGTTTCTTCACGATGTTTTCTTTCAACGCCAAGCACGTGGTAAATCAGCACTTAACATTGCAATTAACAATTTCATTGGAGCCGACGGAGATCGAACCAGGTTTGCTCGCGTACTGTGAAATTAATAGCGAGTGCTAACCATCTGAGGTGCCACGGCTCTAGACCAGTTTACTTAAGGATATTTCCATAGCATGATTTCGTGTGGTATTTTGCTATGGGGACACGGGACTGACACTAAAATTATATTTGTTTTACAGAAGAGGGCCATAAGAACAATTAATTATTTAAAAACTATAGAGTCGCTGCGACACAAATTTAAGGAAATTAATATATTAACTTTGGCCTCTCAGTATATTTATGACAATGTAATATATGTACACAAAAATAAAAGTAGTTTTACAAAAAACATATTCATTCTGTAAAAACTAGGAACAGACACAAGCTAGTAGTACCAGTTACACGACTCCACCGAGTCAGTAATTCATTCTTGGACCTGCTCAAAGTTCCAAAACTTTATTAAACTAAGCTTATATAAACAGGGTTATTATATGATAATAACCATTGGGAATGAGGTGATCACTACCAAGCTATTTCTAATTTGTTTTGTGTTGTTAATTGTGTAATCTACATGATTGTTAGCTGTTGTTAAAAAAAGTCCCGGTGGGTTTCTTGCTGGTTCTTCCCAGGACAGGTTTTTTTTAAGCCAGTGTTAATTAAACAAGAGTGAGTTTAAATTAGTATTATTTATAATCTATCATCATCATCATTACAGCCCTTCACAAGTCCACTGCTGAACATAGGCCTCCCCCAAAGAGTGCCACAAAGCACGGTCCTGAGCCACCTGCATCCATCGACTTCCTGCATGTCTTACCAGGTCGTCACTCCATCTCGTGGGGGGACGCCCTACACTTCACCTACCGGTACGAGGCTGCCACTCGAGAACCTTTCTTCCCCATCGGTTGTCGGTTCTTCGAGCTATATGGCCGGCCCACTGCCACTTCAGCTTACTAATCCGTTGGGCTATGTCGGTTACTCTGGTTCTACTGCGGATATCCTCATTCCTAAGTTTATCACGCAGAGAAACTCCGAGCATAGCCCTCTCCATAGCTCGCTGAGCGACCTTGAGCTTCCTCATACGGCCAGCAGTGAAGGACCACGTCTCAGTTCCATAAGTCATCACTGGCAACACGCACTGGTTGTACAATTTCGTTTTCAGGTTTTGAGGTATGTCTGACGAGAAGATGTGTCGTAGCTTCCCGAACGCTGCCCAGCCGAGTTGAATCCGTCGGTTGACCTCTCGGTCGAAGTTGGACTTACCTAGTCGGACTATTTGTCCCAGGTAAACATACTCGTCAACAACTTCGAGCTTAGTGTTCCCAACAACTACCGGCATAGGTGTGACATGGACATTGAACATGATCTTTGTTTTGTCCATGTTCATCTTAAGACCTATCCGTTGGGAAACACTATCGAGGTCATTGAGGATAGTGCTTAGGTCCTCCAGCGATTCTGCCATAAGGACTATATCGTCGGCAAATCGAAGGTGAGTGATGTACTCGCTATTGATGTTGATACCGTATCCTTTCCAGTCCAGAAGCTTGAAAACGTCTTCCAATGCAGCGGTGAAGAGTTTCGGGGATATGACGTTACCCTGTCTTACACCTCTCTGCAATTGGATAGTTTTCGTACTCTGGTTCTGTACTCGGATAGCCATCGTAGCCCTACTGTACAAGCACTTCAACACTTCGATATACCGACAGTCAACTTGGCACCGCTGAAGGGACTGCAGCACCGCCCAAATTTCGACGGAATCAAAGGCTTTCTCATAGTCCACATACGCCAGACATAGTGGCAAATTGTACTCTTCGGACTTCTGTACAATTTGCCGAAGGGTATGTATGTGGTCTATGGTGATAAAGCCCTTTCGGAAACCGGCTTGTTCGGGAGGCTGGAAGTCGTCAAGTCTGCGCGCGAGACGATTCCTAATGACTCTCGAAAACAGCACGTAGACGCGGCTCAGAAGGGAAATCGGTCTGTAGTTCTTCAAGAGAGCGTTGTCACCTTTCTTGAAGAACAAGACCACCGCACTTCTGCTCCACGCCTCCGGTGTAATGCCACCATGGAGGACGGAATTAAAGAGCTTCTGAAGGACTTCAAGTACCGGTTTTCCACCCGCTTTCAGAAGCTGAAGAAGAATCTATATGGAATAAAAAAGTTTCTGTTTCTGTTCCACACATACAAATATACACAAATGTAACCATTACAAGTACAATAATGGCTACGGCCTTTTGATATTATTATATTAAATGGATGTGCATAATGCACGCAATTGTGCAGAATAGTTCTGACTGCAATACATCTGACAGCTGGCAGATATAAAATGACTACGAGCTTTACTTGACGGCATATTATATACCGTATACTATTGCCGTGTAGTGGCGGTTAAGAATATCCACTACCCCATATCTTCCCGTGGGTGTCGTAAAAGGTGACAAAGGGAAACAGGCAGGAGATAGGCAGCAGCATCTTCCTGATAACAGCAAAGTTACAATAAAAAACTGCGGTTGCCAACCCGCCCGCCAAGCGTGGCAACTAAGGCAAATACCCCCCCACCCCATGATGATAGTAACAAAGAGACGGCCCCCAGTCCCCGGCGGCCCCGCTATTCCTGGCTACAGTGGCGACCATGGTAACGGCGGGGCAGGGGGTGCTAAGAATCTCCGGTGGAGGTTCGGTTGCCACCTAAGGCGATTCCACCTGGCAACATACAACGCACGCATCCTGAGGACTGACGAGAAGATTGCGGAGCTGGAAGAAGAGATAGACGAATTACGCTGGCATATTATAGGATTATCCGAAGTCCGAAGAGAGGGGGAGGACACGGTAATCCTCGAATCCGGCAACTTGCTCTATCACCGGGAGGGCGATCATCTGTTCCAAGGAGGTGTCGAATTTACCGTCCACAAGTCTCTCGTTAACAACGTTGTAAAGATTGAGAATGTGTCGACGAGGGTTGCGTACCTTATATTCAGAATCACCAAACGGTATTCGCTGAAGGTCATACAGGTTTACGCACCAAACTCGGCACACCCCAATGAGGAGGTGGAGCAAATGTATGAGGATATCTCTATAGCCATGCATTCCTCCAAAACGCAATATACGGTGTTAATGGGAGATTTCAATGCAAAACTAGGCACAAGAGAGAACGGTGAGCTGAAAGTAGGGAAATTTGGAATAGGGCAACGGAACCCAAGGGGCCAGCAGCTGGCCGACTTCATTGACAAAGAGAGACTCTTTATAATGAGCTCATTCTTCCAGAAAGGGCCCCACAGGAAGTGGACCCCGACGGTTCGACAAAAATTGAGATTGACTTCATTATGACGACCAGACGACAACTGTTCAGTGATGTCTCCGTGATCGCGAGATTGAAAACTGGTAGCAATCACCGAATGGTTAGAGGCTCACTGAACCTAAACGTTAAGTTGGAGAGGTCTCGTCTAATAAAGTCAACGTGCCGTCCCCCTCGTGCTCTGTTCCTAAGTCACGAAACCTTTTAGTTCGAGTTACAAAACCGTTTTCAATGCCTAGAAGACTGCAATGAAGTGGACGATATGAATGACAAGCTCGTGGAAACTGTCCATGCGGTCGGAGCTAAGTTTTGCAAGACCCACCGCAGAAGAACACAAAAACTCCCCAATCACAATCTTAATCTCATGGCTGTTAGACGGGAGATGAAGCAACATTCTTCAACAGATTTGATAGCATACAGGCAACTGAACAGACAGATCTCCAAATGTATGCGGCGGGACTTACGTAACTTCAATACAGCTTGTATTGAAGAAGCGATCGAGCGGAACCAAGGCTCCAAAGTATTTGTCTGAGATCTGTCTGCCAGAAAGAGCCAACTGTCAAAGCTGAAGACCGAATGTGGCACCATCGTTTCCGGAACACCTGAAATTTTGAATGAGAATGAGAGGTTCTGTGGGCAGCTGTACACGTCATCGTTGGAGCTGCACGTAAGTGTGAGTAACAATCCAAGAGCGAGTTTAATCCAACACTATTCCGAAGATATCCCGGAAGTCAGTCTGATCGAGATTAGAATGGCTCTCTAGCACCTTAAAAGAAAGAAAGTCCCCAGGCGGGGATGGAATTACAGCGGAGCTTTTGAAAGCGGGTGGAAAACCGGTAGTTGAAGTCCTTCAGAAGTTCTTTAAATCCGTTCTCCTCGGTGGCACTACTCCGGTGGCGTGAAGCAGAGGTGCGGTGGTCTTGTTCTTTAAGGAAGGCGACAACGCTCTCTTGAAGAACTACAGACCGATTTCCCTTCTGAGCCGCGTCTACGTGCTGTTTTCGAGAGTCATTACGAATCGTCTCGCACGTAGACTTGACGACTTCCAGCCTCCCGAACAAGCCGGTTTCCGAAAAGACTTTAGTACTATAAACCACATAAACACCCTTCGCCAAATTGTACAGAAGACAGACGAGTAGAATCTGCCAATTTGCCTTGCGTATGTGGACTATGAGAAAGCCTTTGATTCCGTCGAAATTTGAGCGGTGCTGCAGTCCAGTATTAACATCTACGGCAGTACACCACTCACCATCGATTTATTGACGATATAGCCCTTATGGCAGAATTGATTGATAGGTCTTAAGATGAACATGGACAAAAAAAGATCATATATATAACGTCACACCTATTCCAGTAGTAGTTGGGAGCAATAAGCCCAGACCCAGTGGTAAATTGTACTCCTTGGACTTCCGTACAAATTGCGGAAGGGGTCATGTGGTCTATGGTGCTGAAGCTTCTTCGGAAACTGACATGTTCGGGAGGCTGGAAGCCGTCGAGTCTGCATGCGAGACGATTCGTAATGACTCTCGAAAACAGCACGCGGCTCACTAAGGAAATTGGTCTGTGTTTCTTCAAAAGATTTGTTACCTTTTTTAAAGAATAAGACCACCGCACTTCTTTTCCATGCCTTTGGTGTAGTACCACCATGGCGGAAGAAATTAAAGAGCTTTTGAAAGAGCCAAAAACCGGTTTTCCACCCGCTTTCAGAAGCTCCGCTGTAATTCCATCCTCGCCTGGGGCCTAGCCGTTTTTAAGGTGCTTGAGAGCCATTCTCGCTCAGACTGACGTCGGGAATATCATCATAATATTGTCGGATAAGACTCGCTCTTGGATCGTACTCACTCTTGCGTGTGGCTCCAAAGATGATGTGTACAGCTGCCAATGGAACCTCTCAATCTCATATCTCAAATCTCAGTTATTGGACAAAAAAAAACAGGAGCGTTGACTTCATTAGACGTGACCTTCCCTCTGTCTCCTTGAAGTCGGCTAACTGCTGGATCCTTGAGTTCTGTTGCCTTATTCCAAATTTCCCCTCTTTCAGTTCACCGTTCACTCTTCTGCCTAGTTTTGCGTTGAAGTCTCCCATTAACACCGTATGGTAGATTTTGGAGGAATGCATGGCTTTAGAGATACTCTCATACATTTCCTCCACCTCCTCATCGGAATGTGCCGAGGTTGGTGCGTAAACCTATATGACCTTCAGGGAATACCGTTTGGTGATTCTGAGTATAAGGTACGCAACCCTTGTCGACACAGACTCAATCTTTATAACGTCGTTAGCGAGAGACTTGTGGACGATAAATCCGACACCTTCTTGGGACAGATGGTCACCCTCACGGTGCTAGAAGAAGTTGCTGGATTTGAGGACTACTCTTTGCACCTCGGATAATCAAATCAAAAAACTTATCTATCTTCTCTTCCAGCTTCAGAATCGTCAATCCTCAGTGTGTGTGCGTTATATGTTGCCAAGTCGAGTCATCTTAGGTGGCAACCAAATCTCCACCGGAGATTCTTAGCACCCCTTGCCCCGTCGTTACCATGGTCACCACCGTAGCCAAAAATAGGAGGGGCACCAGGGACTGAGGTCCGTCTCTTTATTTCTTTCCTCATGGGGGTATATTGCCATAGTTGCCACGCTTGGCGAGCGGGTTGGCAACCGCAGTTTTTTTATTGTTGTAGTGCTGTTATCAGAAAGATGCTCTGTCGCCTCTTACGACACCCACGGGAATATTAGGGTTAGTGGTTATTCTTACCCGTCACTACACGGGGTAGCATATTTTAGGTTATCTACCATTGATTGTGGACCACCATGCAGTGTCACATAATTAATAAGCATTAGTAGCAAGTAATTTACTCACCTTAGAAAATTGAGACAACAGGGTTTTAGGGCTTTTAGTTTGTTTCTTTAGTGACGATTCGTGTAATCTGCCACCTGCTCTTTTTATACCGATTTTATCTATGTACCGACATTGTGTCCTAATCTTACTACTTTTTATCATTATGATCTTTATTTAAGCAAAACTCCATGTTATGTTTTAAATTTATTTTTTAATATTTCTATTAAACTCGCAGTGCCTGCGACTTCCTTCGCGTATAATTCGCGTAAATCGCGAATGATTAATTTGCACTTTTAAATGTCACGAAGATCCAAAAAGGCTTTAATCTGGATAGAAATATTTTTCCGGACCGATACGACTTAGGGACCTTCAAGAAAAGAGCCGGCAACGCATCTGCAATTCCCCTGGTGTTGCGGTTGTTCATGGGCGGCGGTAGTCACTTACCATCAGGTGAGCCGCATGCTCGTTTGCCCCCTCTCCTATAAAAAAAAAAAAAGTTATTTAATCAATCAGACAATCTAACGAAAGAACAAATGAACGGGCCCACAAACGAACTAATGGACGGACGTAAGTACCATCGAACAAAGGAACGAATTTAGCAAACTTTACGCTTGTATTTCATAATATTGAAAATAAATAACAAAATGACCGCAATAACGTAATCCGTAATTTGCTACCGGATTTCTCTTGCAATACTTGGTTTCTATGCAAAAGGTAAGAGATTGCCCGAAATATACAGGCTCCAAATTCTTACTAATTTCTGAAACGCTCTATCACCAATTACCTGTACTATGCATGAGGCACCATATTGCCATTAAAAAAATATTTAAAATGAAAACTACAATTCTATGTCTATCTAAAGATAAGTACCTAATTACATTAACAAAATGAAAATCAAATTACTTATCTATATTACAAAAAAATGAATTATAAAACTAAATTAAGCCGCGAAAAGGTTTTTACCCTTTGAATAATATAAAAGGTGTGATCAGGCCCAAACATCATTCTCAGTAGGAGCCCGGAGCGGTGATTTTAGCGGTGTTTCATTAATGTGGTTTGGAAAACACTTAGAGCCGTTGGTTCTGCGTTTAATATCTTTTTACTTGTGTAGGTTTCTCATCGTTTCATCGGACTATTGGAATGAGGGAATAGAAAGTGCACCTATGCTTGTGCAAAGACTCGTGATTCAAAATCTTGTATTGCGTCATTTAAGTAAAATATACTCCCTTGGTACTTACATACTCGTAATATTATAGAACACTATTTGGTACTCTTTACTATGACGTAAGTAGCCCTAAAGAGTTTGATGGGTATGTTTGAAACGGTACGATCATAAAAATTTAAGAAAGAAATTTAAAATTATTCAGCGCTCAAAACACTTAACACTTTCATAATCAAAAGTAGAAATACTTAATATTTATCATCATCATCATCATTACAGTCTTTCATAAGTCCACTGCTGAACATAGGCCTCCCCCAAGGAATGCCACAAAGCACGGTCCTGAGCCACCTGCATCCATCGACTTCCTGCATGTCTTACCAGGTCGTCACTCCATCTCGTGGGGGGTAGCCCTACACTTCGCCTACCAGGACGAGGCTGCCACTCAAAAACCTTTCTTCCCCATCGGTTGTCGGTTCTTTGAGCTATATGGCCGGCCCACTGCCACTTCAGCTTACTAATCCTTTAATATATATATATTAAGTATTTTTGCTTTTAATACATATAGTAATAATTATATATATAATATATATACCGCATTAAAAAACTTAATGAAATTATTCTTAAAACCTTTTAATATAACCTATGAGGTTACAAAACCTTCTTTTAATTCAGCGCTAATGCCATCTAGTTGCGAATTGTAATAATACTAAGCTATACAGTATACACCACAGAGTACTTTGAATAATCAGAAAGTATACACAATGATAAAGATACAACTTTACAGTTTTGTATAACAATTTTCCAAGGCGCAAATAAGCGCAGATTTTTGTAAAGTTCTAAAATATTTATTACTCATAAATATCATAATTTAATTTTACGAATTTTCCCACCACCATGCCATTTAATTTCTTTTTTATTCACGCAAATTTTGAACTCTTGTCTTATCACTTTAAGTTAAGATTTCAGAAAATAAAAAAAGTATTTAATTCATTAATTCAATAGTACGACTACTAATTTGCAATTTACAAAATCATTTAAAAAAATTTCTATATAAAAATTTGAAATTGCCCCGTAAAAAAGTTTTTTAAAAGCTCGAACACCATATTTAATTCTCTAAAATGAAATATGGTTTATATTTCATCCTTTAATGGTTTAAATTTTACAAAATCCTTACTAAGTGGATGCCTACTTAAAGAAAAGGAAGTTATTGTCTAATTTCACGCTTCTAAGTATCTAAATACAACATTTTTATACAACTCTTGTTTTAAGCCGGTTAGGGTAAATTATATTGTTTTAAAGCATTAAATATGTTTTCTCCATACAATATTGAAGAACCTCTGAAATCGCCGTCAATCGCTCCGTTAAATAAAAGATTTCATACAAACTGTACCACACTATTACACCCTCTTAGGGGTCGAATTTTCTTAAATTCTTTCTCAATGAATGTCTACGTCATAAAACGTAGCTATTGTCCAAATTTCAGATAACTTCGCCAAGCGGTTTGGACTGTGCGTTGATAAATGAGCCAGTCACTCAGCACATCTTTTATATTAAAAAGAGGATATAGTAGATAAACGGTGAACGATGACACCTGTCGGTAAATGGCAAAACTAAATCTAGGGCTAATTAAATTCGATTGTTTTGTCATTGTCCTAGAGATTTGTGTCGTAATCGTGTTCATAAAAATTGATTTTTCATAAACCTTATTTCTAAACTAAATAAAGAAATTTCTGTTATTAAGTAAGGATTTTGTTTAATCTTAAAAATTTCCTTAGCAAATAATAATAATAATAATAAAAATAAAGTAAAAAGAACCAATGCGTCAGGACAGTATGTCAAAAGCATCGCAAACACCAGTTACCAAAAAACGCCAGTAGAGGTCAGTGATCGCGATGTACTCTTCACTGCCCCAAGAAAACCCTCTCAACAACCTGACATGCATATGCATATACGCAGCCGTGAGCCATATTTGGGCTATTCTTTACCTTTTTATTGAAGTCTTTACTCTGTTTTCATTTTTAACAGATATGAGTAATTAAATAAATTATATCAGAACGTATTTACAGTAAATATATCCTAAGAAAGTTAACAATGGTATACGAGCTATTTAGACTAAGAGTGACATAAACATGAGGAGTAAGAAACAACCCGCTTCTTTGCAACGCTTTTGTTAGATAAAGGTAAGAAAATTACATTAGCTGGTTTACTGATAGCGTTGCGTAGAAAGCACCATCTATTACAGATGTGCCAGATATGATAACCCGCGTATAATAAAACATTACCTTGCCTTAAAATACCTATAGCGCCATCTAGGTAAAATTAAAGTAATTAGTTGATCATTACACTACGATATTTAGATAATAACGGATAGGGATAGTATAAAAACAACTCAAATTCGGATTCTCTCTCACACATTGACGCGGTCATTGGCAAGGTGGTTAAACGCAACCGTTGGAACCTCTCCGCCGCCTGGATAGACTACAAAAAGGTATTCGACTCGGTGCCTCTTACATGGCTTAAGAGGGTCCTCGAGCTGTACAAGGTTGACTGTACAGTTCGAGACTTCCTCGGGCAGTGTATGGGGCAGTAGAGTACGATCCTATGTCATCTAGGCCAGCGGATGACGGCTGCGGAGAACCACATAAGGATAAGAAGGGGTATCTTCCAGGGTGATTGTTTGAGTCCAATCTGGTTCTGCCTCTCTCTGAACCCTGTCAGTACCTTACTGGAGGGTTCCGGGAGGGGATTTCAGCTTCGGAAAGGAGGCCACCTTTTCTATATGGATGATCTCAAGTTATTCGCCTCCAGTCGCTCCCATCTTATGGAATTGCTAAACACAACTTGTGATTTTAGTAATTCTATTGGAAAAGAGCTGGGGATGGATAAGTGTGCGATCCTCCATGTCGAAAGGGGAAGGGTTGCTAACTCTGAATGCATAGACTTGTGTATGACCATCAACATAAAGACCCTATCCGAGGCTGAAATACCGATACCTGGGTATGTCACAGAACATAGGTATCGATGAGGCGGATATGAACCAGTTTGCGATGTGTTTTATGCACGCTTTACAAAAGTGCCTAACAGTCTTTTATCGGGCGTTAATAAGACACACGCATGTAACGGTTGGATCATGCCTGTTCTCATGCATACATTTGGCATACTCAGGTGGACTCAGACCGAACTGAACGCTCTGGATAGAAAAGTCCGCACTATTATGACGTTCCACAGCATGCATCATCCTAGATCGTCAGTAATGAGGCTGTACTTGCCGCGGAAACATGGTGGGCGCGGATTTTTGAGCGCGCTTACCGTGCATAATCCCGAAGTGTGCAGCCTCCGTAAATACTTTCTGAAGAGAGCGGATGATCCATTCTATAGGGACGTTATTTTTTGTGATAAAGTATTTACCCCTCTTTCCTTAGCCAACGAGCAATGGCAAGACCCGGCAGTACAGAGCATTTCCGACCAGGAGACCGTATGGAAGGAGAAGGAGCTCCACGGCAGGTTCTATTGTCACATGGCTCTACATGAGCCTTTCGTAGACACAGTTGCCTCCTCCACTGGCTTCGTTTTGATGACCTCTTCGGGAAAACCGAGGGTTTTGTCTGTGCAATACAGGATCAGGTTATTAAGACCAACAACTATCGGAGATACATCCTAAGGGATGATCGACGATGGTGACCGACATGTGGGGTGGACTGCCGGCCAAAATTATACCTGTAGTCGTTTCTGCGAACGGGTTAATCCCAGTCAGCCTCTCGGGTCATCTGAGGCGGTTGGGACTCCGTGACGGACTGCTCCAAGCTCAAATGCAGAAGGCTGTGCTCCTCGATACCGCCCGCATCGTCCGCCGGTATCTTTCCCTTTCCCCCTAACCCTCCGCCATTTGGTCTCGCCTGCCGGGGCTTCCATCTGGTTGGGATTTATTTATTTATGTATTTTTTATGTATTTATTTTATTTTGTTGATATTTAATTGTTTAAATATTGTTTATAATTGTTTTATGTTTATCATTTTCATTTACAATTATATATTAATACAGCCCAACCAAATGAGTAAACTATATAGATACCTCACATAATTATAAGGCGTAGGGAAGTGACGACCTCATCGCCCACTGATGTAACGGTTATATGACAAAACTGCTACGTCAGCGCAGCCAGTCAGCACCGTGCCAAGAGGTGTTAGCAACGTGCCTCGGCAAAATTGAAGGTGCAAAGGCCCGCTTGTGCACATGGCCTCACTATGAAACGGTGCTGGGTTTGGGCGTCTCCCGTTAAATGACGCCTATTAAAAGGACGATGGAGCAAAGAAGATTGCGCAAAAGGCCGCTTCATGGAGGTCCCCAGAGCGCGTCTGGAACTGGCGCTGGACGCGACAGCATGCGAAGCGCCAGCCAAGCGGGAGCTGCTGCACGACCACCCAGCAGCCCATCGCATCCATCATCTTCACCAG
Source organism: Parnassius mnemosyne (assembly GCA_963668995.1). Taxonomy (NCBI): domain Eukaryota; kingdom Metazoa; phylum Arthropoda; class Insecta; order Lepidoptera; family Papilionidae; genus Parnassius; species Parnassius mnemosyne. Next base: position 55,028,575 of record CAVLGL010000082.1, read on the forward strand.
CTGGCTTCGTGTTGGCAGGGTCTTCGCGGGCCCAGCAATCAGCACCTTCCAATGGTGGAGTACGCCGCATGCGTTAGTCAATGCAGATGAACACCAACGCATTACGGGCGTATTTTAGGGCGAAAGGGGGACAAATTGGAGGTTTTGCGTATCGGGCTGGGATGCATCGCCTTTTTGCTAAGATGGAGCCATCTATAACCGTCATCGAGCAAAACCTGGCAGACCAAGTTCGGTATACCTTGCGCTCAAACATATTTGATAGCACCGAACTCGAACGACTACGACGTGAGGCTGTGCCCTCATCGGATGCTACGGCTGAGGATGCGGAGCCACAAGTAGCACAGCAACAAACGCACGTGGATGCCGCCGTGAATCTTTCAGTTATGGTTGGTTCAGAAGATGATGGAACAGTCACCCAGGAACTAGAACTACATTGGAAGAGGCTATTTTGGAAACGCGCAGTATGCCTCTTGAAAATCGACCGCGACTTCCCCGCTTAACCTTAAGCAAGCGGAAACGGGCTGTCGTGAGGGCTCTCAACCCAATGCCTGTGATCTATTTGGAAGCCAGGCGGGACCAATAGTTTCTCTCTACTTCTTCGACTATTGAGTACTAAGTCCATTTCACCGTCATCAATTTGACACGATTTCTGAACTCTCGATGCTGCTGGAGTGCAGGATTTTGCTTCATCAAAACTATCTCAAGTTTTTAAAGAAACAAAGGTAAGCATTTGGACCCGGAAAAAATATTTGTATTCCGTAAAGGAATCAAACCTGCGGATCTCAGCGCTGTAGCTTAATGCTAGACTACTGGGCCGCTGAACAATTTACATATTACGAGTACATCACAAATTAGTCTAACAATAAGAAAAAAATTATTTGAAGTGAGATTTCTTTTGAAATAATTGGTTGAATTATGCACGAATTTTCGACAGTTTAGATATGCGTAAAATATATTAATAGTAAATGCTACGGGCAAGGCACGTTTTGCTTACTTACCATATTTTGTCTGAGCACGTTTTGTCAACAGAGTGTTTGTATTCTTTATGATTTAATATATCTCTTGGGATAGCTACAGCAATTTTTTCCGAAGCTGTCTGGTCAACACCACAATCCGTTGTTTAAATAAACGATCCAATTTGTTAATTGCTCATTGATGAATGCATAAATTGATTATTGTACTAAAGTATCAGTAATTACACGTATTCAATTTTTTTTATAGAATTAGGGTGACAAACGAGCACACAGTCCACCTGATGGTAAGTAGTTGCTGTGGCATGAAACACAGCAGCATTAAGCTGCTATTTTACGCTGCTATTCTGTCTGGTCCTTCTCCGGTCGAGCCGAATTTGAAAAATTGCTTTTTATGATTCATATAAAATTGTATTAGTTTTATTATTATGTCCAATATTTTTATTTGGAAAAGTCAAGCGTCCGATTAAGTGATGTAAAGAAATGAAGAGAGTAAACATGCGATTTAAATAATCGAGGTAAGACAAAGAGTTCTAGAAAATTCTAATCATTTTTGAGTGTAAGATGATAGAACATGTTTAATGCCAATTGATAATATTCTATACGTAGTAGAGCCATGCTGCAGCTATATTAGTTGTATAGTTGTAGCACGAATGGGTCGGCTCGACCGGGGTAGGACCGCGCTCTCACAGAATACCAGCGTAAAATAGCAGCTTAACACTGATGTGTTTCTTATGGTGAGTGTAGAGAACCGGAGACCCTTTTTACTGGAAAAGTGGCACTCCATCTTCGTCCTCATGGGTGACAACGCATCTGCATTTTGATTCGCAAACGAGGATAGATGTAGATGTCTATGGGCTACAGCAACCACTTACCATCAGGTGGACTGTGTGCTCGTTTGTCACTCTATCCTATGAAAAAAAAAATAATTATGTTTTAATATTAAAAGGATTAATGAAATGATTTTTTTTTTATATAAATATTTGCCCATGTCTCTTTATTCAAGGTACGACGCGCTGCGAGCGATACCGAACCGATTGCAGACTCAAATTGTCCTAATCACACGATGCGGTGCAATTCGACCGATTTGCATCGCCGACCAAATAAATAGGAAATAGGAGTGACAAAGAAGATTTAATTTACAATCTGTTACAGCCATTAGTTTGTGCACTTAGATCTAGGCGTCTACAACAACGTGCAGCCGTTTGCGGTTGTCTAAACTTAGGTGTATTCGATTTGTTCGGATAACTTATAAATAATATTAAGAGCCACCGCAGTCGCACATTAATCTACCTCCCTAATATTACTTGATATGTGATTTTGTGTTTCTGACAATTTTAACATAGCCATAGTTATTTATAGGTATAAATAACTATGACTGTCGTTCATATTACGTATTGATAGATAAATACTTTTGTATTTTTGACAAAGTTAAAAGTCATAATATTGTCATTATTATTCGAAATTTTGTATTAAATTCTGTACTATATCGTCCAACATAAAAAGATCGTGTTTTAACTGCATTAGATTCAATCATTCTGTATACATGTGTCGCCAGTAATCTCGGATATAAAAACGCTAATATTATTAAAAAATTTAAAAAATGGATTTTATCAAACTAAATACTTTAATCAGAGACAGACTGTCTTTAATTAACATATAGGTTATTTACCAGGAGAAAATAAGTCACTTTTACCTTCAAATTAAGTCATTTCTATTTCTCTGTAGGTCAAGGCACGGGCATAAACTGGGAATAAATCATGGCAAACAAAAGTTATAAAATACGATAGTGATACTTTAATAATGACTTGGAAAGTCTTTGCTTTAATTACCTAAAAGGCAAATGATCTTTACAAAGTAGGAACAAAAGCATAGAAATATTTCTTTGTTTTTTATTCTATATCGTGGAAAGTTGTTATTTTACATCGCAAATTATGATATAAGCTTCTAACTTGCTTCGAGCATCCTATGTTTAAAATATTATAAAAAGTAAAAGTATTAGAAGATTTTGGGGCAAGATACGGTATTAGAAACGTAAAATTGGCACAATAACATCTTTTTATTACTCAGGCATCCACTAAGAAAGTATATTGGAAAATTTAAACCCTTAAATGGTGAATTATGGTGTTTACGCTTCTACGAAATTTTCACCGGGCGATTTCCTATTTGTACGGAGATAAATTATTAAATAATTTTGTATCTTGAAATTTAGCAAGCATGCTTCTGGATTAATATTATTTATTTTATTTTCCGAAATCTAACATTAAAACACAGGCGCAGGTTGAGCAAAATGTCGCGCTAGTCGTTATTTGTGCGGTTTTTAGAAGCTATCTACTTTTTATTTAAAAGATATATCAACAAATAAAAAACACATTATATTTCTACATAATCTTGATTCCATAAAAGCTATATCCAATTTTTTTTAAAACGAATAAATATTAATATAATCTCCTTACAACGAAACCACATAAATGTGAAATTATTATTGATAACATGGATCTCCTCGTAAAGTAAGTATTATTTTATTTTGCGATTTACACCAATGGATAGACAATTTATTAATAAACATTTCTATAGTAAATTTTTTTTCAAAAGACCAAAATTTGATTTTATTAAGAAATTATTTTAAAATCTGGGCATATTCACTGCTCACGGGCTTGCTAGAGTCAGTGATTTCAGTATATATAAAAGTACTCTGTGGTCAGTGAGCCCTGAGCTCTTCGACGCGAAGCCCGTGTCGTCAGAGCGTCGACCAGCGCCGCATACACTCACGTAATATCAGTCGATAAATAATATTACTTATTAGGTTATTTATAGGTAGTATTATTTGTTTGTTTTGGGTATAATTTTTCGTATTAGTTATACATATATTTGTTGTGTTTTTTACTGCGCTATGAAGCTTTTTGCGTGTATTTTCTTTGAAGTAAATGCAAATAAAAAAATTAAGCACCATTGGCATGTAAGGTTCGAATCCATAATTAAAATTTCGATAAATATTATAATTTACACTATAAAAGGCTAATTCAATATTATCACCCAACCACAATATCTTATTACGTACAGTACTGCCTCGTTGGTCTAGTGGTTGTAGTAGTGCGACTGCTGATCATTAGGTCCCGGGTTCGAATCCTGGGTCGGACCCTTCAGTTATGAGTTTTTCATTTATGTTCTAAGTTATAATTAGTATTACTAAGTTATAGTTTTTTGCTAAAATATAGTATATTATTTATTGCTTGTTTTTTCTTCTTTTTCAAAAAATAATTGAGTACATAAGGTGTTCTATACTTATAATTCGGTAAAAAGTATCTAAGTAGGTACTAATATACCTACTTTTTACTACTAAAAATTTTTAAAACTAAATTTAACTAAAAAGACTAAACTGACCATTTATTTTTTAACTCAAAACAGGACATGGGTTTATTTATACTCTAAAAACTATAACTTTATACAATTAGTGTTCACTGTAAAATTATATTCGGTATAGACGGTAATTATTAAATGCAACATATTTTTCTTAATTATTAATTACATTTGTCAGTGGATTAAATTTTCTTTAATAAAGTTGGTGATGATTTTAAATAAAAATAAAATTCTGCTCAAGTTTTTTTATTGTTATCTTTGTTAACAACATCGCCTTTAGAACTCTGGAACCGTAAGTGTTTCTTTCAGACGTCCACAATTTATTCAAAATAAAAAAAATACTCTTTCTACCGGAGCATTCGTAGCAGGTAGACATAAAATATATTCGATTAAAAAAAATTATGTTGAAGATTGTTGACTTTGAATACTTCCATCCAACGAGTTACGGGACAATTTTGTGTCCCGGAGCTTTGTTTGGGGACAATGGGACAGGTGACCGAGAAAAGGGACAGTCCCGTTCAAAACGGGACGTGTGGTCACTTTAGCTATAACCCGGCGACGGCTACGTGGGGCAGTGGCTTAGCAATTAGTTGTTGCGCTGGGGGCCGCGGGTTCTAATCCCGCACGGAACAAGTATTTGTATGGCTTACAAATAATTGTTCCGGGTCTGGATGTTTGTCCTTGTGCAATTTATGTTTGTAAACTGCCTCCACGACACAGGAGAAAATCCTAGTGTGGGGGTAACGTTTTTTTACAATTAAAATTGAAAGATTGAACCCTTATACTTCTTGTTGATTTTTGTATTAGTACTCGTAGTTAGGTATATTACTTTTCAATACGTGACACGTAAAAATTAACAATAATCAAAAACACATCTACGAAACATCCTATTTATTTATTTATTCTTTCTTGCACCAAATATTTGTACAAAAGGCGAGCTATATATTTATTTACCTATAGTGAATAGGTATCTTTTAAACTCACAATTTTCAATGCTTCATTTTTAATATATAATTAATTATAAAATTTCATAATTAGATAATATATGAAAATACATAATTCTAATATAATGCAACTAATATACCGAATAAAAAAATTAAAATACATTTATCGTTGTACGCTGTGTGTATTTCCATAAATTAGTTCATTGATGTTGAAAAAATAATACTACGTTCGTACCTACAATAGGTGGTGGCGTCGTACATATTTCAAATAAGCAATATATTGAGGCGAGCGGCGTGCCGCCGGCAAAATGCTCAAGGTCGTTCGCATGGAGTAGCCCCTTAAGGCGAGGATACAAAGTTTGCGTGAAATAAAGGGTGTTAAATTGCATAGGTAGTGATGTGGAAATCATTAAAACGATTCTTAAAACGAAATTACAATATTTATAAATAATGCATATTATAGAATTTTACAAAAATCTGACCTTATTTACCCCTAAAGTGAATAATTGTCTTAAAAAACAGTATCATTGTGTATAGGTTATTATTATTGCAACTTGTAACTAGATGGCGTTAGCGCTGAATTAAAAGGTTTTGTTACCATCATAGGTTATATTAAAAGTTAGTTATGCATCTCGGTAGTCCCGGTATTGCAACGGAGACCATCACAGTTCAAGCGTAAGCGTGGGCGTAGATTGCCGATTTGCACCTGGAAGACGGGTGGTCCTTCGTAGGCATACTGATAACTGTTCTTTAGCTTAATGTTCTTGAGTAAGAAATAGAATAGCCTTAGTGAGATTCTCACATAGTACTAATGGGACATGTAGTTTTAAGTTGTAATACATCGCGTATTAATTAACGTATCGCACATTATTAGTTTTAAGTATAAAATAAAGTCTTTTTAAAACGTCCTGGGGCAACTTAGAATCTTGACTGGCGCAGCCGGTAGGATTTCGTGTATAAAGTTTACTCATATAAGAAGACTCGCGAATCAGTCCTTGTATAGCAATTTACGGTACCGTCTTGTACTTGCACGGAATCAACGAACCGAAATAAATTTGTCGAATTCGAACCAGGACATCTCAATAAAGAAGACTTCCTAGCCCCAGCAGAAGGATGGGTTCGAGTGCACACTGTGAGTACTCGTAAAACTTTTGACGTTCATCTCTGTTCCCATCTATTTTTGCTAGCTAGAATTTTATTGTTATTTGATTTTTCTTAAGTCAAACAAAATAAATCGCACAAATATCGGCAATTTATGCTTGTTTATCCCCTCTCATATAAAAACAAATATATATCATTAAGTCCAAGAAATATTGAGAATTAATTTTAAATAAAGAGAACTTGTAAAATTGTGTTCAAACTAAAATTTATATAAATTAATCATACCCCCAAACTAGGATTTTCTCCTGTGTTGTGGAGGCAGTTTACAAACATAAATTGCACAAGGACAAACATCCAGACCGGAAAAATTATTTGTAGGCCATACAAATACTTGTTCCGTGCGGGATTCAAACCCGCGGCCCCCAGCGCAACAACTGATTGCTAAGCCACTGCGCCACGGAGCCGCCAAATCATTAAACAAATATATAATTCAAAATATATAAAAGTAATAATTATATAAATTGCTATAGTAATATTAATAAAAATGGAACAGTTACGTAAAATACCTAAAGATTTACTTTATCTAATACCTGAGTTTGAAGTAGAGAAAGGACTATTAAATTTATCTAATAAGAAGCCTCAGTACATATTATACAGGTCTTTCGCAGACCCTAATAATACTACACAAACATTCTATGTATTTCATGCGATACGCAGCCGACTAATCGGGCAACTACTTTTTAAGTGAGCGTGAGGATATTAGTTATTGGAACTCTCTTAAGGATATTTTAATTTAACATTTTGGCGAACCACGTTCGGAAGATTGCATAGCTATCGAGCGAGAACAAATGAAAATTGAATCTGGTAAATCATTTGTCGATTTTTTTCGTAGGATATATGCGTAGTACCTTATTTGCAAAAGTCAATTTAATAGAGGAAGAAGGAGTAAAAGCAACTAAGTTTATAGTATATAGTAATATGTCCTTAAATGTGTTTCTCTATAATTTACCAGAGGATTTAACGTGCGTCTTAGAAAATGTGCAAATTTAATCCTTTCGCTGTCCTGTGTCCTACATATAGGTCATGTATTAATATCTGCTAAAAGTATTGTGGTCGAGGAAGTTAATTTTATGAATCAATATAACGCAAAAAAAACCGGCCAAGTACGAGTTGGACTCGCGCACCGAGGGTTCTGAACAAATCCGTAGGTATATAAGTTTAAAATTATTAAAAATATTTTTATTATATGATGTAACTAAAAATTTATACTGTTCGAAATTTTTCCTTTATTTGTGCTATAAAACGTTGCTTCGTACCAAATTTCAAGATTCTGATTGACTGATTTTATCGCATATATTTACTTATTTTATATTCCCCATATTTCGAGCACTTTACAGCACCCATGGTCACGGGGGGGACTGAGGTGTATGACGTCCCAATGTCATAGTGAACCACGGCTACCTCCAGATTAAACTATTAATTTTTGTTTCGATCTACGCAGTATGAACTTAAGTATCTTGAAGTCTTGCAGTTGTATGCTTGGTTTGCGATTTAATTTTATTAATTATGGGATCCCAAGCAAATGGTAGCACCCAGCCATCTTCTCTATTTAAATTAGGATGTTTTTTGATTTCAATAGCCTCGGGAATTATCCTTGGAAGGAATCGGTGTTCTCTAGCGAGGATTTGTGGTCTATCAAATGTAATGTAGTGACGGGGGCGATCCTGTACGTGTTCACAGACTGCAGACTTGTCGATTCTTCACATTATCTATGTGTTCTTTAACGCAGGTTTTTATGGAACTTTTAGTTTGTCCTATATAAGAGAGACCACATTCACAATCAAGCTTGTACACTCCTGCATCTTGCAGAGTAATATTACACTTGACTGATGGTAAAAACTGACTAATCTTCTTCGGCGGCTTGAAGTATATTTTAATGGAAGCACGCTTCAAGATGTACCCAATCTTATCAGTGACACCTCTGACATATGGCAGTACAGCAGGCACTCGCTCGACTGTGCCCGGCTTCCCTCGTTCACTGTGGCGTAGGCGCGAGACCTGAAGCTGATTGTCATGCAAAACTTGCTTGACGTATTGGAGCTCGGCGGCCAGGTGTTTACTCTCACAGATCCCTCGTGCTCTCTGAAACAAAGATTTACCAACGGTAGCTGACTGATGGTGATGAGAATCACCATCCTTCACACGTTACGTTACGCCACCTGTTGTCGGAAGGACGGCCCAGGCGATAACTGGTCTTGATGCTGGAACTAGAAAAATTTGACAAGTTTTTTTTTATAGAAGAGGGGGCAAACGAGCATGCGGCTCACCTGATGGTAAGTGACTACCGCCGCCCATGAACACCCGCAACACCAGGGGAATTGTAGATGCGTTGCTGGCCTTTTATAAAGGTGTAAGCCCTTTGCTTGAAGGTCCCCAAGTCGTATCGGTCCAGAAAAATCGCCGGTGGTAAACAATTCCACAGATAAGTTGAAGAAAACTCCTAGTAAAACACACAGTGGTGAACCGCCAAGCATCCAGGTGGAGAGGGTGGTATCGTGAGTTTTGACGCGATGCGCGTTCGTGAAATTTGGCGGCTGGAATTAATCCGAACAATTCCTCAGAGATTTCTACCACTCCCCGTGGTAAATTCGATAGAAAATGCTAAGGAATGCAGCAACATCCCTACGCAGTGCCAGTGTATCGAGCCGATCAAATAAAACATGGTCGTCGACGATTCGAACCGCTCTGCCCCGGTCCAGAGATGCGAACAGTATTCCATGTGAGGCCGAACTTGCACTTTGTAAAGTTGCAGCGATGTGCCGGCATGAAATACTGTCTTGCTCTGCCGAGCACGCCAAGTTTTTTAGAGGCCAATTTCTAGGTCCAAGTGCTATGCAACCAATGTAGTGACGCGCGCAGTAAGGTCTTTCGTCTTAGCCTCTGATATGCCATGCAAATTTAGCATATTCCGCCTTCTCGGCATTTCCTGGCAATCCATTTCCAGCCTTAAAACTCCATATGCTGCTGCATAGTATTTAATGCGGCCACAATAAAAGTTTTAAAAGACTCGAAGTCAGTAGCGATCGATGAGGCGATAGCAGAGTCTTGCCTGCTGAGTTTTTTGCAAATCTTTCTGAAATTCGTCCATTTTCGTTTAAAAAGTCTCAGACATCGCAGAAAATGATTGCTTCAATGAGCCATATTATGTCACTTTTAAGTGGATTATGAAATAAAGTGAAATTATCACAAGGATTTCTTTCGCTGGTGGGTAGTGTCACTCACATGTACATAATTTCCAATAAAAACTTAAAGAATTCCAATAAATACTATAATTTTAATTAAAAAGAAAAAAAAAACGATATAAAATGGGTGTTGCTTTTACGCCTTCCCTCACGAAAAAAGATAAAGATATTCGTATTCCTCCAACGTCCATGTTGTTATATTTAGGCCGGCCACATACATACGGAATTCCGTTTCGAGATTCCGTTTTGGAATTCCGATTCCGAACGCATCAAGTTCATATAAAATCTATGACCCATCACACACGTACGGTAGCTTTCTGCTCAGTATTTTGCGGGCAAAACGGGATTACGTATGTGTGTGGCCGACCCGTTCGGAAAATGTATATATAATAAAATGCTATATAATATTACCGTCATCTTCAGCCTTTTTAAGTTAACTGTAGGTTGAACAATTTATGTCTACTTTTAACAATTTCTTCGTTTAAGCGGACGTACTTTTCTGAAAGATATTCGATATAAATATAATTACCGGGTTGACGAACACAGAACTAAGGCCGTCATACTGATGTGCAGACTGCTCCTCCTGAATTTTTGATTTTTTGGTGGCACAGTAAGATGGAATCGCATCCCAGGTCGGGCCAAAGAAAGTTACTGAGCTTTTCCGTCAAGAAATTATCAAGAAAAGAACCCGGAGTCTAGAAGTTAGCGGTGTTCAGTCTTCACTCGGTCACTGTGACGTAGGCGATGGACATGAAGCTTGTTGTCTTGCAATACTTGATCGACTTGCTGAAGCTCGGCGGCCAGATATTTTCTGTTACAGATCCCTCGTGCTCTCTGCTACAAAGATTTTTCCACGGTAGCTAAGTGTGATGGATGATGGTGCGATTCAACATTTAAATATCGGTTGATATGGGAATTTTTCTATATACAGTGTGTGTTATCAGATTCGGATGACTAGAACATCTAAGAAAGCTAAAGAAGAATTGTTTGTTTTTTGTTTGTTAATTGTTTGAAACTCCATTGTGAATTGTATTTTCGAGTTTGTGGAATTAAGGTGGTCTAAAAATGCAGTTACTTTGGCAGATGGTAAAATTGTAAAAGTGTCGCCTACGTACCGCTGGTAGAATCTTGGATTTACAGGAGCAGTATAAAGGGCGTTCTCCTCAAAGTCCTCCATGAATGTGTCGGCGACTATAGGAGATACAAGAGAGCCCATCGCCACACCACCTACTTGCTTGTAGAACTCCTCCTTCCACAATAGATAGCCTCATAATTTCTTTGTGTTTACAAGACGTAAGTTTGTTAAATATGTATAATTATTATGACCAATGTATTTTGTCAAGTAAATTTATAATGGAACTGTAAAATTATTAACTTAAAGAGTTTGCGTGAGTTTAGGTGAGAAATAACTCCTCCCTGAACGGGTTCCTGCTTTGTCGTGGCGGGGGGAGGGGAGGTTTAGTAGCCGTGGCTTGGTAACCCGTGGTAAACGTAAGGCGACTCACATGGCTGGTCTGAAGTGAAGACCTGACTCAAGGTGGCAACTCTGAATGGGCTTGTCGAACCCTTAGATGTGTGTTAGTGAGCTGCGGCTAGAGAAGAGTTCTGTCTCTATATCGCTGCAGCCGAGGTGGAATCACAGGGGGAGAGGATTGTTGGTATGGTAATGCGCCACTTGAATATCTTTGTAGAGAGTGCTCGTTTTTTCTTGGCTCCATGGCCTCCACACATCGGACTCGGAAAGTCAAGGAGGGATGTTCTCAACTAAGGAGGAGTCCTCGCTGGTGGGGAATCGTATGTACTTGTAAACGTTTTCGTGGCCTTGTGAATGTGTGGTGCTTCACCATCATAGGGTTTTAGTAGATGTAAGTCCAACATAATCCGTTCTTGCCGCCGCCATGCAGGTACATAAATAGAATGGTCCTTACGGGTAGGCCTGAGTATAGAATATTTATCGATATATTTTTTCACACTGTCTTATCTGTATTATTAGTGCCGTGAACGTTCACTTTTGCTGTCAGCGCCAAAATGGCGAAACTCAAATCGCCTCATTATGTCACGGTGTATAGCCAATCCATATATAGATGTCAGTGTAAAATAAACTTTGCACTAATTTTGGCTTTTATCAGTAACCGAAAGATGTCGCTCTCACCAAACTTGTAATTTGGAAGTTTTTGAATAAAACTACTTTTACGGATTTTATCGCGTTTAATTAACTTTTTTTTTTACCAGCTCTATCTAGTGGGGGGATGCTCTACACTTCGTCCACCAATCGAGACCTTTTTACCCATCGGTTCTTCGAGCTATATATCCGGCCCATTGTCACTTCAGCTCGCTGAGCTACCTTGAGCTTCCTATTCCGGCCAGCAGTGAAGGACCACGTGTCAGTTCCACAGGTCATTACTGGCAACACACACTAGTTGCACAGGCTCGTTTTCAAGTTTTGAGGTATACATGACTAGAAGACGTACCGTGAATTCCCGAACGCTGCCCAGCTGAGTTGATTCCGTCGATTCACCACTCGCTCAAAGTTGGACTTACCTAGTCAGACTATTTGTTCTAGGTAAACATACTCGTCAACAACTTCGAGATTAGTGCGCCAAGCAACTACCGGTATAGGTGTAACATGGACGTTATACATGATCTTTGTTTCGTCCATGTCCATCTTAAGACCTATCCGTTGGGAGATGTTATATATTTATGTCACTGTGCATACTGTTAAGGTCCTCCAGCGATTCTGTCATAAGGACTTTATCGTTGGCAAATCGAATGTGAGTGCACTCGCTGTTGATGTTAATACCGCATCCTTTCCAGTCCAGTAGCTTGAAAACGTCGTCCAATGCAGCGGTGAAGAGTTTCGGGGGTATAACGTCACCCTGTGTCACACCTCTCTGCAGTTGTATAGGTTTTGTACTCTGGTTTTGTACTTGGATAGTCATCGTAGCCCTACTGTACAAACACTTCAGCACTTCGATATACCGACAGTCAACTTGGCACCGCTGAGGGGACTGCAGCGCCGCCCAAATTTCGACGGAATCAAAGACTTTCTCATAGTCCACATACGCCAGACATAGTGGCAAATTGTATTTCTCGGACTTCTGTACAATTTGTCGAAGGGTATGGTGCTAAAACCTTTTCGAAAACTGGCTTTAACGGGAGGCTGGAAGTCATCAAGTGTGCATGCGAGACGATGCGTAATGACTCTCGAAAACGGAACATAGACGCGGTTCAGAAAGAAATCGACCTGTAGTTTTTAAGACTTGCTCTTGAATCATTACTTACACTTGCATGTGGCTTCCACGATGATGTATACAGCTGCTCATAGAATCTCTCAATCTTACTCAAAATCTTAGGTGTCCGGAAATGACGCTGCCACACTCTGTCTTCAGCTTTTCAATAGTTTGCTCTTACTGGAAGACAGATCTCTAGCAAAAACTTTGTAGCCCTGGTTTCGTTCGATTGCTTCTTCAATACGAGATATATTAATGTTGCGTAAGTCCCGCCGCATGCATTTAAAGATCTGTCTGTACAGTTGCCTGTAAGCAGTCAAGTATGTTGAAGACCGCGGCTTCCTTTCCCGTCTAACAGCCATTAGAGTAAGAGTGTGATCGGAGAGGTTTTATATTCTTCTGCGGCGGATCTTGCAAAACTTAGCTTCGACCGCATGGAAAGTTTCCACCAGCTTATCATTAATATCGTCCAGTTCATTGCAGTATTCTAGGCACTGAACACGGTTTTGTAACTCGAGCTTAAACGTTTCGGGACTTTGGATTAGCGCATGGGGGGAATGGAGCGTTGACTTCATTAGACGTAAGACTCCCATCTTAACATTTAGGCTCAGTGTGCCTCTCACCATTCAGTGACAGCTGCCGGTTTTCACCCTCGCAATCACTGAGATATCACTGAATAATTGTCATCTGGTCGACATAATGAAATCAATCCCATTTTTGGTCGAACCGTCGGGGCTCGACCATGTCCACTTTCTGTGGGACCGCTTCTCGAAGATAGAGGTCATCATAAAGAGTCCCTGTTTCTCCATGAAGTCGGCCAGTTGCTGGCTGGCCTTGTGTTCCGTTGCCCTATCACAAATTTTTCTACCTTCAGCTCACTGTTCTCTCTTGTACCTAATTTCGCATTGAAATCTCCCATCAACACCGTATAGTGGGTTTTGGAGGAACGCATGGCTCTAGATATATATCCGCATACATTTGATGATGTGCCGTGGTCGGTACGTACCGACCGAACCTTCACCGGAGATTCTTAGCACCCCCTACCTCGCCGTTACCATGGTCGCCACCGTAGCCAGGAATAGCGGGTCCACCGGGGACTGGGGACCGTCTCTTCGTTACTGTAATTATTATATCACAGTATATTGCCTATATTGCCATAGTTGCCACGCTTGGCGAGCGGCTTGGCAACCGCAGTTTCTTTTATTGTTGCTTTGCTGTTTTCAAAAGGATGCTGCTGTCCATCTTCTGCCTCAGTTTCTCTCTGTCGCCTCTTACGACACCCACGGGAAGATATAGGGTAGTTCTTACCTGCCACTACATGGGCAATCTGCGCACATAAAAACAATAGAAACTCACACGTAACAATTAAAAAAAAGAAACTAACAATTTCACACATCGTATATATCATACTCGGATCAGTCTCTTGACCGATCTCCATATTGTATGAGAGCAAGCGGCCAGTATTGGTGAACAAATCCGAAACAAAACGGCCGTATTTTTTGTATTTATTAAGAATTTTGTATATTACTAAAAATGGCGGCATTTCTGTAGGACGATAATTCATCCGCGCAACTAGATTTAATCTAGTGAGCAGTGCGGCTGCAACTAGTTTTATTGTACGAGTACACATATAACTGCGTGGACTTATACTTGGACAGAGCCCGCAGGGGCCCGTGTTGCCCTATGGCTCGTTTCATTCAGTGGGTGTTGAAAAACGATGTGAAATGCAGAAATGTTATGATCTCCCATAAATGGCAGTATAACCGCCTTTTATATGTCAGATGAACTACTTATCTTGACAAGGAGCAGTGTCAAAGCTGGAAAAAGTAGTGCTGCGAATAATTCACTCTCGCCGAATTCACCCGCCAAACGTTGCGATGACAGAAATAATTGCCGCAGAATAGCAATGCTTATACTGCTTTGTTTCGGTCTGAATACCCTTGAGACCAAAGCTCAGCAGTATAAGCACCAAAGAGAATAAATAATAATAATAAATGCTTTATTTCTTTAAGATTACAAACATATACAGAACAGTAGATGAGTCCTCCTAATAAGTTTAAAAGAAAACCTGTGGCAGTAATCAATAATCGCAAATGGTAAGAGTGTGTGTATTAGTTACCTAGTATACCTAGTATAATAGTGAGTGTACGCGAGTGTGTGTGTGTAGAATCCAAGGGTTCAGTTTTGCGAATATTTAGAGTAGTGAGTAAGATGTGTAACTGTCTCATTAGCTATTACTAGCTTATATTATAAAGCCTTAGAGAAGTAGCAACGTGGTTTGAGGTACATGACTTTAAGAAGGCAGCGTTGACCACCTTACACCTCTAGGAATTTAGTTTTACTACATCATACGCAATAGGAATGCAATATCTACTGATTGTACTAAAAAATGTATATTTATTTTATTCATTTATGTAATATCTGATGGTTTTAAAAATTCATAAATGTTTACGTACTTTTTCGTTCATATATTCAATATGTGTATTGCCAGGATAGTCGACAGCCCAGTTTTACTTCTAGTTATTTAGTGGATGTGACGTTGTGCAGTGTTTTACAAAAAAAAAAAAACTTGAGTGATCTTGTTAATGAGAGTCAAATATTTTTGACGTAAAATCTTTTTTTTTTTGATTGAGTTTTAGAAAAACACTTAAAGTTTGTTTTATTAGTATTTAAAGTAAGAAGGTTCTTTTTTGCTATTCAGAAATTATAGAGATACCATTTTAACAAAGCCAGTATAATTACTATCTTTGAGACATTATCTTGGTTCTCAGAGGTGATAACACATCCTGTAGCTTTCTGTACTTAAAATAGGTTAGTATCAAATTATCAGGTGGACTATCAGTCCGTTTGTCACTTCACTTTATGTAAAAAAAGAAAAACACAAATCACAATATTAAATAAAACAAATTATCAATCTTATTTGTATCAAATACTAGCTAATACCAGGCGCGTTGCTGCCGCAAAAGAAATATCGTTTTAAATTTAAGAGAGTTGTATTGTTTAATTATACGTTCATTGAAGTTGACTGATGACATATACATTTGAATAAATTTGTTGATACGATACACACGCCACCTCCAGTAAGTAAATCGCACTATCCCTATAACTGTCGTGAAAGTGCCAGCAATTTGTTGACAAAATTTTACCGCAATCTGATGAACAATATGGAAGCGCATAAAATACGAACAAACAAATATTATTTTTTATATATTAGATCACTAAAATACCAAGTAGTTAGAGTAATTGCCTGAAAACAATTTACGAACACTCATTTCAGGAAATTTTTAAAATTCAATAAATACAGCTGCCGTTGCAATTTCCTGCATTCAGTGATACTGACACAATTTTATTTTGTCCTTATCTGACGAAGCAGCCACAGACTCTTTTTCTCAAATGTGCTTAGTCCTCTCAGATAAGCGGACACCAGATTAGTAGGAAGGCGTATATGATTGACTGTAACTTTACCTTAATTTACTATTTTGTAGATTCTTTCTATGCAATATCAAAATAATACAACAGCAGTATCGACAGGGATTTAATACTCAATCTGCATAAAATATCATGGAAAGAATTAAGAATATAAAACCAAATAGGTTGAAAAAGGAATATAATTCGATTAGGCAAGGAAAAAATATCGCAGAATGACAAGTTTTAGACATGATTATGGAATAAACCATTTTGAAACATCATTCTGTAAGTTTATTTCAAATACATGCAACATAATCGGTATACGTTATATTTAAATATGCTGATATTACCAGTCTTGCTGAACGTATTAGGATTGTTTTATATTAAAGAATTTATTTATTGTTCAAACGGTTTTTTTATCCAGAATTGTATTCATACTCTTCACTGCCCTTTGGATTATCTTGTAGAGGAAATTTTATAAACGTTTTATTTCATTAAAAGTGGTAGAGATCTAAAGAGATTCATAACCTCTATGTTCAGCTAAAGACTATTAAATGTTTTTGGCAAAAGATTTCGATTTTTTTATTAATACGCAAATACTAAAACAAGAGAGATTTTGTTTGATTATTGTGTTGTCTACATTTGATTTAAGTTTAAAAAGATACAAACACGTTAATTCTACTTCTAGCTTAGTTTTATTTTAGTTTACTTTTTACTAATACAGATTAAACTTGTTATGGATATGTGTATTGTGTATTAATGGCAGTATGTAATAAAAACATTTAACTTATTGTAAGTAGTTGAGTTCATATATGAACACTTTTTTGTTAAATTATAGTAATCATAAATATTTACTTAATTAATCAAAGTAATATTTGCTGGGTATCCTACCCTAAGACTTAGTAATTATTGTTTAGCATACAGTTACTATAGCGTTTTTGCTCTTCATATATGAGATATTGAATATTGAAAAATGGGGTAGTTAACAATTTATTTATTAATATATATAATATTTTATTTAAAAGAATTGTATCGACTTCGAATCTAATGTGTCCATATTATTATCATTATAATAACGCTAATTATACATTTAGGTAACATTTTTTTAACATACAGTGATGATTATTTGCAAAATAGTTATGTGAGTGATGCCTCATTTGCTAGGTAAACATTTGCAGACTTATTCATACAAAGTGATATAAATATTACAAGTTTATAAAACGTAAAATTAAAATGACAAATAAAGTAACAATTTAACATCAATTTTACAAGATTTTGCAGTAGGAGTGAGATAAATCTATAGTAAGGAAAAAAACAAACAACACGTTTTTAAACAGTTTAGAACCGAAACAACTGCTACTGTTCCATGAGCGACCAATGTTAAAAACATGTCTGTAACATCTTGGAACAAATTATCTGTGTTCTCGTATAATGCCTTTTCTCGCGCTCAGGTAAACACTAATATTCTACTGTTCGGATATTTATCTTACCATTAAATTGGAAAACTTAAACAAATCTATACAAATAATAACTATTGCCATACCGCAACAAGTTTTATGCATCTCATATTAACAAAACACTTTTTTTATCTTTACAATGTTCCGTGTCGTAACGTCCGTAAAATTGTTATATTATGATAATGCAAGTGGACATTAGATATACGCCGTGTAGTGGCGATTAAAAATATCCACTACCCCATATCTTCCCGTGGGTGTCGTAAAAGGCGACAAAGGGAAGCAGGCAGGAGATGGGCAGCAGCATCTTCCTGATAACAGCAAAATTACAATAAAAAACTGCGGTTTCCAGCCCGCTTGCCCCAAGCGTGGCAACTATGGCAAAAACCCGTGAATTATGAGAGCAACAAAGAGACGGCCACCAGTCCCCGGCGGCCCCACTATTCCTGGCTACGGTGGCGACCATGGTAACGGCGGGGCAGGGGGTGCTAAGAATCTCCAGTAGAGGTTCGGTTATCACCTAAGACGACTCGACCTGGCAACATACAACGCACGCACCCTGAGGACTGTCGAGAAGATCGTG
This sequence comes from Parnassius mnemosyne, assembly GCA_963668995.1. NCBI lineage: Eukaryota > Metazoa > Arthropoda > Insecta > Lepidoptera > Papilionidae > Parnassius > Parnassius mnemosyne. The sequence continues at coordinate 55,046,868 of CAVLGL010000082.1, forward strand.
GAACTGGAAGAAGAGATAGACAAGTTACGCTGGCATATTATAGGATTATCCGAGGTCCGAAGAGAGGGGGAGGACACGGTAATCCTCGAATCCGGTAACTTGCTCTATCACCGGAGGGTAACCATCTGTCCCAAGGAGGTGTCGAATTTATCGTCCACAAGTCTCTCGTAACAACGTTGTAAAGATTGAGAGTGTGGCGACGAGGGTTGCGTACCTTATACTCAGAATCACCAAACGGTATTCGCTGAAGGTTATACAGGTTTACGCACCAAGCTCGACACGTCCCGATGAGGAGGTGGCGGAAATGTATGAGGATATATATCTAGAGCCATTCATTCCTCCAAAACCCACTATACGGTGTTAATGGGAGACTTCAACGTGAAATTAGGCACAAGAGAGAACGGTGAGTTGAAAGTAGAAAAATTTGGAATAGAGCAACGGAACCAGCAGCTAGCCGACTTCATGGAGAAAGTGAGATTGTTTATAATGAACTCTTTCTAACAGAAGCGGCCTCACAGGAAGTGGACCTGGTCGAGCCCCGACGGTTCGACTAAAAATGAGATTGACTTCATTATAACGACCAGACTACAACTGTTCTATGAAAACTGGCAGCGATCACCGATTGGTTAGAGGCATACTGAACCTAAACGTTAAGTTGGAGAGGTCTCGTCAAATGAAGTTAACGCTCCGTCCCCCTCGAGCTCTGTTCCAAAGTCCCGAAACCTTTCTGCTCGAGTTACAAAACTATTTTCAGTGAAACCTAGAAGACTGCAATGAAGTGGAAGATATGAATGACAAGCTCGTGGAAACTGTCCATACGGTCGGAGTTAAGTTCTGCAAGACCCGCCGCAGAAGAACACAAAAACTCTCCAATCACACTCTTAATCTCATGGCTGTTCGACGGAAGATAAAGCTACATTCTTTAACAGATTTGACAGCATATAGGAAACTGAACAGAGAGATCTCCAAATGCATGCGGTGGGACTTACGCAACTTCAATACAGCTTGTATTGAACAAAGCGATCGAGCGGAACCAAGGCTCCAAAGTCTTTGCCAGAGATCTGTCTGCCAGAAAAGAAAGTCAAAGCTGAAGACCGAGTGTGGCAGCATCGTTTCCGGGACACCTGAGTTTTTGAGTGAGGTTGAGAGGTTCTATGGGCAGCTCTACACGTCATCGTTGAAGCCGCACGCAAGTGTGAGTAACGATCCAAGAGCGAGTTTTGGCCGACACTATTCCGAAGATAGCTCGGACGTCAGTCTGAGCGAGATTAGAATGGCTCTCCAGCACCTTAAAAACGGCAAGTCCCCAGGTGAGGATGGAATTACAGCGGAGCTTTGGAAAGCGGGTGAAAACTGATACTTAAAGTGCTTCAGAAGCTCTTTAATTTCGTCCTGCATAGTGGCACTACTCCGGAGGCGTGGAGCAGATGTGCGGTGGTCTTGTTCTTCAAGAAAGACGACAACGCTCTCTTGAAGAACTACAGACCGATTTCCCTTCTGAGCCGCGTCTACGTGCTGTTTTCGAGAGTCAGTACGATTCGTCTCGCACGCAGACTTGACGACTTCCAGCCTCCCGAACAAGCCGGTTTTCGAAAAGGCTTTAGTACCATAGACCACTACATACCCTGCCACAGATTGTAAAGTAAACAGAGGAGTATAATCTGCCACTTTGCCTTGCGTATGTTGACTATGAGAAAGCCTTTGATTCCGTCGAAATATGGGCGATGCTTCAGTCCCTTCAGCGGTGCCAAGTTGACTGTCGGTATATCGAAGTGCTGAAGTGTTTGTACGGTAGGGCTACGATGGCTATCCAAGTACAAAACCAGAGTACGAAACCTATACAACTGCAGAGAGGTATAATACAGGGTGATGTTATATCCCCGAAACTCTTCACTGCTGCATTGGGAGACGTTCTCTAGCTTCTGGACTGGAAGGGATACATTATTAACATCAACAGCGAGTGCACTCACATTCGATTTGCCAACGATAAAGTCCTTATGACAGAATCGCTGGAGGACCTAAGCACTATGCTCAGTGACCTCTATAGTGTCTCTCAACGGATAGGTCTTAAGAAGAACATCGACGAAACAAAGATCATGTATAACGTCCATGTTACACCTATGCCGGTAGTTGTTTGGAGCACTAAGCTCGAAGTTGTTGACGAGCATGTTTACCTAGAACAAATAGTCTGTGTCTAGGTAAGTGCAACTTCGACTGAGAGGTCAATCGATGGATTTAACTCAGCTGGGCAGCGCTCGGAAATTTACGGCACATCTTCTCGTTAGACATACCTCAAAACCTGAAAACGAAATTGTACAACCAGTGCGTGTTGACAGTGATGACTTACGGATCTCAGACGTGGTCCTTCACTGATGGCCATATAAGGAAGCTAAAGGTCGCTCAGCGAGCTATGGAGAGGGCTATGCTCGGGGTGTCTCTGCGTGATAAACTTAGAAATGAGTATATCCGCAGTAGAACCAGAGTACCGACATAGCCCAACGGATTAGTATGCTGAAGTGGCAGTGGGCCGGCCATATAGCTCGAAGAACCGACAACCGATGGGGAAGAAAGGTTCTCGAGTGGCAGCCTCGTACCGGTAGGCGAAGTGTAGGGCGACCCCCCACTAGGTGGAGTGACGACCTGGTAAGATATGCAGGAAGTCGAAGGATGCAGGTAGCTCAGGACCGTGCTTTGTGGCATTCGTTGGGGGAGGCCTATGTTCAGCAGTGGACTTATGAAAGGCTGTAATGATGATGATAATGATTAGATACATGGTAATTTAAAGTATATAAGCACAATTAATAGTCTGAAAACTTAAATTACTCCCCTATTTTTAACTAGGTATTATAACTTAATGCTTGATTATTTCTACTACCACTACTCCATGAAACCCCAATTATTCAATGAAAATAAAACCTTCAAGTGGCAATTTCATTGGCCTCCTTATTATAAGTTAAGGAATGTTAAAAGTGCATTTTACTTTTTATAAATAAAATCATTCATATTTAGCTCACTATTTTTAGGTTATTAATTTTAGGTAAGTGGTTAAATCAGAAGGTATAGGATTAGTACCTCGCTGTTTTTAACCATTTTCTGTACTTTAACCAAAGTTATTATAACAGGTAAATTGGAACGATAATTAATATAATGTTTAAGGGTTTCCTTAATAGCTAACACACTTTAACCGTTAACCTAACATCAAAAAGACCATACTTAGCTAATTTTTACAATAATCTAGATTCAACGGACTCCTATTAACCGATAAATCTACGAGTATATACGGAACATGCCTTTATTTGTCACTGAACACATTTTAAATAACCAGTGTTGATAATCTAGAAAAAGAAAAATTGATATCAAATATTTATACCTTTTTGTATTTTTCAAATCTGAAACGGATACTTCAAAACATTTAACATAATAAATTGCAAAAAAATGAAGATGATACTTTAACATTGTCTAACAGTATGTTGAATTTTATAACTGATTATTATTAACACTATTGGCATTCATTAAGCAATTAACTGCAACACAACTTAGTGAACGTTAGGCAAAGATGATCAAAGTGCTGTCACATACCGCTTCTTGTGTCAGATCAAGCTACAAAAGGGTCTGATGAAAATTCGTACTCGGCTGTTTGGAACGAAGCTCCTTATACGGTACGGATTTGGCGGATGGGGGCTAGGCGAGAAAAAGTGTTAGATTTATCCGTCAAGACCTCTTCTGACGTAGTGTAGACGGCCTTGGCGTCTATAGGAAAGCCAGATGGAATTATTATATTTTAAATAATTTTTATTATACTGCCATGAAAGAAATATTATTGTATTTGAAATAAGGGTTCATTTTAATAGGCGCTAGTAATTCATTTATTTGTATTTGTTAATCAGTAATATAATAAGGTTATCAATAATAATATATTACGGAGGGAACTTCGTTCCAACCGAGTGTACCACGACACTCACGCATGTTTTTTATTTATTTATAAACTGAGCTTGTGGGAAATTGTACCCTATCCTATACATTTGTATTTTTATACACAAAATTATATAATTCCAAATTAGAGCTTCTATGTACATCTTTGTACATAACACTAAAATTTTATCTGTCACTTGTCTTGATATATATATATATATATATATTAAAGAAAATTTCCAATAAATATTTACCAGATATATATTTATTATGATTTAAAAACATCATTTACAGTAAAGAGAGAAAAATTACCATGCAAAGTATAGAGAGGACTTCAACAAAAAAAAAACCACTTACTCCACTCTTTGCACGTTACAATAACAAGTTTTTTTAGGTTTATTTCTTAACATTTTTAGGTAACATTTATAGGTCATAATGTTCCTAGCTTTTCATTTCATGTAGTGCTCCTCATATATTTTTTTTGTAATAAATGTGTTTAATATAATCGACTAGTTCGGAAAGTTAAATTCAAGCTGTAAATTTAAAAACTGACAGTTGAATCATGATAATATCATTCTGGGACCAAAACCGCTCCTTCCACTTGGATTCAAAATCATGATCCAATGGTGGATTCATGTATAATATTTTTTCGTCTTTAATTTATAGGTAGGTAATTAAAAATAGATTAAATTGATAGATTAAGCGACGTTTGAGATAATTGGCGTATATTGGATAAAGTGCATGTTTATTGTATTGCGTAAAATACCTGACGGGATTCTCGTGTTTATATTCGTTTTACACCACAATTTTTTTTTTGTATGTCATTGGTGTAACAAAGTGTCAGAACTTACTACTTAATAAGATCTTAACCTGAAATGTTTAATGTAAAATCACTTTACAATAATTAATCAGTTTAAATTGTAAAATATCTATCAAATTACAATATTTAAAAAATGGCTACATTGTACTATTATGAATTAGGTATAATAAAGTCGACAAATACTACGAATTAGCAACGTTAAGCTTAGACATTTATGTCAATAATACTTATCACTTAATGATCATATTAAAATAAATTTAATAATTTTACCATTAAACGCTTAATATAATATAATATAATATAATATAATATAATATAATAATAAAACTGTATTAGTTAATTTATAATTATGGATTTAAACTACGTAAAAGCAATTGATTATCTTATATTTTAAAATTAATTTTCTATTGCGCGCACGTTAAGAATAAATTTATTAAACTGACATTCTTGTCTCGTAGTGCTGTCCAGTCGTATTGTGAATGGTGGGCGCTAAACATACCAAAAATACGTTGAATAAAATATGCCTTGATTGGATTTTGTGTGTTTTTCTAAAAATATAAATCTCAAAAGGGCGGCATGATATCCGCACTTTCTTTGTTGTGGATTCATGTTATTATAATATGATGTCTGTTAACAACTAACCACAAATTAGCGCTTTGTAATGTTAGATACCCCTCTAAGCTATTACTTATTACTATACGGAGGTATGAAAATATTTAACAAAGCTTTACCATATTACTTTTAAATTCAAAGTTGAATTAAATTTTGCCGGGGCATGCAGTATAACAGCGCGTTCGGTATACATTCCAATCGGCTGCCACAGAACATACTGTAATACGAATAGAATCTGCTTGTCTTTCACATTGTACACCATACAACACTGCACTATCCTCAGAGGGTTTCTAGTTTCTTCAAGTCATTTTGAAAATAATTAAGACATCATCTACTAGCTTATTTACAGAAATATAGCGAGCAACGCGTTCAATGCTATATATAACATCACATCTCTTATGCAAATGTGAGTTTATCCAACGTGTAAGATAAGTGTTTAAAATATTGATTTTGTTACGGACATTCTCATCACTTTCCCACACCGATCTGAACATCGCAGTCCAACGATGCATCAGACACGTGTAATTGCATTGCTCCACATAAGTTGCGTATTTTTTATTCCCTAAAATTAGGGATGGTAAGCAAAATTTAATAGCATTTATATTATATAAAATTCAAAATATGTTAATGTACAGTTTTATTGCTTATAGAAAAAAAGGGTTAAAATGAATGAAGAATTAACTGGTAAGCTAATGTGAAACAATTCTTATCGTGCGCGAATAGTTTTTCTATCTTTTATCAAAATCTAAAAGCATCAATTATATTATTATTATTACTGAATATTATATTTCCGTATTTAGTAGATAATAAGTAATTTTATTCTAACAAATAATTATACTATGAGAATGAACTATATTTCAACATGTAAATATTATGATAAGTACCTATATTTAACAATATTGTATATTTAAAAAAAAAAGTAATTTGCTGACCATAAACTGTTTAAACTTTTGCTTTATTGAGCACAACATACGTTTCCACTATATATAGGATTATTACATCATCATTGTTAAACATTCTCATTTTATAAAATTTTATTAATTAAAGTAATGTTTGAAGCGCTACCAATACATCTACCTATAATTATTATCAATAATTGGCATACATAATTATTAACTGTTTTTGTGATTTAATCATAATTAAGGCTAGCATATTTTAAACAACAGCTTAGCTTTTGTGTAATATGTTTTCTCGTCTATCCAAATTTTTGTAAACTATTGCAAATATTGAATAGTAAATGTTAAATATACTCCAAATTCTTTAAAAAATTGCATATTATTCCAGGCACCATTGTTTATTATAGGAGTTAGAAATATTGTTGAAGGCATTATTTCGAATAAACTATAATAATAAAAAAAACTAAAACTAGAAACTTAAAGAAAGAGAATTAGATGTCGTGTGTATGTCGGGGACCAAACGGAAGGGCAGTGGTACTGAAGAGCTCCCTGGCGGGGCGTTAGCTCTATGGTCCCGAGGCCCGGAGAGCGAGGACGCCTGTCAGGGTGCTGCTGTCTTCTCGGTTGGTCGATGTTATGACTGAATATAAGGTTGTGAACTCAAGACTTCTCTGGGTTCGCTTTAAATTGGGACTAACGAAGTTATTCCTTTTAGCTGTTTATGCGCCGGTAGCTTCGTCGTCCAGGGCTGAGCTGGAGGAATTTTGGTAGAATGTAAGAGAAGTTCTAGATTTGTCTAGGGGAAAAGAAAGAATTGTTGTATGTGGTGATTTGAATGGATGGGTTGGTACCGCTCGACCAGGGTACGAGTCGGTACTTGGAAAGTTTGGCGATAAAAGGGTTAATGATGCTGGCAAGCTTATACTGACGGTATGCAAGGAAAAGGGTCTTCTTGTGACAAACACTATGTTTAATCACAAAAAAATCCATATGTGTACTAGAGAACGAAAGAATGAGAGAAGTATTATCGATTTGTTCTTGGTAGATGACCGACTGCGAAAACAGGTGATGGATACGCGAGTGTTCAGGGGTGCTGACCTGGGAACGGATCACTATCTAGTGATTACTAGATTTAGGGGTCTGTTCGCGGGTTGGCGCTACCGGACGGCAGTAACAGAACCACAGTCGGCCTGTCGCATCCGAAGCTGGAAGCTTCAGGAAGCGGATACTAGGGACAAATATCATGCGAGGGTAGCCGAAAAGCTTGACACCATCAATGGCAGAAAAAATGTGTAGAAAGAACATGGCAGAACCTTAGGGATGGAATGGTAAGTGCAGCGGAAGAAGTGTGTGGAACAATAAAAAGAGGCAGTAGTAAAAGAAGAAATGCGTGGTGGAATGATGAAGTGAAAGAAGCTGTAAAGAAGAAGAAGAAAGCATGGTTAGACTACTTGGCCTCTAGCAATGATAGGGATATGAGAGAGGATGAAAAAAAGATATAGGCTGCAGAAAGTTCACACGAAAGCATTGATTGAGGAAGTGCGTGAAAGGTGTAGAATGGAAGCGGACGAAAGGTTGTCGCACAACTTTAAGGAGAACTCCAAACTCTTCTGGAAAGAGGTTGGAAGGACGCGAAGTGGTGCGACTGCCTTAAGAATGAACAAAGTGCTTTCGAGAACTAATGACGTCCTCTCAGAAAAATCGGACGTCATGCAGCGATGGAGCGAATTTTATAGAGAAATGTATGCGTGTGATGATATTAGTGAGGGATCCGGGGATGACGCCGTGACTGGTACGCCAGACCCGGACCTCGATGACACTGAGGTCATCAGTATGAAAGAGATTGAACGTGCGATTCGAAGTTTGAAATGTGGTAAGGCTGCGGGACTAGACAGAGTTACTGCTGAAATGGTCAAGTATGGTGGGCTTCGCGTCTGAGACAGCTTTCATCTGCTGTGCAATTTGTGCTGGCGGACGGGGGATGTCCCGGATGATTGGCGATCCGCAGTCATTGTGCCTTTATATAAAGGTAAAGGTTCACATTTTGACTGCGGGTGCTATCGGGCGATCAGCTTGACCAGTTTAGCAAGTAAAGTTTACTCGAAGGTTTTGACACGTAGGATGCAAGAGAAATCGGAAAGATTTCTATGGGAGGCACAATGCAGATTTAGACCTGGAAGAAGATGCGCGGATCAAATGTTTTCTCTCCGCATGATCACGGAAAAGCTGCTGGCTGCTAACCAGAAGATTTTCTGTGCTTTTGTGGATCTTGAGAAAGCATTTGATAAGGTTGTAAGGAGGAAAATGTGGGAACTGTTGCCGGGATATGGTGTGGATGGTCGATTGCTAAGGGCTGTACAGTCTCTTTACTGTGACTGTTAAGCCTGTTCATACTGTATCTCGACAGCTGTTTACAGAAGCTGAAAGATAGCTATTTGGGTGTGAAATTGGGTGACATAAAAGTAAATTGTCTGCTGTATGCTGATGATGCAGTGCTTATTGCACCATCAGAGGCAGAACTGCCCTGACTGCGTTAGTCAAAAGGCAAGGCGTAGTGAAGAGTGCACGCCTTGCAATACATGGCGCAGTGTTGGTACCGACTTTGTTATATGGCAGCGAAACCTGGGTATGCCAGAAGAAGCATAAAAGCAAGTAGAATGCAGTAGAGATGCGATCTCTTCGTAAAATGTGCGGCGTTACCATGGCCGACCGAAAGCGAAACGAAGAGATTCGCGATATGGCAGGTTTGAAAGATGACCTTATCACAAAAATTGATATGGGCGTGCTTCGGTGGTTTGGGCACGTTGGGCGAATGAGTGAAAACCGAATGGTGAAGAAAATATATAGCGCGAAAGTTAATATTAAAAGGTGTCGAGGTAGACCGAGACTAACTTTCGAAGACCATGTGAGCAAATTGCTCGAAGAGGGTAGGGTCAAGAGTACTCGGATACCTAGACGTGCATGTATGAAGAAGATAATGGATCTGAAAGAAGCGAAAGAGGTATGTAAGGATCGTGACACTTGGCGATCTGTTCTCTCTGGCCACCCCATCAGGGATTGTGCGTGAAGATAAGTAAGTAAGTAAGTAAGAAACTTAAATTATGATATAGTCCTACTTCCCGCGGTATCGTTCCAAGAACGCTGGCTGCGTTTCCCCGCTGAATGGCTATACTTACCCTTTGAGCGAGAAAAGAACCAGCCCTCTTATCACCAGCGGCAACGACCAGCCGCGGATGGAGTTCCTTTAGCTTAATTTATTAAAATAATGTTTGAAGCGCTACCAGTATATCTACTTGTAATAACTATCAATAATTTGCATACATAATTATTAATTATTTTCGTATTTAATCATAAGGGTAGCTTATTTTTAAACAACAGTTTATCTTTTTGTAATATGTTTTCTCGTCTATCTGATTTTTTGGAAATTATTGCGAATAATGTATACTAAATTTTAAATATACTCCAAATTCTTTAAAAAGTTGCATATTATCCCAGGCACCAGTGTTTAATAATAAGGAGTTAGCAATGTTGGTAGAGATATTTCGAATTACAATTTATTAAAGTAATGTTTGAAGCGCTACCAATACATCTACTTGTAATTACTATCAATAATTTGTATACATAATTATTAACTGTTTTCGTGTTTTAATCATAAGGCTAGCTTATTTTTAAACAAAAACTTAGCTTTTTTGTAATATGTTTTCTCGTCTATCCGATTTTTTGTAAACTATTGCAAATAATGTATAGTAATTTTTAAATATACTCCAAATTCTTTAAAAAGTTGCATATTATCAAAGGCACCAGTGTTTATTATAGGAGTTAGCAATGTTGGTAAAGACATTTCGAATTACAATTTATCAAAGTAATGTTTGAAGCGCTACCAATACATCTACTTGTAATTACTATCAATAATTTGCACACTTAATTATTAACTGTTTTCGTGATTTAATCATAAGTCTAGCTTATTTTTAAACAAAAACTTAGCTTTTTTGTAATATGTTTTCTCGTCTATCCGATTTTTTGTAAACTATTGCAAATAATGTATAATAAATTTTAAATATACTCCAAATTCTTTAAAAAGTTGCATATTATCTCAGGCACCAGTGTTTATTATAGGAGTTAGCAATGTTGGTAAAGACATTTCGAATTACAATTTATTAAATTAATGTTTGAAGCGCTACCAATACATCTACTTATAGTTACTATCAATAATTTGCATACTTCATTATTAACTGTTTTCGTGATTTAATCATAAGGCTAGCTTATTTTTAAACAACAGCTTAGCTTTTTTGTAATATGTTTTCTCATCAATCCGATTTTTGTTATCTATTACAAATAATGTATATTAAATTTTAAATATACTTCAAATTCTTTAAAAATTGCATATTATCCCAGGCACCAGTGTTTATTAAAGGAGTTAGCAATATTTTTAAAGACATTATTTGGAATTACAATTTATATATTATATTAAACATAAACTACAACAGTTGTTTAATTAAACCAGATAAATGGAATTTTAACACTTTACGACAATATATTTGTATATCTTTTGAGCAATTCTATTTTAAGTTGGTGTTACTTCTTTATACAGATTAAGTAAATAAAATATTTACTATACTACATCCCTATTTCAAAATCTATTGCTTTAATGTTTAAAAAGCGCAGTTTATGGAAGACCACTTACTTTTGTGGTTACATTACGTTATAATATTATAAAGTATATAAATACAACAATGTAAATTGAAATTCCATTTAAGAATACAAAATAAATACAAAATGTTATAAATACGTAGTGAATGCGGTTATATAGAATAGAAAAAGTGACTAGAAAATATTATTAAAATTACACCATTAATTTCTATATCGCAGAAAAAATAGTATTATAAGTAAAAAAATGATTTTACTATAAATAATTTCTTTGGAGGACAAAAATAAATAATTTTCTGCAAAGAAGTAAATGAAGAAAAGTTTTACGAAAAATGTCGAAATATAAATACTAGACAGAGAAATATCTTTGTCAGTTCATAATAAAAGAGTAAGCCCTCCGGTTAGGACGTAAGAAAATAATGTAATTTAATATTTCACCATATAACAAAATAAAGTTCAAATGCTTACAACTGATATAAATCAACAGTGTTGTTCGGGATTTTCGTGACAGATGAGCGACGTATGCTCACGCCACCCTTTTCCGTGGATCAGACATGAGTAAAGCTGGCATGTACAGTGTCATCTTGAGAAATCTGGGTGCCAGCCGCAAAATACTGAAAATATAATCAATATTTCCATTGTAATTATTATAAATTTATAAATAATGTAATAGTTATAAAAATTATAAAGTAATAATGGACGTTACAGAACGGGAAGACTAAGAAATTAAATAAGAAAATTGTTGTGCTATTAAGTGGGTAGTTGCTGGCTTATACACAGGAAAAGCAATGTGAAACATGTTTAATTGAATAAATGATGATGTCCTCCTGGTACTTTCTTGATCTAGATGCAATGTTAGAGACAAGGGGACGATCAAAACACAACCAGAATCGGAAGCCAACAATGTGTTTTTTTTTGTATTTCCTCTGAACCCAGAGCACAAGCCAAGTGATTAGATCACTTGGCTATATTACACACCACAAAAGCAACAATAGGTAAATAGGAAAATGTTAGTATTGTGCATTAAATATGTACAAAACACCGCGAAGTACGAGTATATAAAAAAGGGTTAAACACGATGCTTGTTTGATTAGAAACTTACAACTTAGAAGCAATCTTTAATAAATCCTCCGATGCACATTTCCAATCATTTCTCTTCCGAGGAGGAAATCAGTATACTAAATAAAAAAGAACCACAATTGAAATATATTTATTGAAAACAAAACAAGAATTGTAATGAAAATACACTAATAATACTCGTATATGAGGAATAATTCAATATATTAGTAATTATGCGATATTTTCTTACTGTATGAAATTATACCAAATTGACCTTCACAGTATTTATTTATTGATATAACGCTTTCAATCATTGCTTTCCACTACAATGAAACTGTTGCAAGCTGCTCCTTGTTAAGTAATAACTTGTCATGAGGTATACGGAGAAATAATCCAAAAAATAATAATTTAAAAATGTTTTCTACCACCCACATTTCAAGTACTAATGTGAAGGACATTGTTTAATTTAATTCATACGAGCGACTCGTACCGGCTTCGCTTGTATATGATCAATTAATGTGTAAATCAAAAACCATTTATCTTATTAATTTCTAGTTTATTCAAAAAAAATCTTCAAATAGTTTCAGATCAAATATAGCTTACATTTCCCCTGGAATTGCTTTCCGTCAGTTCGTAAAGTTTCATCCGTTCTGGTACTCTAAATATTAGCCCGGATAAGATAGACAGAACGGCTTTCATTTATTTACGTCTTAAAAGCATCCATGATCCAAAGTAGATAACTCCGTGGGCTTAATGAAAATCTGTTATTCCCATACTACTCTCACTTAAAATTTATTTATATATAGACTAACGAGCGAATATAGCTATAGCTATAAAAGTCATCAGAATAATGTGCTACAAACACACAAAGACGCCTTGACGGAAAGGGAGCTCTACCTAACCTAACCTCTAACTTCATATACCTCTGTAGCATAGAGATCTAAAGTGGGAAGCTTGGTAAATTAACTATGTTATTTGCGTACATTTGTAATATAAGGAGTAGCATAAAATGACTATATATATATTCTATATATATATATATATATATATATATATATATATATATATATATATATATAGAATATAGTGCTGATTTACTATGAGTATAAGTAAACCTGCTTATCTATGAAGTAAAATATTCCTTATCATGAGAAGTCCGCCAACAAACATGGCAGAGCACCGTGGCAGACAAAATTGCTCCATTATCCTCTCAGAATTGCGAGTAGGCTTGTTTCCGATTATAGAACGTATAAAGACACTAAGTTTTTAGTGTAATAACTCTTCGGCTGCCTCGTTAATCAAGTAATTGAAAGCGCGACTACATATCATGAGGTCAATCAAAATCAGTTCTTGGAGTTTTCTGTTATGATGTTCTCAACAACAGTCCAAAAACAAGAGGTTGGTTGGTTGGTTTCACCTCTATACCTGATATGTCTCCGGTAGTGTCGGATTTCTGTGCCATTGGACTATGATAGTGAGGGAAAAGAGAGTTAAAGAGTGCAAATGTGCTTGCGCGTGCACACTGTTTTGCGCAAATGGATAGTCTCCGCTAAGACGAAACACCGTGACCGAAATTCGATGTGGAGTAGCTATTACCTATAATTTTATTTTAGCAAATTTTGATGATTTTTCAAATAATTTTTTTAAGTGTAAAATATTTTTTTGTCAATTATAACAATTATTAATGTAAGCGGAACCAAGAACACACGTATTATGAAATTCGTCCCGTAAAACTATAAAATATCTTGACTGCCCATAAGAGAGTGCTTATACATACAAAATGAAAGCACTTTTAGCTTTGCTAGCCTTCCAGCAAATGTACAAATTCAACTAAACGACTGAAGAGGTGTCGTATTAACGACTCTTTGGGTATTGTGCTGATATCCGCCTTTTAGAGTTTTACTATTTTTGATACACTAATTTTGTCGAAACAAAGAATACCACTTTCGTCGTCTATTCCCTATACGATCGCCAAAATATAAGTGAGGATAGGCATAAGAAAAGATCTAAGACAGATTTTTTATATTTATATTTATGTTTGTTTTTAAAGTTTATAATAAACTAGCATAATTTATTACTTTAAAACAAAACATTATCCCTAAGAATAAGCACAATTCGCGAACAATGCGCAGTCATGTTTAATAGCCTCACTAACGCTTGTGATAAAAAGAAGTGATATTTGAATGCTTTTACGTCGAGCTCACTTGTAAGCGGAAATAAAAATTATATATATACATGTATTTAAATTATATGTATATTGCCATTATATAAAATGATTCATCAAGTTAAAACGTTGACATATAAAAATATACAAAAATAATTTGAATATAAAAGAACCTTAGGCATACTTCTATGTATTTATACTTTATATCCTGATATATGCTGTACCAAGCTCATGCGAGCGATGCAATATCACAGTCACGGGGAGAACGATAACCCAATCCAAGCCGAAAACCACATCCACATCTTTTATGTAAATGTTATGTTAGTCGTACCTTCTAACCTTATACTTCGTTACATTTTTATTTATTTTAAATAATACTAACCCCAGCAAAAGCAGTCCCATTCCATCCAAGACGGTCAAGATCACGTTGAGGTGTACGTTGAGGAGGTGTTTTATGCTCTGAACGAGATGCAAATTTTGCCTTGGCTCGGAGAGCAGCGCGCAGAGGCACATTCGCTCTTGCCGCTTCTGCGCGACCATGTTGACAGAATTCGAATAACGCGACCGTCAAGGCAAGCACCAATCCAGCAACAAGTACATAGAATATTCCTGCTACTTGACTTAGTGTCATTTCTGTAATAGTAGTCTCCTGGAACAAAAAAAAATTGCCATAAACTGTCACTGTGATGGAATTAAGGCATTGAAATAAAAATACTGAATGACAGGTTTGGATAGTATCCGAATATTAGATATTGTATGTTAGATTAGAATAATAGTGCTTTCAAAATAACAAGTACTTCCCCTAACCACTTCAATTAAGCCTAAGTGCATAAGCACTTAGGCTTAATTGAAGATTACAGATGTAATGGACATTAACATAAGTTAATATGCATTACATCAGTAATCCGAATTTAAGCTTACTGTGTTGGTTTTTGCAGTCTGTTTCCGAAATTCCTTTTTTCGCTTCGAATTATATTTAACTAAATAATATTTTATGTATATATATTATGCAATTATCATTACATTTAAAATTAAGGAATACAATTTAAAATATTCAACCCACCTCATCTTTTACCATTTCACAGTCGGGTTTATTGTTAACAGAAATCCATTTTTGCCATAGTTGCGATATAACGCCTTCTTTCTTCAAATTCACAATTGCTATATTAATGCCTTCTCTGAAAAACAGGCAATGACACAATTCTAGTTAAAGTTATATTAAATATATGAATTTTAAGCTATTTTTACATAACTCTTTTCTTAAAATCTTAAAATAGAGAGTGAATTCAAATGCGTTGTTATGTATCGTGTAAGAAAAAATAATAGGAAGAGTTGCTAATAAAAACACGTGCACATAAATCTCAACTCAGAAACCGACAAAGACATATGAATTCCATTTCACTTCGCGTAAGTCCCCTCGTCAGCGTCACAATTCTCGCATCATAAAACAACATTCGTGCGAAATAAAATGCAAATTTTTAACTTGTTAAAAATCACGTCCGCAATTCGTGTACCATCAAAATGTGTGGTATAAATTCCACTATGAGTACCCACTTCCATACCGACGGGCCCCGTGTAAATTTACGGCTATTCAGTATTCAACTGGGAATTACCGTATAGAGGCGAGATTTCAGCTAGATAGTGGGTACTCTGCGGTATAGTGGAAATTTACGCCGGAATTTGTAATTTGGTTTTCGTTCGATGATATACAACATTGCCTTTTGTTCTTATGCCTTAACTTTTGTCTGATACCAAATATTTTTTCAATAATATTCCACACTCTAAAATTTATAACAAAATCTTTAAGTTAAATGACTTTACTATACACTTTTTGTATATCTTTACATTAACTTATCCTTTATGAAACTACAAGTATTAAACAACCAAAAAATGACTAATCTATAAATTTACTTTATTTGTTACAGGTGTCTATAATAAATAGTTATCCTTTATATGATCTAATGCAATGATCGAGTTGAAAAAATCCGCATAGACAGTACACAAATGATGAAAAACAAATAGTGGTATATCACTAATAAGTTAACCGGAAAAATCATAAAAAACCTTCACAAAATATTATAAAAACTTTTTACACGGATAGCTTCACCTTGACCTTATCCAACAATTTTAATAATAAATTTCGTAAGGTCGTTCAAAATATCAATATTTCCTATAATGTCCCGATACTAGATCCGTCTTCTTACAATTTTTTTTTCTGATAGTACAATGAGATTAGAGAAAGGACATGAACACGAAATGCATAAGATTATTAAATTATTAAATGACAGGAAACATGTCAGATTATAATGAAATACGCACCTGTTACATCAAACTCACCGCAAAATATCTAGTATCAGCTATAATATCTGACCTAATTAATTTTGTTCAAATATTGGAATATATCATCATTTAGTTTAAACTAAAACTAATTCGGTCTATGATGACAGAAAACAATGCTGATTATAAAAATTAATGCCCCATTACACTTTCGTGCTTAAATAAATTAATCGAAATATATATTGACAACTAATTAAACGGCTATCTAAGAAAAAAGAAACATATTAATAAATATACTTAAGATGACTAATTTACTAATGGAATAAATAAACAAGTCAAGAAAATAATAAACTCCATATTTTGGAGAACTTTGTAAAATTTAGTTAGGTAATGTTCTAAAATATCTAACGCATAACTATCGCCATAATTTATCGAGAAATGGTTCGTTACGCGGCCCTTTTAGAAATTAATTGAAGACAATCGGTTTACTTCATTACACACATACACATACATTACTATAGTTAAGGGGACTACAGGAGCTAAACGCAAGATTTATATTGCCTTAAAGTATATCATCCAATGCAGTAAACAAAATCAGAAAAATATATGATATTTTTTAGTATATATACTAGTTAGATAGTGTGATGAAAACATGATACTACTAATTTGATACGATAGAAAAAAATCATAAAGATACCTCTAAAATTTTTTTTTAACGAGTAAAAACCATACTAATATACATGCAATCATTTTGATTTTTTGTCAGAATATTCTACAAGCAACATATTAACGTAATAGTGTTTTAATTTTTTAATAAAATTTATAGATTTTCTTTAAATCGCATTTTCTTATTTCTGAAATAATATGTACGGATGTGTGCGTAAACGCCTGTGTACCGACACTGCTGGCCGAGGCCCGATGCTATACAGACGTGTCGCTCTCTTTGCCGCATTATTTACGTAAAGATTGTTTAATGTTTTTGAATAATTTTATTTTTATATTCATTGTTTCATATTCATAAATATTTTTCTTTTCATAAATATTCCTCTTTCGTGTAAATATAAAATATTTTAAGTTTAGATTAATTTAAATTAAGTTAATAATTATAATTGGTAAATATGGGAAATAAAAATGAAACCCGTTACGAAGACTAAAAAAGTTAATATTACTCAAACACCCAACATATGAACGAAATTAAAAGGTAAGAACATTTTATTATTACTAAATATTAATTTTTATAACAATAAACTTATGATTTGGAAATGTAGTGTATACCTGAGTACCTTGGTTCGATTCCAGGAATATGAAGTCAAATTTTATTTTTTATTTAAAGTATTATGTATTTAGATAAATTTATTAAATATTTTTCTAAATAATAACTAAAAAAAATATATTTTTTTTTGTAACAATAAACCTATGAATTTAGGAAACTTAGTGTATTACAGTAGCGCATTTTGTAGAATTATGGATTTGCAGTTTGCACTCGAGAGTACCTGGGTTCGATTCCAGGAATATGAAGTTAAATTTTCTTTTTTCTTTTTTATTTAAAGTATATAATATACTTTAAATATAATATATAATAACTAAATATAATATTTATTTTTGTAATAATAAACCTATATTTTGCAGCTTGCACTCGAGAGAAACCTATATTTTGCAGCTTGCACTCGAGTGCCCGGGTTCGATTTCAGGAATATAACGCCAAATTTATTTTTTATTTTTTAGTTTAAGTATTACATGTTTAGATAATTTTATTAATTAGTTTTATAAATAATAACTAAAAAAACGTTTGAAATGTAATTATTTTTTACAGGAGAAAGAAAGTTGAAAATATCAACACGAAAGTTAGTATTTCCAATGTGTAAGTACCTACCTAAAACTTTTCTAACCTACAATAACAATAAAAATAAACTAAATATACCTAATGTTTTTGTTAAAAAACCGCGGCTTATTAATAAATTAACAAATAGGCATGACGAAATAACAGAATCATCTGTAAGAGTTTAGGTTTATCGATTTTGTTTATAAGTAGGAATTATAATTATGTATGAATGTTAGATATTTTACTTGTAGCTTAACAATTTTTCAGAAGCAAATACAAAAAATAAGCGAAATGCAAATTTTTATTACGTATCTTGTGGACCATAGAACTATAATATTTAGAATTGACATCTACATAAGTTGAAATTCAATTTTTTGCATAGATTAGAAACAGTCCACAGGAAAATCATCATTGTGAAGTTATTGATATAAGTAAACAATATCCATCGATGCGTGTACTGGAAGAAGCCTATAGTACACAAGTAATATTCATAACATCAGTCGCAAGTTGTAATGTAACATGCCTAGCCACAAACACACACACGCACACGCCAACATACACGCATACACACGCACACACACACACACACACACACAGACAAACATACATGGGCATATATTTCTCAATTTTATATTTAATAATTTGAAAACTAGATGTTGTTATCATTGTAGCACTTACAACTGTAAGTATGTACTTACTTATTATATACCTACTATTACGGGGATTGAGACTGTTACTCCTTAACGCAGGTTATCCTGTAACCTAGCTAGGAGAACAGAGCTACATTCACTAGATTGAATATAATATTTTATAGTTAGTACAAACGATGTAATGTCCTACCCATATACTACAATCACTTTTATATAAATAAAGTTTGTTACTATTATTATATAAATAAAAATAATTTAATTTTCATCGAATCAGTTTTATTTCAAAATCACCCACATTCTTAAATTTTCAAGTAACATTAAATTAAAAATATATATAATAATTTCGTTGTCCCATCTATTTCTTTGTTAGATCTTTATCTTTACCTGCGTTTCATCTATTATAAAACTCCGGCGTAACTTCGTTAGTGTCACTGTCACTGTCGTTAGATGGCGCTCACATGGGTTGTGTAAATGTGTGCGTGCATAACTCAAGGTCACTTGGCTCTTGTAGTCCTCTTAAGAACTAAACACACGGCAGTATGTTAGCCAAGTTTGAAACAGAAAAGGGCGACGCATTTGCAGTGTGTGTTTATATAACCATTTGAGTTACTTTCAAACCCCCCATAACTCAAAGACTATTAGACCTACCTACCTAAAAGAAACGTCCTGATTCCCAAGTTTCATGACTAAACTTATGGTATACTAGCGATCCGTCCCCGCTTCGCATAAATCATCCAGGTAACCACTCAAACACATACAAAAAATTTCTTCAAAATCGGTCGACCCAGTTTCGAGTTTAAGCGAGACTAATGCACCGCAATCGATTTTTATATGTAGATTTTATGAAATAAAATTATAGTTTTTGAGTTAATGAGTTATGACAAGAGCCACTTTTATAACTTACAGTCTGATTCAACACGCCACTTGTAGGTTACTTGAACCTAAGCTAACTCCCTAAACCTAGCTCCATAGCAGTTCCAAGAAAGTTGCACATTCCTATAGATAGGTACTGCGATTTAAGTAATAGTGATAGAGATTGCCGTGTAGTGGCGGTCAAGAATATCCACTACCCCATATCCTCCCGTGGGTGTCGTAAAAGGCGACAAAGGGAAACAGGCAGGAGATGGGCAGCAGCATCTTCCTGATAATAGCCAAAATTACAATAAAAAAACTGCGGTTGGCAACCCGCTCGCCAAGCGTGGCAACTATGGCAAATACCCCCCAATGATCAAAGCAACAAACAAACGGCCCGCAGTCCCCGGCGGCCCCGCTATTCCTGGCTACGGTGGCGACCATGGTAACGGCGGGGCAGGGGGTGCTAAGAATCTCCGGTGGAGGTTCGGTTGCCACCTTAGACGACTCGACCTGGCAACGTACAACGCACGCACCCTGAGGACTGACGAGAAGATCCTGGAGCTGGAAGAAGAGATAGACAAGTTGCACTGGCATATTATAGGATTATCCGAATTCCGAAGAGAGGGGGAGGACACGGTAATCCTCGAATCCGGCAACTTGCTCTATCACCGGGAGGGCGACCATCTGTCCCAAGGAGGTGTAGGAATTATCGTCCACAAGTCTCTCGTTAACAATGTTGTAAAGATCGGGAGTGTGTCGACGAGGGTTGCGTACCTTAAACTTAGAATCACCAAACGGTATTCGCTGAAGGTCATACAGGTTTACGCACCAACCTCGGCACACCCCGATCAGGAGGTGGAGGAAATGTATGAGGATATCTCTAGAGCCATGCATTCCTTCAAAACCCAATATACGGTGTTAATGGGAGACTTCAATGTAAAACTAGGCACAAGAGAGAACGGTGAGCTGAAAGTAGGGAAATTTGGAATAGGGCAACGGAACCCAAGGGGCCAGCAGCTGGCCGACTTCATGGAGAAAGAGGGACTCTTTATGATCAACTCTTTCTTCCAGAAGCGGCCCCACAGGAAGTGGACCTAGTCGAGCCCCGACGGTTCGACAAAAAATGAGATTGACTTCATTATGACGACCAGACGACAACTGTTCAGTGATGTCTCCGTGATCGCGAGGGTGAAAATGGTAGCGATCACCGAATGGTTAGAGGCACACTGAACCTATACGTTAAGTTGGAGAGGTCGCGTCTAACGAAGTCAACGCTCCGTCCCCCTCGTGCTCTGTTCCAAAGTCCCGAAACCTTTCAGCTCGAGTTACAAAACCGTTTTCAGTGCTTAGAAGACTGAAATTAAGTGGACGATATGAATGACAAGCTCGTGGAAACTGTCCATGCGGTCGGAGCTAAGTTCCTCAAGATCCGCCGCAGAAGAACACAAAAACTCTCCGATCACACTCTTAGTCTCATGGCTGTTAGACGGGAGATGAAGCTACATTCTTCAACAGATTTGACATCATACAGGCCACTGAACAGACAGATCTCCAAATGCATGCGGCGGGACTTACGCAACTTCAATACAGCTTGTATTGATGAAGCGATCGAGCGGAACCAAGGCTCCAAAGTCTTTGCCAGAGATCTGTTTGCCAGAAAGAGCCAACTGTCAAAGCTGAAGACCGAATGTGGCAGCATTGTTTCCGGGACACCTGAGATTTTGAGTGAGATTGAGAGGTTCTATGGGCAACTGTACACGTCATCGTTGGAGTCACATGCAAGTGTGAGTAACGATCCAAGAGCGAGTCTCATCCGACACTATTCCGAAGATATCCCGGACGTCAGTCTGAGCGAGATTAGAATGGCTCTCCAGCACCTTAAAAACCGACAACCGACCACACAAATCCTAGGTGGCCTGGCAGACGTTATTCTGTCCTTTCTGGTTGGTGGCGCGAGTTTAATTTTTACACACACACACACACACACACACCTTTCTATAAATTAATTATATGTATGTACAGCTTGATCCTCTTTAGAACTAATATAATTATCAGCAGCCATAATGATAATAAACTTAAAAAGGGAATAACATAACTTGTTTTTTACTCTATCGTTAGTGGATAAAAAGTCGCCTATATGTTATACACGGTCAATTACAAAAAAAAATCTTCACATTTATGCATATTCAGCAACTACGAACTATATCTGTACATATAATAATATGTGTAATGTAATAATATGTGTTCACGATTCACACAAATTTTCTACAGATATATAGATATAGACATGCATTTATTCAGCTACTTATTATTATATGTACAGATATAGATAAGGAATACCTGCACATAAGTGTGTGCTCGTAGTTGCTGAATATGCACAAATGTGAAAAGGGGCCATTACTTTAACGTTTGTTCTTTTGGTGGGATTTTTTTTATAGGATAGGGTGACAAACGAACACACAATCCACCTGATGGTAAGTGGTTCCTGTGGCCTATAGACATCTACATCTATCCTCGTTTGCGAATTAAAATGCAGATGCGTTGTCATCCGTGAAGACTAAGATGGAATGCCTCTTTTCCAGTAAAAAGGGTCTCTGGTTCTCTACACTCACCATACGAAACACAGAAGTGTTAAGCTGCTATTTTACGCTGGTATTCTGTGAGAGCGTGGTCCTTCTCCGGTCGAGCCGACCCATTCGTGCTACAACTATACTACTGATATAGCTGCAGCATGGCTCTACCACGTAATAGAAATCAAATGAAACCAGTTATATGATACCAAGCGATAGAAGAAAGAGATAGGACGCCAATTGACATGAAAATAAACTTCAACTTCTTGTGGAGATATCTAATATAATATAACTGTATATCATTTTGAATAAGCTACTGGAAAAATTTTGGAACACTATTGTTTCTTTTACCGTGTAGTGACAGTGTAAGAATATCCACTACCCACTACACACCACAGAGGGCAACAAATCAGGAGATGGGCAGCAGCTTCTTACTAATAACAATTAAAAAAAACCGCAGGTGCCAACCCACTACCAAGCGTGGCAACTATGGGTACATTCTATACTATATGAGGCAATCAATGGGGGAAGACCATGTTCAGCGGTGATCTTTAACAGGCTGCAACGGTAAGGGTAAGTGTTATTTCTTTGGAATCATAATATAGAACAAAACTAAAATCTTATTTTCTTAAAAATAGGACAGGATTATTAGGCAATATTTTTTGGAAAGTATGAAAGTGTTTTATTTAATTGGTTACATATTATAAACTATGCGCAATAAATATGGGGACCAAGTAAGACAGACACATTCCAATAGTTTCCGTTATAGTTTTTTTTTAATTATAGTTTTATTTGTTTCCTTCAATATAAATTTACTTATTATTTAAAATCTTCATTGCATTCACATATAAAAAGGTGTGTTTTAGTAAGTTAAAATTTGTGATAGATTTCTTTTAATTCCAACATGCTGTCGCTAACGGTATTATATTTGATGACATCACAAAACACAGGCACTTTCACCACATGAAAAATAATATATTATGTTAGCCCTGTGGCGTGTAATAGCGACGTCAGAGAATCCATTACGCCATATAATCTAGGCAGTAACATCTTCCTGATAAAAACTCAATAATAATAAAAATAATGTGTTTATCAACCCACCAGCCAAGCGTGACAAATAGCCTATGAGCGAGAAAAGAACCAGCCGTCTTATCACCACCAGCGACGACCAGTCGCAGTCTCAGTTCCTTTAGTAGCTTCACTGCACATACCTCACTTCATAATACAATATACTCTAGGGTGGCGATTCTAAAAACATCTGAATGAGCCTTGTGCACTGATATTTAATATAACGGACGTAATATTTTACAATTGTCTCTATGGATGATAACACACTTCTAAGTATATAACAGAACGTATAACAGAAGTTTGCGTATCTAACAGAAGACCAATATACAGCTACTTAATCTACACAAAACAGTGAGACATAGAAATAATATATTTTACAAAATATATTCCTGTTAAATTATCTGTTATAAGAAAGCGGGATTACTTAGCGAGAGTTAATAACACTTTCAAGCAGACGAGCACAATGCGGATTTCTTGACGTTGCAATGTAAAGTTGTTGTATATCATTGCATATTATGAGCTGGCCTAGCACTTTCTCTGAGATAATGACAAAATGTGTAAGTTGTAAGAAAAATCATGTGAATGTTGACGTCACATAATACAAACTAAAAAGGTGTGAATAATTGAAAAATCACCAAATCCTAATTCTGACATTCACTAATGTCCTTATATCTGTTTGTTTAAAAAAGGAAGTCCGATGCGTGCTACTATGTGCATACTTGAATACTTGTCTGACCAAAGATGTGCTCGTTGGTTACTGATCTCATGATAAAGGTCTAAGTAATTTAAATAGTTCTGGAGAGGGCTATGTTATTTTAGTTATTAGTTGTGGTGAGTGACATTATCGAACAGTAGAAAATATAAGATCCACAACTTAAGTGACATTCAAAGTACAATGTAGAAAATATTACACATCGAGCTTTATGAAGAGATAATCGGTTAAACACGGCTTTTTAGAGCGTCGTCTATAATCACTGGGGTGCGTGCCGTGCGGGCACATAATAAAGAGCAAAAAGCGAATGTAATCTACTTCAAGTAAATATACCGAGTTGTTAAAACCCTCATTTTAAAATTGTATGATGATATCTAATATAAAAATAGGAAAAACCTTTATTCGGTAGTCACACAAAATTGTTTATAATATTTAGAGATATTTTGTGACGATTTTTTTTTACTCTTCGGTAATAAATATTCAACAACAAGAAAACATAACAAGTCTTAATATAAATGAAGCTCTATAAAGCCGAAATAGCCGATCATCTCTTTCTAAAGTTTAATGTTTGATATTTACTGCCGAGTACCGGACATCAGTCACGTTACAGCTACAAAGGTACCAAACAGTTTACGAACGGGACAAATGTACAACTAGATAAGTCTAAATTCGACTAAGAGCTAAACCGATACATATACTGAGTTTGTGCATGTACATTCACTGGACCACAAAAATTTAAATATGGATTTACACGTTGACAGTGATGATATTTATTTTATAAAAAAAATACAACCAACAATGATATTAACATTACAAAAGTCCTCCATTTCATCCATTTAGTGATAAGATATATAACAAAATATTAGTTCATGTGGGTTAGAATACCAAAGAACACAAAATAAAAGCTTAAAAATTCCAACATTTACAGTATTCAAACATGCACAATAAGTTTGTTAGACCTAGCCATGATTGAGCCATTGAGCTGTTGAGAAGATGATTCCAGTGACAACAATGCCAATTATTTTGCGTGGACATGTCATGTTTGCTGCTAAAACTACGGGAATACAAATTTTACTACAAATTAGACCTAACTAGATTGACTTTAGCCTCCGTAAACTTGTATACTGTAAATTATATCAAAATTTTTACAGCCGTTTTTGAGAAAGCGATTACAAATAAATACAAAATATTATATAAATATTACTCGTATAGGATGGTATTAAGATAACTCTGTTTAATTTTCACGATAAGAGTAGCTACATATTTTATAAAACCATATCCTTGAATTCTTAGCTTAATGTCACTAAAGTACAGTAGAATAATATCGTAACAACTACTAGTACTATTTTAAAGTTTTATTCGATAGTTACAGAAAAAATATTAAAAGAATGTTATACAACACATCCATTTACTCAATATCAATCTGGAAACAGAAAATATAAAAGCTTTTAGAAAAAATTTTTACTTCGCAAACATCCGCGTTAAAAAATAAAATGATGTGTCTTACCTAGTATGAAGAGCACCTCCCGCCCTCCCTCAATTGCGTGCACTATCCCCGTCACCACTAATCCCAGCACCGCTACTCCCAACACCACTACACTAGGCAAGACACACCACTGACGATAATACGACACGTTTTTCGCGTCTACACGAGGCATCCTCAGGTGATATAGACTCTACGGTGGCTAACCGCTAAGTGGGCGGCTAGCCAAAACAAGTGCCTTTTATACAGCAATATATAAAAGGCACTTGTTTTGGCATGTGTCGTATTATCGTAAGTGGTGTGTCTTGCCTAGTGTAGTGGTGTTGGGAGTAGCGATGCTGGGATTAGTGGTGACGGGGATAGTGCACGCAATTGAGGGAGGGCGGGAGGTGCTCTTCATACTAGGTAAGACACATCATTTTATTTTGTAACGCGGATATTTGCGAAGTAAATTTTTCTAAAAGCTTTTATATAATGGATTTCCGCAAAGTAACGCCTGATTCTATTAATTATAACAGAAAATATGCCAGATAATGACTGTTCGGAAAAAAAATGTTTGACCATTTTCAAGAAACAGGTTTACGTTTAGATGTTTCGACTACTTTTTTACTCTATGTAAATCCTTTTAAAAAGGCGCCTGCAATTTTAATTTATTTTCGTATGTAAAATGAACATACAGCTTAAAGCGTGTGCTGTATATGGCGAGTAATATCGTACAGCTCAGCGGTCAAAGCATATTGTCACAGTAGCGCATTCTTTGCATCCCTTAATTTAAAAATGCACTTGTTTAAACATTTTTAACCATTCGCTTTCTACAACATTTTATTTTGAGGTATATTTTTGTTTCGCGTTATTTTAAGTTTTAAATGTAAAAATGCACTTTTTAATGCTATTTTAGCAATGATATTCAGTGCACGAGATGATAAAAACATATTTGCCTAATATAATGAAATAGTACTTAAATAATAAAGTAATTCCACTTTTTAGACTCTTTTAAGACCCTGGATGTTTTAGATATAAACTAAAGTAATCGAGAAGTGGATTTTTTTCGAAGGCAATGTTGCAGTATATTTTAACTTTTTTGAACTCCTGTAAATCAGTAAATTCAACATATTCATCAAAAAAAATTTGAACATATTACAAATAAGAGATGTGTGAAGACAGAAATGCGAATCATAATAATTGCTTCAATAAAAAAATTAAAAGGTTGACACCAAATCTATTTATGTTGTAGTAATTAATGTATTTTAAAGTGATTTTTGATGAAACCGACTAAAAAATATTTTATCAATTGAAAAGGCTTATTATTTTATATCATTTTTAGAAGTTATTTTAAAAATTAGTTTTTATTTCCATGTTTAATAAAGAAAATAAACAAAATAGAACAGTTCAAGCACTTGCAACCGTTCTGGCCAGTGTAGACCGAGACATCTCCGAGCATGGACTTGCATTTGTTGTTGTAAAATTCTCCCCGCTTTAGTACTACTTTTTGGTTGATAAGGCAGTCCATTTATAGTACTTATGGGACTCGAAGCATGCGATTGTCGTATTTTTCTCTGTGGCGTATGGATTCTTATGCGTTGCCACACTGTTGATTTTATGGGAACCGTTGTTAAATAGATATTAAGATTTTCAACGGTGTCGATACCGGTTTGCAGATTTTGATGTCTACGGATATTTTATTGTGCATTAACCTAACATTCGTAGCGCAGCTAAATAATTGTACGCTTCATCTCTTTGTTCCTGTAGGGACGAACGCTGAAATGTGACAAGGCTAATAATGCTTTAACAGCTTGAATTTTATATGAATGTAAACTTAGGATCTGTTTATTATAATTGAAATTTGTCGGATTAGTTAGGAGAATCAGAAATCGAAGTTTGTTGGTGGCTCTTTAGATTTGGTGTAAACGGTTTACTGTAAACAAGAAATCAATTTCATCCGATGTTTGGATGGGAAGTGACTTCAAGTATGATTTGATACAATAATACATGTCTAGTACACCTTATACATATTTTTTATAGGAAAGGTGGCAAACGAGCATGCGACTCACCTTATGGTAAGTGACTACCGCCATGCATGAACAACTGCAACACCAGGGTTATTGCAGATGCGTTGCCTGCCTTTTAAAAAGGAGTAGGCTCTTTCTTGAAGGTCCCTAAGTCGTATCGGTCCGCAAAAATCGCTGGTGGTAGCCAATTCCACATGGAAGATGTGCGAGGAAGGAAACTTCTTCTAAATTGCACAGTGGTGGACCGCCAATTATCCAAATGGTATGGATGGTATCGCGAGTTTTGTCGCGATGTGCGATGGTGAAATTGAGCGAAATAGTCCGAACAATTCTTCAGAACATTCCCCGTGATAGATACGATAAAATTCGCAAAGAGATACAACATCTCTCAGTGCCAGTGAATCAAGCCGATCGGAAAGAACTCGATCGTCGATTCTAATGCGGATGAATGTGGATGCGGTTAAGTGGAAGGAACTGACACTGGGGAGACCCTGCCCAGAGTTGGAAACAGTATTCCATGTGAGACCGAACCTGCGCCTTGTAAAGTTGCAAGCCGTGTACCGGCATAAAATACTGGCCCGCTCTGCTGAGCACGCCAAGCTTTTTAGAGGCCAATTTGGCCTTCTCTTCCAAGTGACCACGAAACTGCACGTCACTCGATATGTCGAGAAATATCTCAAGAAAATATATTCTGTAATTTTTTCATAAATAACTTAAAACAGGCTTTATGATTTTTCTTTTCTTTTACATGTAAGTAACTTATTACTTCTTATTAATAAGCGCATGATGTGTTCCCCTATAAGTAGTTATGCACTTAGTTTAAGACATGTTGGAACTTGTATTTTTATTCAAATGTATTGTTCTATAACTGTTGAACCTAATAAATAAAATATAAATCAGTATTTATTGTTACATTTTAGTAAATGGATATGCTCGTGCGACGACGTGTCGTGTGACAGTCTGCTACAGGCGTCATATTTGTGAACTGATGCTGCCTGTGCGGCCTGCTAGAATTTGCTATATATTAGTAAGTTTTAATTTTGTATTTAATTATGTTCTGTAGTTTTATTAAAGAATATGATTTGATTGTCTATGGGTCGATTCTTTTTAATTGTTATAATAAATAATGACAAATTAGCGTTGAAAAAAATGACGAAGAAGATGATACCTATGAGCTTTACATCGCGGTTTTTTCCTCGGAGAGGAACCTAATTATGTAATTATATTAGACTAGCTGTTCCTCGCCACTTCACCTGTGTATAATTTAAGGTTTCATTTTTTGTGCGAAACCCTAATTGTTTTTCTCAATTAAAGTAGCTTTAGTTACTGCTTATAACATCAGCTATCTCTCAGAGACAGACTGACAAGAAATTTTAAAATTGTGTTTTTATTAGAAGTACCATATATACTTTCATATGCAATTGGTAAAGTAAATTGAAATGGTGTACTTTAAACACAACAATGAAATTAAAAATTAATCAATTTATAACAGGAAACCACATTGTGAAATGCGGGTATTAATTTTCATATTTTTGGTAGCTATTTACTTATCATAACATCACTTCATAAGTCCAAATCTGAACATAGGAATTTTTGAGTCACCTACATCCACCGACTGCCTGCATCCTTTATCAGGTCATGGAATTGTATAGTGGGTTGTCGCATTAGACTTCACTTTGCGGTCCAAGATTGCCCCATTTGAGAACCTTTCTTCCCCATCGGTTGTAGGTTTTTCGAACTCTATGGCCGGCTCATTGCCACTTCCGCTTAATCCGTTAGGCTGTGTTGGTTACTCTGGTTCTACTGCGGATATCCTCATTTTAAAGTCTATCAAGAAGAGAAACGCCGAGCATAGCCCTCTCTATAGCTCACTATGCTTCCTCTACCAGAAGTGAGGGACCACGTCTCATATCCATATGTCATCACTGGCAACGCGCAGCATACAACTAGTGTTGTCTGCTCTTGTTTTCAAGGTTTAAGATAAACCTGTCGAGAAGATGTATCGTGAACTCCAGATCGTACTCTTGCTAAGTTAAATCCGTTAATTGACTTCTTCGACGAAGAGCATACTCGTGAACAACTTCTAGAGTAGTGCTCCCAACAACTACCGACCTAGTTGTGACTTTTTACTTAATATAGTTTAGTAGGTAGGTTCAGCTTATATACGTTCCACTGCTGGGCACAGGCCTCCTCTCAAATCTGAGAGGGTTTTAGGGCAAGGAAGTGTCCACCGCGCTGCCCGTGTTGACGAACTTAACATGTATTAGAAATAATTTTTTCTTATTTCTTAGAAATGCAGATTTCCTCACAATGTTTTCCTTCACTGCTGAGCACTTGGTAAGTCAGCATTTAAAATAATTGCAATTAATAATTTCATTGGTGCCAGCGGGGATAGAACCCAGGTTGCACGCGTACTGTGAAATTTACAGCGAGCGCTAACCATCTGAGCTACCACGGCTCTCTCTAATATAGCTTATAATAATCATTATTACTGCCCTTCATAAGTTCACTGCTGAACATAGGCCTCCCACAAGAAATACCACAAAGCTTATAATAATGTTAATTTTAAATTAGAAAATTTACCTCAAAGAAGATCCTTTAGTCATGGCAATAGCGAAATTGACATGCCTATATCTGCAAACACGTGATATTGAATTGCAGCCTTGATTATTTTTAACAGTTGCATACTGATTTTGCAGGGTAGCATCCTTAGGTACTAATTCAGGATCATTCAATAAATTGTACATTGAAGTGAGAGGATCCTAAAAAAAAACCAATAAATTTAAACAAAAGTCGATGCAACGCCGTATTATCGCTGCACAAACTTTAAGTAGTTCGCTGTAGCAGTGGCGCTTCGCTGAATCATCATTTTTATTTGGTTACCTGTATAGTTTAAAATGGCATGTGGCGCTTACTTCGGTATGTACTTTTGGTGGATGTTGAAGGGAGTGAGCTGGCTCCGCTATGCGTTCCACTATGAGGTAAGCAGCTAGATTCGCAGTGTATGAACAGACCAGGATGAGTGCGAAAAACCACCAAACCGTGCCAACTATTCTTCCTGATAGTGATCTTAAAACAAATAAACAAAAAATGAATTAAAATTATTTATATTGTGCGACGAATAGAAATTAAAAATTGACGGTCAAATCAATGGAGGTTAATACAGTGAACGCCTTTTATCTTACCCCGCGTTTCTTTATACACACACAATAAACGGTCCTTTATTTCTAACATGCAAAATTTAACAAGACATGGAATTTAATCTAGGGCTAAGCTGTCAGCTCCTTGGTAATATTGACCGCATTACTTAAAATTCAACAACATCGGCAGCTAACATTGTTGTACCGCTTCTCTAACGTAGTCACTAGAGAAATTTAAAGAATCGTAAAGTTACACAACATATATTTTATCGCATACCTTGGTACCACGTCGCTGCCTTGTTGCATAAACGATCCAAGCGAGAACCAGAATGAATTCCAAATACTGAATTCGTTGTGCAGTATTATCTATATACAGAGAATTTACATTTGAACATCATACGTAAGAGCTGTTATTTATTTAAAATAATTAAATATTATTTTAAAGTATAATAATGAACACCTAGATTTTAATTAAAATTCTTTTTTTAAGTACTATGTAGAAAATTTCAAGATTTGATTGAAAGTAACATATAGTGTAATTTCTCATGCCTAAAGCCAGTATTCAGATACAATTTTAAAGTTCTTTATAATGTGAAAATTGATGTAATATTATGTTAGTTCAAAAACAATCGTTAAAGGAGGGTTATTAGAAAATAACCCCTTGGAATGTGGTGATCGTCACCATGCTGGTTATATTAAAATTCATATTAAAATTGTACAAAATTATTGTGATATACCAGTATGTTTAAAAAAATAAAATACCGCTGGGTTGTTTGGAGGATTCTTCCCAGGACAGAGGTATTAGCCGAACCAATGGTAAATAAAAAATACTTTCAATAAGTATTATGTAATAATCTATATTTACTATAAATTATTTAATTAAATTCTTTTATGGTCGAGACACAGTCAATTTTAATATTAGGCCTTGAACCTAATGAGCCACCCAAAATCCAGTACATAACATAATTTAACTATTATCATTCCTCACCCATCATTCATCATTTATTATCATTCTTTACAACCCCTTCCGTTTCCAGCATTATCAATAGGTAGCCTCGTGGGAGAGGATTTTACCATAGTTGCTTAATTTCGGTTGTTATCAGAAATATGCTACAACCCATCTCAAGTTCCTCTCTGTCACCTATTACGAAATCCATGGGTCCAAATGGAGTGGATATTCTTCTTACATCGCCACTACACAGCGTACTCAAACTTCACTTTATGTGAGACTTTAATAAAATACATTCATTACACATCTATAGATACAATCCATATTCACTTTTAAAACCTACGTTAACTTTTTATTTGAATAAATGACTAGACTTAAAAGTTATCAATATTTACATACAACTCTTACCTCGTTCGTGCTAGTTATAGGTTGTTCAATATGTGTATCCGATATTGATATTGAACGCCATTCGTGAGGGGAGAACCTCGATACTAAGAAAAGAACAATGCTCACGGCGAAGAAACTGAAGAGAATACATAACTGAAAACAAAATGTTTCTTATAATATCACACTCACCCATGTAGGTATATATATCAATATCTTTATAATAATATTATATTT
This sequence comes from Parnassius mnemosyne, assembly GCA_963668995.1. NCBI lineage: Eukaryota > Metazoa > Arthropoda > Insecta > Lepidoptera > Papilionidae > Parnassius > Parnassius mnemosyne. The sequence goes on from CAVLGL010000082.1 coordinate 55,079,134, forward strand.
TCTTACAGTATATTTTTGTTTTGTTAATAATTTAATAGTCATTGTAATATATAGAAAAAAGTAATGGCTTTTCAGTTACGTTAAGATTGAACGTCTTAGGCCGACTATTTATTTTCTTATGAATTGGATGAAACGAAACAGACCTTCACGTTTCCAAAGTCTCACGTATTTTGGTCTATACTCCTAAAACGTTTCTAACTTAGTCTCGTACATACTTGAAGCGTATCCGTTAATAATAAACGATGAGCTTCAATGTTTGTAATATCGTGCCTGAGTTTATAAAAGCTATAAATCAAATATCTGCTTATTTTACTCGAATAACTGTCACAAGCAGACTTCTGTGAACACGCTTTTATCGGCAAAATGTTTGGTTACGCTCTGGGCGACAAAGAAAGTTAGTTGTTATGTATATCAAGTAGACAACTTTTGTTCACTATTGCCGTTTACTTTGTTATCTTTCAGATGTTGAATATTTACCACTTCATAACGTCACATAAATCTTAAAATACTATAATAGAAATTTACGTGGCATTTTTTGACAATAATGTTTATGTTAAATTCACTTACCCAAATTTCTTTTGACAATGGTCTTAGAAAACTGAACGTATCAGCAAGTAGTTTTGGTGTCCTTGCATACATAACCGGATTGTCGATAGATAGAAATGGTTCACTAAAGTCTACCAGTCGCTCCCTTTCAGATGTAACAACTAAAGGAGCCACCGCCAAATCTGCTTCCTAACAAAAAATAAATGTGTGTATAAATGGCTCATTTATATAGTTTTTATTTAGAAGTTAAAGTTTTTTAAACAATAAGGCTGCCAAACCAGCACACAGTATACCTGTTCGTAGGGTGTTGTGGCCCATAGATGTCTATATTCACGATTAAGAGATTAAGATTCAAAATTAATATGTGCTGTCATCCCAAAAGTCATAAAGCTTTCCGGTTCAACAATCACCAAACGTTACGCAGCAGCATTATTCGGCTGTTTAACGGTGGTATTCTGTGTTAGCGTGGTTCTACCGCCGTTGAGCCGACCTAAATAAATGCAGCCATAATAACTGCAGCGTGACGCTACCACGTAAATTAAACATAAATTATAAACGTGTTAAGATCATAAAATCAATTCAATAGAGTTCATCTTACGAAAAAGAAGTGGTGACATTTTATCAATTCGTCGTTGACGCCGCAAAGAGGCGAACCTAAATTTTTCAAAAAATTACAGGAGATCAAGAAAAAATTTATTATTCCCCGATTACTAGCTTTTTTTCATCAGAAATTTAATCTTATTTGTAGTTTTCCATTAAGTATAATATATTTAATATTCAGATGAAAAAAAAAAGCTAGTAATCGGGGAATAATAAATGTTTTTATGATCTTCTGTAATTTTTTGAAAAATTGCGGTTCACTCCTTTGCGGCGTCCACAACGAATTAGTATCAAGTGACTACCAACTCTGTATCGTATAGACAATATAAATATTTAAAATTACTATGTTCCTGTCACGTTTTGAGAATATGTAACAACAGACATTCAGCATTTGAATGAGTTAAATTAACTAAAATTACTTTTACGGATATTATCGAGTTAATCTCACTTATTTTTAATTCCCGTCGTTTCGGGTGAATAAAACGCGATGAAATCCGAAAAAAATGTTTTATTCAATGTATAGTATTTGCGTAAATACGAAACAAGAAACCATTAAGTAAATTAATATTAACATAAACTTGATCTTTCCTATAAAAATGAGAACCGACTAAATAATTATAGTTCTTGTTACTTTACGATTTCTTCATTCATTAAACACTTATTTTCGATTTTTAATTATTAATTTTTTTCTTGAAATAAAGTCAAGAAAATATCATTTTTTATGAAACTTTATCAGGAGCCGCATATTTGCTTTTGCATCATGCAAAAGTAAGTATGCGGCTCCTAATAGTAAGTAATGACCCTCGCCCATATACCATCTGCAACGCCAGATGAATTGCAGGTACGTTGCCGGCCTTTAAGACAGGAGTAGACCCTTTGAAGATCTTTAAGTCATACCGTTACCGTTACAGCCTATTAAATTCCACTGCTGAACATAGGCCCCCCACTGATTGCCTCATAAAGGGATATTGGCTATAGTTTCGACGCTTCGCAAGAGGGCTGGCAATCGTAGTTTATTTTTATTTTTAAGTCTTAATTAGGAAGACGCTGCTGCCCATCTCCTGATTTGTTTCCCCCTGTCGTCTCTTACGACACCCATGGAATTTTATGGTGTAGTAGATATTCTTACACCACCATTACACGGTTTTTAAGTTTTTAACTGTCCCGGAAAAACCACTGGCGATAGTAAATTTCATAATGGAAGAAACACTTTCTAGTAAAATGCAAGGTTGTGGACAGCTTTCCATCGAGATCATGTGGGTGGGATTTTGAGTTCTGCTCCAGTGAACGATCGTAGAATTTAACAGTTGAATTAATCCGAACAATTTCACAGAGCACTCCCCGTGGTATATGCAATAGAGATGATTCTTTACAAGGCCAGTGAAACAAGTCAATTACGAAAAACTTGATCTTTCGAATGCAGTCTAGTGGAAGGAGCTGGTACTGGATTGCCCCGGTATAGAGATAAAAGGAGTATTCTGTGTCAAGCTGAATATGCGCCTTGTAAAGCTGCGAGCAGTGGGCTGGCATGATATACCGTTCTGATCTGCTGAGCATATCAAGCTTTTTATAGGCTGCCTTGTTCTTCTCTTCTAAGAAACTGCGCAACAGTATGTCACTCGATTTACGTAATCGCAGGGGTCCCAATACACCTCAGTCCGCTGTCCTATAGTGCTACACACGGTGGCTGCCTGCGTCGTGAGCGGCACCGTGCTCCGGTTCTATGGTGGTGATGTATAATAGTAATGAGGCAATGCCAAGAGCGACATCGGTGGAAACCTGTAAGCATCTGGATCAGAGATCATCAATAGGTCTAACAGGAAAAGTGTATGAGCGTACTCGTCTAGATTTTGCATGGGCGAAATTACCCGTTGTATCAGATCATATGACAAGGCAAAGTTATAAACAGATCTTCCCGAGTAATGAGATGAGTTGATCTGTCTCGGAAGAACGGCTGTGAGACTTGTATAGGCACAATATATACTCCCAAGAATACGCGAGGCACTCCGAGCATTTTCTATCAGAAAGAGTAGTATAGCTTGGGGTTAGAGTTGGGTTTGGTATGGTTGGGTTGGGCTTGGGGTAATCTTACTTTCAGGTGAGCTGCATGCTCGTTAGCCCCCTTTTTTATATAGAAAAATTAACTTAGGCGTGGATATCCACTGAGAGATTCTCCAGGTCCACCGTTACTAAGTTGTTGATGGGCGAGGGGGGACTGGCTCGACTACATTAATAATAATAAGCTCGGTAAATGCCCCACTTATATTCGATTATTATTCAAGCGGTGAGACGCATTTACTGTAAAATTCACATAAAGGAGTCATTTTAAATAACGAGCAGTACATGTTTCATCAGATATTGCATTCGGTTTAAAGTTTGAATACGATAAGAGCTTAATATGATGTATAACATCGATATACTTAGAGATTAACGTTTGAGTGGCCAATAAATTAAGGAAGTTGGGAATAATATTTTTAAAAGCCATCTTATAAACTGTAAAAATAAAAATGTAAAAATCTTGTATTCAGTTTTAACTTCTCAGTGTTTTTCTTTGCCCAGCGTAGTGCTTTCACATTATTATGAAAGAGATATTCAAAGAGTGTCTTTTGTTTTACACGTAACTTTCCTTTGGATTTTCTAGCAGTATTTATTTTTTATCTTAGTGCCACATCACTTTTAGTTTAGGTATATCACGATACACTTTTAAATAAATAGAGTAACATTCAAAACAGATTGTTTACACCTCGTAAGAGTGTAGTAATCAGTACGTTTTCATATGTTTCTCACATGATAAGTGTAAAAAACAAATGTATTAAGGCAACAAAATAGGAACGGAACTGATATAATGGTGGAATAAATAAACTTAGATACTATCTCAGAATGTGTTATCCTCGCGTAGCGGCAAGCCATCATGGTTTTAGCGGTGCTATGTTACCCGCATACGCTCCCTTCGGAGCGTGATTCAGTGTGAAAAGTAAAAAGAAACATGTCGAAAAATACGACTGAGAGTCACAGATTTGGATAAATGCGCGATATCGGTAACCGGGGACGTTTTTATCTGTTCGTGTATTATATTGAAAAATGTATAGACAAGACATGAAATAAGAATTATAGATGATTTACATCACAACTTTACGTTTCGCTAACTCCTTTTTTAAAGAAATAATGATAGACATTGAATAAAAATATAAGTACAACTATTAAATAAATTCAGAGCTTTACAAATGATAATGTAATAAAATGCAATATTTTATCTGGAGAATAAATCTCTTTTAGGCAAACCTCGTCTTTATAGTATGGTGGTTAATAGAATTTAGATTTAAGTAGTCGAAAATAACTTCTTATCCTAAGTGCCAAGTACCGTTATATACGTGGGGATATTGAATATCCATAAATACTTTAACTGGTAAGTTATTAATTTCTGAGTGAAAAAGGTAAAACTTTATCCCAGAAAATACAACACATGTACTTCAAATACCAAGCCACGTTAGGAGTGACATACCTTATGATAATATACATTATATATATGCAAATTTCATATTTTTATCATTGAGATGTTATAGTCACTGTTACTATTTACTATTCCACTGCTGAACATAGATCTCCGCCACAAATTGCCACAAAGTACGTCTGTCTGAGCCACTTACACCCATCGCCTGCCACCCGTCGACAGAGGCTGTAACTTAGTATGAGGCTGCAGATACTATAAATTGTATTAGTTATATGTTATTATCGACGACTTCTTCGACGACTCGATGACTTCTATCCTCCCGTACAAGCTGGTTTATACCATAGACCACATACACACCCTTCGGCAAATTGTACAGAAGACTGAAGATACAATCTGTCACTTTTCATGGCGTATGTGGATTGTGAGAAAGCCCTTGATTCCGTCAAAATTTGGGCGGTGCTGCAGTCCCTTCAGCAGTGCTAAGTTGACTGTCGGTACATCGAAATATTGAAGTGTTTTTACAGTGGAGCTACGATCGCTATCTGAGTACAGAACCAGAGTACGAAACCTATCCAAATGCATAGAAGTGTAAGAAAGGGTGACGTAATATCCCAGAAACACTTCACCGCTGCATTGGAAGACGTTTTAAAGCTACTTGACTGCAAAGGATACGGAATTAACATCAACGGGGAGTACAAAACTCACCTTCGATTTGCCGACGATATATTGCTAATGACGGAATCGCTAGAATACCTAAACACTATGCTCAATAGTATCTTCCAACGGATAGGTCTTAAGATGAACATGGACAACATAAAAGTCATATGTAAAGTACATGTCACACCTATATCGGTAGTTGTTGGAAGTATTAAGCTCGAAGTTGTTGATGAGTATGTTTACCTGGGACAAATAGTCCGATTAGGTAAGTCCAACTACGACCCAGAGGTCAATTAATGGATTTAACTCTAGCAGCGTTCGGGAGATTACGACATATCTTATCGTCAGGCATATCTCAAAATTTAAAAACAAAATTGACGGGAGACTTAAAGTGAGACGTGGTCCTTATTCCTGGCTATATGTGAAAGCTCAAGGTCGCTGAATGAGCTATGGAGAGGGCTATACTCGGGGTTTCTCTGCGTGATAGAATTAAAAACGAGGATATCCTCAGTAGAACCAGAAAAACCGAAATAGCTCCATGCATAAGTAAGCAGAAGTCTGCAGTTTGTGATCATATCCCAGACGGCCCCCGCCATTACATTAGATTTGATAACCTACGAATTCTCGCGAAAGAACATCGATTCCTTCCAAGCATGATAAATGAGGCTATTGAAATTAAAAAAAAAAACATCCTAATTTCAATAGGGAGGGAGGCTGGGTACTACCACCTGCATGGGATCCTGTAATTCATAAAATTAAAACTTAATCCAAGCATACTGCAAGACTTCAAGACACAGTAAGCACATTCTGCGTAGATCGGACCAAAATTAATAATTAAAAAAGCTGAAGGTACACCGGGTTAACTCGGACTTCGGGACGTCAATCACCTCTGTCCCCCGTGATCATGGTGGCTGGAAAGCAACCGAAATGTCGGGAATATAAAAAAAGTTAATTAAACGCGATAAAATCCGTAAAAGTAGTTTTATTCAATATATTATTAATTTTTTCCGTACTAACTGAGATGTTTAATTCGTAATGTTCAATTTTTATTACAATATATTTTTTTTATAGGAGAGGGGGCAAACGAGCTTGCAGCTCACCTGATAGTAAGTAACTACCGCCGCCCATGAACAGCTGCAACACCAGGGAGGGAATCGCAGATGCGTTGCCGGCCTTTTAAAAAGGAGTTCATTCTTTTCCTGAAGGTCCCTAAGTCGTATCGGTCACTGATGGTAATCGATTCCATAAGGAAGTCGTGCGAGGAAGAAAACATTTTCTAAATCGCACAGTGGTGGACCGCCAATCATCCAAATGGTGTGGATGGTATCGGGAGTTCTGCCGCGATGTGCGTTCGTGAAATTTGGCGGCTGGGATTAATCCGAACAATTCTTCAGAGCACTCCCCGTGGTAGATGCGAAAGAAAATGCAAAGGGATGCAACATTTCTTCGCAGTGCCAATGAATCGAGCCGATCGGAAAGGACTCGATCATCGACGATTCGAGCTGCTCTGCGCTGGATGCGATCAAGTGGAAGGAGCTGGCACTGGGGAGCCCCTGCCCAGAGATGGGAACAGTATTCTATGTGCGGCCGAATCTGCGCCTTGTAAAGTTGCACGCGGTGTGCCGGCATGAAATACTGTCCCGCTCTGCTGAGCACGCCAAGCTGTTTAGAGGCCAATTGGGCCAATTTTCCAAGTGACAACGAAACTGCACGTCACTCGATATGTCGACTCTGAGGATTCCGATACTGGCTGAGGCAAGAAGGGGAGTGCCTTGAAACTGAGGAGATACGACAAAGGGGTTCTTTTTAGCGGTAAACGCGCAAACTTGTGTCTTTTGAGGATTAAACTGGACTAGATTTAGTCGCCCCCAATCCGAGACTTTGTTCAGCAAAGACTCGACTTCAGACACAAGTTTCTTCCGGCACTCGGCGACGTTTTCCCGAGAAATATTGGCACGGCCGGTGTATAGAGCATCACCAGTACTGTCATCCGCATAGCAATGAATGTTACCAGTTAGCAACATATCATTGATATGCAGAAGAAACAGCGTTGGTGATAGCACACAGCCTTGTGGAACAACAGCGTTAATAGGCTTGTAGTCGGAGCATGCACCGTCTACAACGACCTTGATGCTCCGATCTGCAATGAAGCTGGTAATCCAATCGCACAATTTTTAATGTACCAGTGACCTGCCCCGGTTTTACACGGGTATCATCGGCACCGGATTTTTCAGTCCATGGGTAGTTGCATACAACTTAAAACGAATAAAGCTACAGATGAGTTGTATAAAGTATAAAGTTATCTCCATTACAAAATTTGAAAAATGCTGATAGCGTCATGTCGCCAGGATTACTTACGACATGTTGTAAACAAGCCCCGCAATACGACGTTGAGGCTATTATTGTGAAATATACTGATTGTACATTTTATAAATGTACTGCGAAGTGGGTAATAGTTGATGCACATTTCTGAACGTTAAAGCGAAATATCCTTCAAACTGGCCCTTAAAAAATATAAGTAAATAACATACATACCTTCTTGACAATTTCGTTCACTAATCCCGACCAGGCATCAAAATGGCCGCCACTGCCGATTCTATTTTCCTTGGTCAGACGAATTTCGTCTAAAATAGATTTATAAAATTGAATAATATTTAAAACAAACTCATCCTTACTTAAGTTGTTAGTTACATTGTTAGTCATAATCTGAATACGCTGCTTTATTGGGTTTCCGAACATCTGTTTCTATTGTTGTCGGTTATAGTCCTATGGTGGTAATTGGTAAATATTATAAAATAAAAACTTTTAACATAATCATGATATACATTGTCGTTTATTACTAGTATTTCGGAGTTTCTTGCCAGTTCTTCTTCGTGGAATTCTAGTTTTCGGAGGAGGTAATTTTAAAGAGCTTGAAATTACCTTACCCTGAATTAAAAAAAAAGAACTTTGTAATAGCTTTGGTAAACTAAGAAAAGAAATGTAACCTACAAATTCTGTACAACAAGTACTGCAAACACTAACTAGTTTTCTGGCTAGGAGTTCACGATGGCAGGTAGCTCTCTAGTTTCTGTGATGTTAATGCTGTTAGCTTATGCTCTATATCTATATAGATCCATCGAACTCAGAGCCTTTCAGGCTACGAGCTATAAAAAGGGGTTAGATTATTTATTTTAGTGCAACGTCCCGCCCGCAACGTTGCACTAAAATAGTTAGTCTTGGGGGGAGGGGGGTTGCCCTAACAGTGTTTGTGACACTAGGTGATTGTGTAGTGTTTGTGTATGACTGGCCGATGACATTTCTTTCGGTCGTCGGAATCCAGCGGAACAGAGAGTTCGATTAGAACGTTGCGGGGCCTCCAGTGGGCTTGCGTAACGTTCGGAGTCAGAGCGTAAGTGGCTGTGTTAACCACTAACGGGTTAGGATGTGTCTCGAACATCTCGAAATAGCGCCCAGACATATCCTTGAAGTATTCAGAGATCGTCGGAAGTTGACAGTCTCTGTGTAGGTCGTTGTTTTGCTGGTATCACCGAGCTTCAGTGGCTATGCGAATGAATCTATTTTGGACGACTTGGAGGTCGTTCAAATGATTATGGTTCACGTGCACGAAAACTATGCTTGCGTAAGACATGATAGGTCTTACGCACGCTTTATAAAGGTGGAGCTTGTGTCTTCTCTTGTGGAGGCGACTTGTGACGCATTTGGCACGGTTGCGGACATCGCGAATGTGTCTTTTTTTATAGAAGAGGGGGCAAACGAGCTAACGGCTCACCTGTTAGGCGGTATGATGGTAAGTATATGATGGTAAGTGACTACCGCCACCCATGAACCACCGCAACACCAGGGGAATTGCAGATGCGTTGCCGGCCTTTTAGAAAGGTGTAAGCTCTTTTCTTGAAGTTTCCTAAGTCGTATCGGTCCGGAAAATTCGCTGGTGGTAATTGATTCCACAAGGAAGTTGTGCGAGGGAGAAAACTTCTTCTAAATCGCACAGTGGTGGACCGCCAATCATCCAGATGGTATGGATGGTAACGTAAGTTTTGTCGCGATTTGCGATGGTGAAATTGAGCAGCTGGAATTAGTCCGAACAATTCCTCAGAGCACTCCCCGTGATAGATGTGATAAAATACGCAAAGAGATGCAACATCTCTACGCAGTGCCAGTGTATCGAGCCGATCAGAAAAAACTCGGTCATCGACGATTCGAACCGCTCTGCGCTGGATGTAGTCAAGTGGAAGGAGCTGGCACTGGGGTGCCCCGGCCCAGAGATGAGAACAGTATTCCATGTGGAGCCGAACTTGCGCTTTGTAAATTTGCAAGCGATGTGCCGGCATGAAATACTGTCTCGCTCTGCTGAGCACGCCAAGCTTTTAGAGGCCAATTTGGCCTTCCCTTCCAAGTGACCACGAAACTGCACACTATTCGATGTGTCGACGCCAAGGATTCCGATACTAGCTGAGGCAGCAAGGGGAGTGCCTTGAAACTGAGGAGATACGACAAGGGGTTCTTTTTAGCGGTAAACGCACAAGCTTCTGTCCTCTGGGGATTGAACTGGACTAGATTAAGTCGGCCCCAATCCGAAACTTTGTTAAGCAAAGACTCGACTTCAGACACAAGTTTGTCCCGTTACTCAGCGACGTTTTCCCGAGAAATATTGGCACGACCGGTATAGAGGGCATCACCAGTGCTGTCGTCTGCATAGCAATGAATGCTACTAGTTAGCAACACATCATTGATATGCAGGAGAAACAGCTTTGGTGAAAGCACGCAGCCTTGTGGAACACCAGCGTTGTTAGGCTTGAAATCAGAGCAAGCACCGTCTACTACGACCTTGATGCTCCGATCAGCAAGGAAACTGGTGATCCATTTGCACAATTTTTCGGGAAGCCCATAGAAAGGAAGCTTCGAAAGAAGCGCTTTATGCTAGACCCGATCGAAGGCCTTCGCTATGTCCAAACTAACGGCCAATGCCTCCCACTTGGACTCTACTGCCTCCGCCCATCTATGAGTCAGATAGACTAGAAGATCACCAGCTGATCGACCTCGACGAAAACCGTACTGGTGGTCACTAATCAGCTGGTGATCCTCAAGGTACCTCATGAGCTGGCATTTTATAATGAATTCCATTATTTTGGAGAACAAGGAGGTGATGGCAATAGGCCTGTAGTTGGATGGGTCTAAGCGGTCGCCTTTTTTAGGGATCGGGTGGTCCAAAGATGTCTTCCATGAATTCGGGACTACGCCTTGGGAGTAGGAGTATCGGAAAAGACGCGTTAGGACCGGTGCCAACTCCGGAGCACACGTCTTCAGCACAATGGGAGGGACTCCATCGGGTCCACTCGACTTGCTGACGTCCATGGGAGAAGAGTGCTTTGCGAACCGAGCACTGTGTAAACCGCACATCCGGCATGGAGCACTCACATAGCGGGATATACATATGTTAAAGCAAAGTCATAGACAGATCTACCCGCATGATCGGTTAAACGAGAACTAAGCCATTCAGCGTGGTGGGCGTTAAAATCACCGAGTATCACTATCTCTGCGGATGGGACCTGTTGTAGCACGGAGTCTGCAGCCATTTGGACGTGTTCCATGAGTCGGTCTGTGTCGGCATTACCGCTATGGGACCTATAGAGGCACCCGTAGACGCGGGGATGGTCGTCGCTGTCTACGCGCAGCCATAGGATGGACAGGTCCGTACCTTCAAGACTGCCGAGGCGTCGAAAACAGATGTCCTCTCTGACGTATACGCAAACTCCAGCCCGGGGCACAAAGGAGTGTTCCAATTTGTACCCCGGGTAGGAGAGATATGAAGTATCAGCCGGAGAGGACACCTGAGTCTCGGTTAAAAAGAGCAAGGCCGGCTTCGCCGTCTCTAGATGGTAATGGACAGCGTTAAGGTTGGAATGAAGTCCCCTGATGTTGCAAAAATTCACGGATAAGGTGACAGGGGTTGCCTTGATTGTATTGCTCCGCTTGCTCCGAGCAGCATTAGACGCGAGCGGAATTTTGCTCCCCCCCCCCCCCCCCCCCAGAATACGCGGGGCAGCCTGAGCACCCACGCTCAGGACTGAAGTAGTTTGGTCGTGGATGCTCAGCGAGGTATTCTCCAGGTGTGCTGGTACCCTCCTGGGGCAGTCTTTTATTTAATTCCACTACCATGTTGATGGGGGGGGGGGGGGGGGGAATTGGGCCTCCGGCCACCTGCACTCACCAAGCGCAACGCAGAGGTAAACCTCTACTTCACGCCGGTATTCTGTGAGGTCGTGGTACCACCCCGGTCCGAGCTGGCCCATCCGTGCGACAGCAAAAGCTACCGCTTAGCTCTACCACTGTGTTTTGCGAATGTCATACCTTGGGCGAATGTAATCCCTAGATATGTATATAGATAGGCTGTTGGTTGCCAGGGGATCTGGCGGCCATACAGGCTGATCCTACCTAAGAATTTCTTGGGGTTTCTATTTTGAAGATTAAAAGTAGAGATCCCTTTGAAAGTGTATTACTACACTTTTCTCAGGATTTCTTCAATTCTCCATAAGCGGAACCAATTGCCTAGGCGGTTGACGGCTACTTGGAGCATCTTGGTGAGGAGACGGTAGGTAGCACCCAGTTGGTAGGACTTCTTTTCCGCCAAATAGCAGTACTAATGCATCATTAGTCTTCCTTGTTTGAAGTTCGCTTTAAGTGTCCATGGGCTGCAGTAGCCTCCACTAGGTGGTCTGTATGTTACCCTATATTATAAAAAATACATAATATATCTATAATAGACTTACATTTAATTTTCAGGTTTTTGGCAATTAAATCAAAAAGGTCTTTGCAAAATCCTTGAAACTGGTCTTCTTTCCGACTGTAATCTGTAGGTTTCAGCATCATGTATGGCTCTTGGAGTAACGTTGTGACGATGTACGTTTTATTTAGATCCAAAGATGACGGAGAATGAAGTTGAATGTATTTCGGCGACATCAATGTTAGACCTTGTTTATCTGTCCATGTAGCGACCTGTTTAAGATGTGATTAGATTATGTTTAAACAACAGATACTTAATTTTTCATTCGAGTCTGTATTGAAAGCATGATAAAATGCATATAGTTAATAATAAAAGTTAGTGACAAATTCTACAAATTCACAACTTATAGTCTGTTTAAACCCTAACTTACCTTATAATCATTTTGTATCAACGATTTGATATAAGGATATTTGAAAATTTACCTCTAATCACCACGGTGGACAGGCAAGTAGGTAAGCGCAATATAGATACTTTCGAACTGATTAAGCGGCAGCCCATTTCCAGTCCCGTGAATTTACCCTAACACTAACAGGAAACCGTTTGTTCTATAAATGTTTTACTTCAAATTCAAACTCATTTTGATAGTTTCATATTTTGCTTTTTCTCATAAAAAGCCTGTAACAGTATTCTGCTCCATATGGGCTTTTCCTGTTTTAGAGAGTTTATGAATTTATCGTCGCTTGGTGGGCGGATTAACAATCGCAGTAGCACGTTTTGCACACAGTTTCGTGTAGTATATATTTTCTTTGACACAGTCGCTACCCATCGCCGGTCTGAGTATTTTAAGTCTGGTAAAAATATGTCACAGTGCCATCTATCGGAAACTATAATTTTTAGAGTACTTCCCATAGTTGCCAATTACGGCAGTTACGGGCAAACTATCATTTTTTTATAGAATAAGGGTGACAAATGAGCACACAGTCCACCTGATGGTAAGTGGTTGCTGTGGCCCATAGACATCTACATCTACCATCGTTTGCGAATTAAAATGCAGATGCGTTGTCAGCCGTGAGGACTAAGATGGAATGCCTCTTTTCCAGTAAAAAGGGTCTCCGGTTCTCTACACTCACCAAACGAAACACAGCAGCATTAAGCTGCTATTTCACGCTGGTATTCTGTGAGAGCGTGGTCCATTTCGTGCTACAACCATACCATTAATATAGCTCCTTTATCACTTCATGTCGTAAAAATTATTGTCAATGGTTTGAAAAGGAATGTAAGTGAAGAACCTGTACTGATTAAGTTTTTCACACACGTAGTGAAAGTAGGATTATAAGAAGGTAACTTTTTTAACATAAATCATATTTTCGTAGAATTGAGGTCAATTTGATGTAACTTTAGTACAAGTAAGGGAAAATGTACTTTACCAAGAGAGCGTCTGGTAGCAGTAAAATTTATAAACATTGCTGTTTTGTGTACAGTCGTAAAATTTATATTTTGAATATCACAATAAAAACGCATTAAATTTTATTTTCCTTGTTTAACATCCAAGTTCTGGTCGTTGTACTTGTTTTCTTAAAAAGGTTTGTAAACGAGAAATCGTATTAATGTACAACTATAAATAACTGAGTATTACTAAATAATTTAAAATTGGTCAGTTTTGTGTTTGCTGATTATCTTATAATTCGTTAATTGACGATACGTGACCGTGTAGTATCATTATAAACATATGTAGTAATTACCCAAGGTTTTATTTGTCTGCTTGCCCTAAGGATGTTGTAAGAGGCGACATAGGGAAACAAACCAGGAGATGGACAGCATTGCGTACCGAATAACACCTAGCCAAACTTTGCCAACCAGCGTGCAAAGCATGACAGCTATGGCAAATACCTTCACTATGAGACAACTTATTGGGAATGGCTATGTCGTGCAGTGGACTTTTGATAATCTGTGAAGGTAACGGTAACGTAACGTGAAGCAAAAAGTCTGTTTTCTATATTCAAGAAACGTTTCAACCGCCGTTAGTCTGTGTTTTATTATACACAATATAAGAAGTGCGTGTAAAAACAGTTTCTCTTACGTATTATTCCTTCGAAAACTTATTATTACCTTAATATAAAACAACAAATTGTAAATTACCTATTGAAGTACTATTTTTATGAGGCTTACCATATTTTTTGACAGTGCGCTAAGCACAAGTTTTTGATAATAACGTTTCGTATCGTCATCGAATAAAATTGTTTGGAAATATGAACCCAGCATCCTAGGTGGGAGTACCTAAATGGGACTATGTTTTGTGAACAAACTTGATGGAGATATGAACACGATACGATGGAAAACTCATACTAAGGCTGTACTAAAGGTCGTGAGATAAAGCTACAGTACCTATGGTATGGTGTATTAAGGTTAAAAATTTAATTAGCATACCTGAATCATGGCGCTTTCAACAGTCATCTCCACAACTTGCAATGTGAAATTGTATCTGTGACCTTCTTCGTTAAAGGAGATATTACCTGTCAGGCCCTCAATGTCCGTCTAAAATACAAAATTAATATGTAAGACTGTTCTTCCGTTTTATGAAATTAATTACATCTTCATCATTATCATTGTCATGGCAGATCCTCCCCTATCCTAATGATTACCACATACCAAGGCTTTGAACCACCTGAATCAATCAACTGCCTATGCGCTATCAGCTCGTTAGCCCATTTACTAGAAGGTTACCTTACACTGTATTCGTCAGTGCGAGGTTTCTCTACATTTTTTTTTCCATTAACTGTTCGCTATCCAAACTTTACCACATTAATGTATAGTAATTTTATTGATACCGGCGGATATAGAGCCTGGGTTGCTCGTCTACTGTAAATTTTACCAACTACCACGGCTAACAGTAATTATGAAAGTTATCTAATTTTCGCTATGTTCTCATTTCAAATTCATTCAATTTAAATTTGGAAGAGTTATATTGTTTCATTAGGAATGATAATACATTCGGATAGAATCTCCTAGTTAGTCTGTGGATAATACATTCATTGAAGTTGGTTGATGTATAACTTTCATATAAATTTGCACGCGCCACATATTGTAAGTTGGCTATAACATTGACAGTTTTAGCGCAATCTGATTAACGTTCTGTAACCATATACATATTATAACTAGCTGACCCGGCAAACGTTGTTTTGCCATATACATTATTTCTAGGAAATATTTTTTAGTTTTAAAAATTGCGATTAAAAAACAGAGGCTGACCGTAGAAGGGTGAAAATTAAAAGTTTTATGTATTTTTCAATTATTAATCATAATTAAATAAAAACAAAAAACAATTGTCAAAAAACAAAAATAAATATTTAGGGGCATCATTTAGGGGTTTGAAAAATAGATGTTGACCGATTCTCAGACGTACCCGATATGCACACAAAATTTCATACCTTTAATTCGCGGTGTTTAGTAACAAACACCGCGACACGAGAATTTTATATATTAGAACTTTATTGTTTGGGAAATGCCTTCTTTTTCCCTAAATATCAAATTCCAAGAGGAAAAGCCTTAGAGGCTTAATAAAAAGCTTAACCCAAACTTCCCAAGCTGGTGATGGGCAACAGCATTAGCTTTTTTGTGTTAACCCTGTCTGAACAACGAACGCTGTCAGTATGGGCATATGTTTCAAGTAATGCATGTGTAATACGTACTTTGGTTGCCAGTTAAAAAATCCAAATATTCACCTTTTTTATTAACCTCGAAATTTTATCACCATGTTCGAATGGAATTACCCAGCTTTTTCCTGGATTGCAATCAATTACTTTGGTAGAATTTGCTTGAGATGCTGCCCGGCGTAGAGCACTTCTAAAAGCATCGGGCTTTTTCCTCATTAGTCTTCCTAGAGCGTCCATCAATACTTGTACCCCATCGTACATTAGCGCAGTTTGAGCCTAAGAGACGTAAAACATGTAACGTAATTATTAAACCAACTTAAACCTTTAAGATATATTTGTATGATTTATGATATATTTTGTACATTCATTATGAAACTCTATTCGTTATTTTGAGCATAAAAAATCAGTTTTAGACTATAATATTTATAACGTAATAATTGCTGTAAGAACTGAATAGGACAGTTTACTGACTTCAATAAGTCAATGTGAAGATGTTTTTTATAATAATTGCAGTTGTTATTTCGGTACTACGGTAGATATTGCGTCATATTCTGTATAATAAAAAATCTTTATTTTCTTCTCACCAAACACAAGGAAAGTACACGGGGCTCAGTCTAAAAAAGGGTTTCTACAGCAGATAAGAGTAGATAAACAACGGCCCTATAATATTCAATCAATTATTTTTATGAGGAATTCCGATTTAATGATTTTTAGAGTACGTGCGTGCGTGCGTGCATGCGTGCGTGCATGCGTGCGTGCTTGCGAGCGTATACGTGTTCGTGCGTGAGTACGTGCGTGCGTGCGTGCGTACGTGCGTGCGTGTGTGCGTACGTGCTTGCGTGCGTGCGTGCGTGCATACGTTGTGCGCGCGTGCGTGCGTGAGAGCGTGCGTGCGTGCTAGTGTGCATACGCGTGCGTGCATGCATGGCAGCGAGCGTGCGTGCGCTCGAGCGTTTATGCGTGCGTGCATGCGTGCGTGCGTGCCTGTGTGTATGCTTGTGTGCGTGCGTGCGTGTGTGCGAGCGTTCGCATGTATGTATGTGAGTGTGTGTGATACAAACTTGCCAATTACTTTTAAATACGCTTTGGTAGCAGTTAATTGAACCAAAAGTTTCAAGAGCTACGAGTACTATAAACAAGAAATATCTCGAGATCGCTCAACGTATATGCTGTGACACATCAACATGAATACAATACCAATTTCTCTTAAGCAATTCTCCAAAGAGAGGGTAGTTAAATCAAAAGAGGTTGAAGTGTAACTCGGAATGGTGAGATCATAATATGAAGTAATAATTTATGCGGGGTACCCACTTACGGTTTCATTAGGGTGTACGCAAGTTAGTGAAATCTACATAAACGCGTTATAACTCTACGTCGAAATTTCTTTGAACGGAGCTATATTTACCACCTCAGTGCTAACTTTATATTATGCCTTGGGATTGTCGTAAAATTTTGTTGGTACTGTAAAAAAGATTTATAAATATGCCCAGCGGAGAGGGTGGTGGGGTGTTGTATATTGCTAGGGTTTTTATTACAATTCGGGCATCCACTTTGACTAAATAGGTTTGCGCCATTATTTCTCTATTATTAATAGATTTTATAACATGCCTACTATTAAACACTTCCTTTTCTTTTAAAAAAAGTTGCCTCCTCACTATAAATTTCTTCTGTATCGTGGGCGCAGCTTATATACATAAATTTCACAAGGACAAACATCCAGACCCAGAACAATTATTTGTAGGTTATACAAATACTTGTTCCGTGCGAGATTCGAACCCGCGGCCCTTAGCACTGCAACTCAATGCTAAAGCCACTGCACCACGGAGCCGTTAAAACTTCTTATGATCGTTATTCTGGCAAAAATCTCACGACTCACTTAATTTGTTAAAATGTACATACTATTGCCAAACGTATTCCTTCCAAACTAATTATTAATTCATCATTTCATCATCATTACAGTCCTTAACAAGTCCACTGCTGAACATAGGCTTCCCCCAAGGAATGCATAAAAGCACATGTCTTACCAGGTCGACACTCCATCTAAGGGAGGGTTGCCCTACACTTCGCCTACCAGTACGAGGCTACCACTCATGAACCTCTTTTCACCACCGGTTGTCGGTTCTTCGAGCTATATGGCCGGCCCATTTTCCCTTCTGCTTACTTATGCATGGGGTTTTTTGTCCGTTACTCTGGTTGTAATGAGGAGATCCTCGTTTTAAATTCTTTCACACAGAGAAAACCCTAGTCACATACGACGAGCAGTGAAGGATAACGTCTCACGTCACGTCTCCCGTCAGTTTTGTTTTGAAATTTTGAGGTATGCCTGACGAGAAGATGTGTCGTAATCTCCTGAACGCTGCAAGAGTTGAACGCATCAATTGATCTCTAGTTCAAAGTTGGAATTACCTAGTCGGACTATTTGTGCTAGGTAAACCTATACTTGTCAACAACTCCGAGCTTGCCACAACTACCGGGATAGGTGTGACATGGACGTTACATATAACTTTTATGTTGTCCCTATTCATCTTAAGATCTATCCGTTGGGAGACACTATTTAGGTCATTGAGAATAGTGCTTAGGTACTCCAGCGATCTGTCATAAGAACTATATCGTCGGCAAATCGAATGTGACTGAAGTAATCGCCATTGCCTCTAATTTCGTATCCCTTCCAGTCAAGTAGCTTTAGTACGTCTTCTAATGCAGCAGTGAAGAGTTTCTGTCGTAACGTCACCCTGTCTTACACCTACCTCTCTGTATTAGGATAGATTTCGTACTCTGGTTCTGTATTCAGATAGCCATAGTAGCACTACTGTAAAAATACTGCGGGACTGCAGCACCGCCCAAATTTTGACGGAATCAAAGGCTTTCTCGTAATTCACATACACCAGAAAAAGTGAAAGATTGTACTCTTCGGTCTTCTGTACAATTTTTCTATGGCTTGATATATGGTTTATGGTACTAAAGCCTCTTCGGACACGGGCTTGTTCGGGAGGCTGAAAAGCGTCTAGTCTGCGTGCGAGACGATTCGTAATGACTCCCGAAAACAAGAGGTAGACGCGGCTCAGAAGGAAAATTAGTCTGTAGTTTTTCAACAGAGCGTTGTTTACTTTCTTGAAGAACAAAACCACAGCACTCCTGCTCCATGCCTTTGGAATAATGACACCATGGGAAATGGAATTAAAGAGCTTCTGAATGACTTCAAGTACTGGTTTTCACTCGCTTTCAGAAGTTCTGCTGTAATCGCCCAGGCTGTAGTCGCTTGTAGTCGCCCAGACTATTGCCGTTTATAAGGTGCTGGAAAGCCATTCTAATCTCCCTCAGACTGACACCCGGGATATCATCGGAATAGTGTCGGATAAGACTTGCTGTTGGATCATACTTTCAACGATTACGTGTACACCTGCGCATAGAACCTCTCAATCTCACTGAAAATTTCAGGTCTCCCAGAAACGACGCTCCCACACTCGGTCTACAACTTTGAAAGTTGACTCTTTCTGACAGATAGATCTCTGGCAATGACATTGGAGCCTTGGTTCCGCTCGATCAAAGCTGTTGAAGACTGCAGCCTCATTTCCACAGCCATGAGATTAAAATGTGATCGGAGTGTTTTTTTGTTCTTCTAGAACTTAGCTCAGAACGCATGGACAGTTTCTACGAGCTAATCCTTCATATCGTCCACTTCATTGCAGTCTTCTAGCTACTAACGATTTTGTAACTCGAGCTGAAAGGTTTCGGGATTAGAGCACGAGGGGGACGGAAAGAGACCTCTCCAACTTAACGTTTAGGTTCAGTGTGCCTCTAACCATTTGGGGATGGCTACCAGTTTTCACCCTCGCGATCACTGAGACATCACTGAACAGTTGTCGTCTGGTCCTCATAATGAAGTCAATCTCATTTTTTGTCGAACCGTTGGGGCTCGTCCAGGCATACTACCTGGAAGAAAGTGTTCATCATAAAGAGTCCCTCTTTCTCCATGAAGTCAGCCAGCTGCTGGTTCCGTTTCCCTATTTCAAACTTCCCTACCTTCTTCTCTCTTGTGCCTAATATTGCGTTGAAGTCTCCCATTAACACCGTATAGTGGATTTTGGAGGAATGCATGGCTTTAGAGATATTCTCATACATTTCCTCCACCTCCACATCGGGATGTGCCGAGGATGGAGCGTAAACCTGTATGACCTTCAACGAATACCATTTGGTGATTCTGTATATAAGGTACACAGCCCTTGTCGACTCACCCACAATCTTAATAACGTTGTTAACGAGAGACTTGTGGACAATAAATCCGGCACATCCTTGAGACAGATGGTCGCTCTCCCGATGATAGAACAAGTTGCCGGATTCGAGGATTACCGTGTCCTCCCCGTCTTTTCGGACGTACGGATAATCCTACTATTGCGCGCCACAATTAATGGAAGGTACATGGCAACACTAGTTACCACTAGCGCCCTCTAGTATCGAGTAGCAGAACTAGGAGATTCAACATCCTTTTAATTAATTAATTCAATCGTCAGTTTTTAATTATCTTGAACCACAAGTTCGTAACACTATAAATTTTCAGCGCAACTTGTCTATCTTCTTCTTCCAGCTCCAGGATCTTCTCGTCAGTCCTCAAGGTGCGTGCGTTGTATGTTGCCACGTTGAGTCGTCTTAGGTGGCAACCGAACCTCCACCGGAGAATCTTAGTATTTCCTGCCCCGCCGTTACCAAGATCGCCAATGTAGCCAGGAATAGCGGGGCCGCCGGGGACTGGGGGCCGTCTTTTCTTAACTTTCATCATGGGGGGTTATTTAAAATAGTTGCCACGATTCGTGAGCGGGTTGGCAACCGTAGTTTTTTCTTTTATTATAATATTGCTGTTATCAGGAAAATCATTTTCTGACACAATAACATAAAACATAAATTTACAAAATTTGACTTTTTGAAATAGCATCTAGCCTTACTGGTTACTCCCCCTGATAGTGTTGGTCCTTTACACTTACCTCAATGGTACATTCCCAATGGTAAATGAAAAATTATGTAGTAGTGCTGTGTAGTGGCCGCGTAAGAATATTCACTATCCTATACCATTATGTGGATTTTGTAAGATAAAAACTAAAACAGGAGACGGGCAGCAATGCAGCATGTTTTCGATAAAAAACTGAAAATAATAAAAAATACTACGGTTGCCAAACCTCCTGCTAAGCCTGGCAACTTATGGAAATCTATGGGGTGGTCTGTGGTCAGTAGTGGAATTTTAAAGGGCTGTAATAAGTGAAAAAAGTGTACACTTGAATAACTTCACCTATTTGCAACCAGTTAACGCTATCCCCTTATTCATGGTTTGGTAGACTTTAGTGCTTCTATAATATTATGTATTTATCACGGTCCGTGTTATATGAAAAATACATTAATATTTGATGTTCATTATATTTATTTATACGTCGTAAACAATTAATAAAATAAGTAAGTACAATAATCATTTATCTTTCCGACATTGTGCCTTTATATATCATTTATATGTCCAATATGATTGTTAGATACGATTTCATGCTACAAAAATCTTGATTTTTTTTTAGGCGGTAGTAGAACATACCTATGCAATTTGCGCTTATGGCATGCAATATAAAACCAGATGAGAGGCAATTTAATGCTGACTTTTAAAATGTATTATTTATCTGTATTTGATAGCACTCTATTATTATAACAGGTACCTACAACGAAAAAATATAGTTTACAAAAATAAGCCGATTACACAAAGTATAAAATCGATGTAGGCTGTATGGTACATTTGTCCTTTTAAATACATTTTACTTAATGAATTAATGAAGCAGTACAGGATTTGAATTACGAGTGTTTGGGCAAGCATACGTGCACTTTCTATTCCCTCACTCTCATAGTCCGATGGGACGGTAACCCGACACAAATATAAAGAGACGGAAGAGCAATCTAATTTTGCTATTTAGTGGTTATGTAAGTAATAAAATTGATATAAAATTAACTTTTAAGGCTACTAATATTAGAAAAGTACGATTGGTAGTTTAGATGTTTGTGTTCTTGAGGCATAATCACATAAAAACTACTTAACGGATTTTTTTGAAACTTGGCGATATTATAGATAACAAATCGGAATATATTTCAGTTAAAGTTTAATTATATCGCAAATCCGTCTTTGATCCGTCGTGCAATAAAAAATATATCGGTTTTTTTCGCACGAGCGGAGCCGCAGGTAGCATATATAGCTAGTAGATATGTAACATAATTAACGCATATCCTGATAGTAGTTTGTTCAGAATCGTTTACTGAATCGATTTCTATCATTTTTAATATAGGTAATTTTATATCCCAAAAAAATTAAAACTACGTAAATTAGAGTCATACTAAACCTGTACAGTCAAACTAAACTGAAATGGACCGTAACTCAAGGTAATAAGACTTTTAAAAGTGCACTTTTATTTGTATTAATACAAATTATGTCATTAAATACAAAATAAAGAAAAACGAACCTTATTTCAAGCACTTAATTGTTCGTCGTTGCATGAGTGTTTAGGCTATCAGTTAGTTAAGTATTTGATTTTTTTAAATTACTGTAAATGTCTTGATTCCCATCTTTTAACATGTTATCTTTGGACTGTATTGTCGTATCGCCTCTTATTTTTAGCAATTCAATATTATTATACAATTACGGTACGATGGAAAGATGCAATCAAATTTTTACTGGACTTAAATAAACAAGTCGATGCTCGGACTTCGGACATTGGTAAATGTTCATAGGTAGGTATTTCTTTAATATAAATAATCGTGTCTTGTCGGCTTTTTTCGGCACTAATATCTACAGTTGTGTCAAGCGGCGGCGGCGTTAACTCGTCTCGAACGCAAGCGAATATCTATTAGGCTAGAAAGACCCTCATACCTACGTGTGCGACTGTGTGCGTTCGTGGATTTGTACTGTGACCACAACATTCTTCTGGAATAAATCCTATAATATATGATGGAATAATAACATGTTTAACTAAATAATCAGTGTATGTATTATGATTATAACATATTATAGTAATTGGGGTGTCTGAGGGTGTGCGTTAATTACTTTACATGAAGCGTCAAATATTCATATTCATATAAATATTATTCATAATTTTCATCCTATATATAAATAGATATGACTCACTGATACGGTTCCCTTAAAACGTGGGTCCATCCTGCGTAATCCATCCATAAAATCACGAACAACCTTCCGAGAATGATCTACGATTCTAAAGCCTGTAATATTTACAGCGCCGTACTCAGTTACTTCATTCTCCCAATGATCATCCATTACCTGTTGATCAAATAAATTTTTAATAACTAAAACAAACACATATTATTACCTTTATTAGTATCATATGATATGAATAAAATTGATCAAATTCAAATTTGATGGAATAGGGTATCTACAAAAGCGAGCTCAAATAACAAACTATGTTTTTAGTAGAATTGGGTTAAAATTAACGAAAATTGAGATCGCCTAGAATTGGTAGTTACAAAGCGTTCAACGTTATTCGGCCTCAGTTCAATTAAACAGAAAAACCGAGCTTACCAGTCCACTGAGCATGTAGTGATATGTTCTGCGACCCAGTTGTACTTTCCTAACGTGCTCCACAAGTATGCTTTTCGCATTTTTAGCGTTACAATCAAGCACTATGCGTTTACTGCTCCATCGGTCATACTGTTCCAGAGCCAACAGAAATTCCATGGCGTCTGACGCGTTATTAATTCGTTTCACAAGCGAGATTCGAAACGTTGTCCGTCCCGGCTGCATGGTCTGGTAAAGCTGTTGCAGCCGCAGCAAACCTAGTTTAAAAAAAGTTCATTTTATTTTATTTTATATAAAAAGCGAGATGGTGGATTTAAAGAATAAAATTTAACCAGTGTGTAAACGCTTTTGAATTAAAATTTATTGCCTCATTTGTATTCTATTGCCAGTACTATTATAAAAACAACTATAGTGTTTAGAGAGATACAAATATAAAAAAAATATATAATAATGTACCCAATTCATGTGCCAGATAAAACTAATTAAGAAAATTGTATTGTGGTAAAGCTGGAAAATATTTCAAAGACATTGCCAGGAGCATTTTTATATCGCTCTATTTTCAACTCTCCTAAACCAATTCGAGTCTACGCGAATTTTATCGAATTAAACGCCCCATATAAAACAAGCGAAACGAAAAAAGGGCAAAGCGGACTCAGAAGAAGCAAAAAAAAATAAAAGCTCTTGCTCGACTCGTAGGAAGAAATGCGGGGTTACACATTGTTATAATATAAATGTCTAATGAAACGGATATAATACGAAATATGTTTTATTCGTGGGTGTTAACGCGATGTCAAAAATATAGACGAATCGAAACGATAGCTTTCAAAAAATGCCAGATAATTTTTATATAGGTACATATTTGTGCGTCTGTATGTGATATATATATATATATATATATATATATATATATATATATATATACATATATAAATCTAGTGACGCTATTATTAATAAATTTTATATTCAAAATGTATATATATATATATATATATATATATATATATATATATATATATACATATACTATATATACATTTTCACAGTGAATATAAAATTTACATTACTTATTTACATTAATTTTCAAATAAAAAATAGGGTAGAAATTTTGATACTTTTCTGATATTTACTTTCAAATAAAATAAATGCTTTACCTATATTCCATTTCTACGACGTCAAATAAAAAAATATAGATTAGAATCGCTTTTAACGGTTCGCCACTACAAGTTGAAAATATTCCAGAGTAGTATTTTCTTTTGCAGTGTGATAGTTAGTATGGCTATGGATTTAGCGGTGGCATTTATGGGGAACGCAATTGAGAAAGCAAGGGAGGTGTTCTTTACAATTGGTATTCATCATCATCATCATTACAGCCTTTCATAAGTCCACTGCTGAACATAAGCCTCCCGCAAGGAAAAGCACAAAGCACGGTCCTGAGCCACCTGTATCCATCGACTTCCCGCATGTCTTACCAGGTCGTCACTCCATCTCGAAGGGGGTCGCCCTACACTTCACCTACCGGTATGAGGCTGCCACTCGAGAACCTTTCTTCCCCATCGGTTGTCGGTTCTTCGAGCTATATGGCCGGCCCACTGCCACTTCAGCTTACTAATCCGTTGGGCCATGTCGGTTACTCTGGTTCTACTGTGGATATACTCATTTCTAAGTTTATCACGCAGAGAAACCCCGAGCATAGCCCATTTTAATTTAAAATTGGTATTATAACACCCTCTTTACAATTGCTTGCTTTACTTCTTTTTCACAGCTATAAGCTATAATATAATAAATTTTTGCAAATATTGATTTGGTTTGAGTGATTGAGCTGATTTTGCAGAAAACATATTTTAAGTTCACGTGGATAAGTCTTAGTTTCGATTAAATATAAAACATGTCATGTTTATAAACTATTCTGTAGAAAGGGTAATATCGAAAACTATATTATGGTCCGAGAGCTCATGCCGCATTTTTCATGAAGTGTTTGATGCATTATGAAACTTTGTTTAAAGTTACTCGTATCAGTCGACTCAATAAGCAGATATATGACTTTCTGCCTAGCCTACCTGGGTACACCCGGTACTGCGCATACAGGTAGGTCGCAAAAAAATTTGCCAAAAAAAAGTGTTTGATTCAAATAATAATAATGACTATCCGTCAGCTAAGTTTATAAACAATTAAGAAAAAAAAATGGCAGACACTTCTGAAGGGGTTTACATAGGGGCAGACTACCACAAAGTTGTATTTTCAAAAATTCCAAAAAAAGTGTTTGATTCAGTCTGCCATTTTTACAGCGTGCTTATTATATATAATAAAATATTCTCACAAAAAGGCAGACAGTTTCTCCGGGGGTTACTAATTTAAAAATTTATACAAATAAATAAAATTTAAATGTCTGTTTTTAATGTGAAAATAACATTTTTTTACTAAACGCATATGATATTATATACGATATTTATAACAAAAACACAATTTTTAAAATTTTTGTCTGTATGACTGTCGCACTGCAATCGATTTTCTAACTTATTTCTTATTTTATTGTTTTTTCGTATTCTCGATTACAAAAAGAGCTACTATTTTGTATTTTACTTTTTAAAAGTATGGCCAATTTTTTAAAGTATAAACCAATTAGTTAACTTCAGGCCCAAAAATCCCATTCTCGTTTAAAAAATATTTTTAGTAACTTGGTCCTTAAAACCAACACTAAAAATAAGAAATAAAATAAAATATTTTCCACATATTAGTTTCACATATGTCTTAGCACCGACCTCGAGCGAATATATTTTAAGTCGGTTCGCCTTTTTCGTAAATGTTTGATAAAATAAACAAAGTTAATCTAGGGGCACTGTTAAGATACAAAGTGGTCTTTTTACAGAACGTGGTTATAATTACTTTATTCTGTTACGAGGCTGTTTTATTTTTGCAAAATGTGTTTTATTGCGATTCAGAATCATGACAGTAAAGGGCTAAGCTCAGGACTTAAATTTCATAATACGGGGTTCAATTACCCGCCGGCATCACTAATATGATAATCGCAATTTAAAACTTAAAAAAAATCGTGCGGAAAACTAAAATATTTCCGATATTAAGAAAAGTAGGAATATGCAAATGTATTGTCCGCCAACATGCAATGAGCCAAAACGGCAAAGTTTATTCCACCTCTACAGTAACGATATGTGCTCAAGAGTAAAGTATATATTATAGCTTGTTATTATTTTTGACTGCCTTCTATATTGTAACTGCCTCTTTGGTCTATTGATCGCAAGCGCGACTGCTGACCGTATGGTTCAAATCCCAGATTGGGCAAAAACAAATTAATGGGTTTGTCTGACAAGATTTTTTTGCCGTCCCATTGCCCTGTGAGAATGAAAGAATAGAGATCGCGCTTGTTTTGCATACACACTCGTGTTCTATATTTTGCGCAGATGGCTAGTCTCTACTGTGACTGGCCGCCGTGACCGAAATTCTGTCTGCAGAACATCATTATTTTGTAATGTTATACGTGTTCGGCTGTGAAGAAATAGAGTGAGGAAACCTGCAAGTCTGAAGAATAAAAATATTTTGAAGACATGGGAAACCTGTCAATATGCAATGGAGAAGCACGGCGTACTATTTGCTACTTAATCCTCTCAATTATCCATTCGATCATATCCAACAGCCCATTAGTACATTGCTGAACATAGGCCTTCCCTATATCCAGCGGTAGTGAGGAACTTCCCATAGTTCGCACACTTTGTAGGCGCGTTGGTAGCCCCAGTTTATATAATTTTGAGTTATTACCAAGAAAATGCTGCTGTCCATTGTGCATTTTCTGTTATAGTTTCGCTCTGTTGCCTCTTTTTTACGACACCCACGGAATGACATGGGGTATTGGATATACTTACACCGCAACTACGACGTATAATACGATGTTACGGAGAATTTATGATAGGTTGTAACTAATTAAAATTACAATATAAATATTTAAGTCAAAATAGCATAAATTAAAATAAATTATGTAAGCTATTTTTTATATCTTGTCATTTCTCTGGTTAACATAAAACATCAGTCAGTCTTTTTAAGTATATTGAAAGTACAGGTTGGACAAGATATTCATGGTAAAGTTTATAAATCGTATCGTGATAAGGATTCTTATTAAATTGGTCAGAGTTATTAGATGTGGGCGTCTTAAAATGGTTTGAAAGGCATTTGCCGTGAAGGAGAACATCAAAAGGTCTGCTTGTATATTTTAAAGGAACGTCCTTATTTATTTATTTCAGATTTTGTTTTCTAACACCTAAGCAAAATCTGGTATTCCAATTAATTTGAAATATATTAACATTATTATTATAGCAAAAATATCTCTAAATGAACGACATTTTTGTCCAGATTCAGATATCTGTGCCACTCACTTAAGAAACTTCAAGAGGTTCGTGTCATCCCTATCATGTAATGAATTTACTGAGATTCTGCTAAAGACGTCGTGTCGTTTTTGATGAAAGAGAACCAATTATTTTCTCATCAAGTTATAAGAATGACGATTAAGCAAAGAAAGGAGCCAACTTGTGCGATATATTATAATGATATTGAAGTGATAAACGAGCTAACAGGCCCGGTAGTACACCGGTAAACAAATAGCAAGATTTTTTTATTCTAAAAGGGGACAAACGAGCACACAGTCCACATGATGGTAAGTGGATGCTGTGGTCCATTAACAACTACATAGATGTAGGTTAGATCCTTAATTGAGAATCAAAATTCAGATGCGTTGTCACTGTGAAATGCCTCGTACCCAATAAAAAAGGTCTCCGGTTCACTTCACTTACAGCTAGTTTATTTAATTGTTATAAAATAATATGACCATATTATATAGAATTTCTTTATTATTTTATTTACTAGTACTTATGTTACAAAAAGCTTAAATCTTAATATAAAGCGCAGAATAAAATAGGTTTTACTCTTAACATCACATCTAAACTTCAAATTCCATGACATCATGACTTTTTTACTTAATGTATGCCAGTATTTGACCACAATCCCACCTTGTAATAAGTGGTCATGCCACCATTTAAAATCACTAATTTAATTGACCGTGTAGTGTTTTACGTGTAACAAATTATGTATGTTATAATATTTAAAAATATTATGAAATAAACGTCTCTGTCATTGTAGAATGATGAAAGAATCTGAAAGAAGCGAAAGAGGTATGTAAGGATCGTGACACTTGGCGATCTGTTCTCTGGCTAACCCGTCAGGGATTGTGCGTGAAGATAAGTAAGTAAGTAAGTCATTGTAGAAGCGTGCTCGTCGCGACCCTTGCCAGCCCTTTTCAGGGCTGCAATTCTACACAGCTGAGCAGCCATGCCAACGAGGGTTAGGGCGTCTCCCCAAGGCGACGCACACCAGCTCGTCCCCGTTAGTGTGGAATGCAGCGCGCAAGGCGGCGATGGGAACCGCCACCCGTCACGCACAGCCCGACACGTCGGAAGATGGAGGACAGAGTGCAGAGTTAGCACGTGGAATGTTAGAGGAGGCATGAGAGATAAGACGAATGAGTTGATCGAAATAATGAAAGAAAGAGAATTAGATGTCGTGTGTATGTCGGAGACCAAACGGAAGGGCAGTGGTACTGAAGAGCTCCCTGGCGGGGCGTTAGCTCTATGGTCCGGAGTCCCGGAGAGCGAGAGCGCCTGCCAGGGAGTGGGGGTGACGCTGTCGTCTCGGTTGGTCGATGTTATTACTGAATATAAGGTTGTGAACTCAAGACTTCTCTTGGTTCGCTTTAAATTGGGACTGACGAAGTTATTCCTTTTGGCTCTTTATGCGCCGGTAGCTTCGTCGTCCAGGACTGAGCTGGAGGAGTTTTGAGAGAATGTAAGATAAGTTCTAGATTTGGTCAGGGGAAACGAAAGAATTGTTGTATGTGGTGATTTGAATGGATGGGTTGGTACCGCTCGACCAGGGTACGAGTCGGTGCTTGGAAAGTTTGGCGATAAAACGATTAATGATGCTGGCAAGCTTATATTAGCTGTGTGCAAGGAAAAGGGTCTTCTTGTGACAAACACTATGTTTAATCACAAGAAAATCCATATGTATACTAGAGAAAGAAAGAATGAGAGAAGTATGATCGATTTGTTCCTGACGGATGACCGACTGCGAAAACAGGTGATACACGAGTGTTCAGGATTGCTGACCTGAGAACGGATCACTATCTAGTGATTACTAGATTTAGGGGTCCGTTCGCGGGTTGGCGCTACTGGACGGCAGTAACAGAACCACAGTCGGTCTGTCGCATCCGAAGCTGGAAACTTAAGGAAGCGGATACTAGGGACAAATATCATGACTCGACACCGTCGATGGCAGAAAAGAATTTGTGGAAAGAACATGGCAGAACCTTAGGGATGGAATGGTAAGTGCAGCGGAAGAAGTGTGTAGAACGATAAAAAGAGGTAGTAGTAAAAGAAGAAATGCATGGTGGAATGATGAAGTGAAAGAAGCAGTACAGAAGAAGAAGAAAGCAGGGTTAGACTACTTGGCCTCTAGTAATGATAAGAATATGAGAGAGAAGATGAAAGAAAGATATAAGCTGCAGAAAGTTCTCACGAAAGCATTGATTGAGGAAGTGTGTGAAAGGTGTAGAATGGAAGCGGACGAAAGGTTGACGCACAACTTTAAGGAGAACTCCAAACTCTTCTGGAAAGAGGTTGGAAGGACCAGAAGTGGTGCGACGGCCTTAAGAATGAACAAAGTGCTTTCGAGAACCAATGACGTCCTCTCAGAAAAATCGGAAGTCATGCAGCGTTGGAGTGAATTTTATAGAGAAATGTATGCGTGTGATGATCTTAGTGAGGGATACGGGGGTGACGCCGTGACTGGTACGCCAGACCCGGACCTCGATGACACTTGGGTCATCAGTATGAAAGAGATTGAACGTGCGATTCTAAGTTTGAAATGGGGTAAGGTTGCGGGACTAGACAGAGTTACAGCTGAAATGGTCAAGTATGGTGGACCTCGCGTCTGGGACAGCTTTCATCTGCTGTGCAGTTTGTGCTGGCGGACAGGAATGTCCCGGATGATTGGCGATCTGCAGTCATTGTGCCCTTATATAAAGGTAAAGGTTCACATTTTGACTGCGCGTGCTATCGGGCGATCAGCTTGACCAGTTTAGCAGGTAAAGTTTACTCGTAAGTTTTGACACGTAGGATGCAAGAGAAATCGGAAAGATTTTTAGACCTGGAAGAGGATGCACGGATCAAATGTTTTCTCTCCGCATGATCACGGAAAAGCTTCTGGCTACTAAACAGAAGATTTTCTGTGCTTTTGTGGATCTTGAGAAAGCATTTGATAAGGTTGTAAGGAAGAAAATGTGGGAACTGTTGCCGGGGTATGGTGTGGATGGTCGATTGCTAAGAGCTGTGCAGTCACTTTACTGTGACTGTAAAGCCTGTGTGCGGGTAGGGCATGACCTGTCACCCATGTTTAGCGTCCAAACGGGCGTAAAACAGGGTTGTGTCATGTCTTCCTGGCTGTTCATACTGTATCTCGACAGCTGTTTACAGAATCTGAAAAATAGCTGTTTGGCTGTGAAGTTGAGTGACATTAAAGTAAATTGTCTGCTGTATGCTGATGATGCAGTGCTTATTGCATCATCAAAGGTAGAACTGCAGGCATTAGTTACGTATATGAAAGAGGAATGTGAAATTAAAGGTCTAAAGGTCTCCGTTTGAATGCTAATAAATCTAAGGTTCTGGTATTTGAAAGGGACGAAGAGAGAACGAAGTGTGAAATATGGGTAAATCAGGAATGTCTAGAACAGGTAAATGAAATTGTATACTTGGGGAGTGCTTTTAGCCGAGATGGAAGATGTGATTTAGATGTGGACAGGCGTGTCGCTGCCGGGAATAAAATTAATGGTGCCCTGACTGCGTTAGTCAAAAGGCAAGGCGTAGTGAAGAGTGCACGCCTTGCAATACATATCGCAGTGTTAGTACCGACTTTGTTATATGGCAGTGAAACCTGGGTATGCCAGAAGAAGCACGAAAGCAAGTTGAATGTAGTGGAGATGCGATCTCTTCGTAAAATGTACGGCGTTACCATGGCCGACCGAAAGCGAAACGAAGAGATTCGCAATATGGCAGGTTTGAAAGATGACCTTATCACAAAAATTGATAAGGGCGTGCTTCGATTGTTTGGGCACGTTGAGCGAATGAGTGAAGACCGAATGGTGAAGAAAATATATAGCGCGAAAGTTAATATTAAAAGGTGTCGAGGTAGACCGAGACTAACTTTCGAAGACCACGTGAGCAAATTGCTCGAAGAGGGGAGGGTCAAGAGTACTCGGATACCTAGACGTGCATGTATGAAGAAGATGATGTATCTGAAAGAAGCGAAAGAGGTATGTAAGGATCGTTACACTTGGCGATCTGTTCTCTCTGACTACCCCGTCAGGGATTGTGCGTGAAGATAAGTAAGTAAGAAATAAAAAATTAAGAGATCTTACAAAATGTAATTTTTAACATTATAGTATATTTTTGAACTCCTAAATACAATAAAACTAAATGAAATTAAGCAAAAGGTGTGTTTCTTCATAACAATAGAAACCTGCAGGAGATCAATTTTATACGTTTAGACGACATATATAAGCATTGAAGTGCAATATATACTTTAGTACATAATAGTTTAATGTATATAAGTAGCTTTTTTAAACAAGTTATAAAAGTTATAGAAGAGCATTATCGGATTCATGTTCTAACCATTATTTAATTCCTATCAACATCATGAAGTAAATCGTCACTTGACTAACCAACTGAGTGATGTAAAGTCACTCTCGGTTCCAATTTCATCACCGAATTCTTTTGCTAAAATCACTGTGCAATTTCTCTATTCAGATTTACAGACCTAGATTAAGGTCTATGTATCAACTTTACAACGAAACTCCTTAAAAATTTATCAAGTTAATTATTATAATTGTACCTACAAATCGTACTTAAGTCGCTCTGGCTCACTTTTTTAATAACTCGATCAATTTTTCATGACATTTCCAGCCCAGTGTAGCTAGACTCTTATATAGATTGTTCTGTAACATTAAGAAAAGTACTTGAAAAGACTTACCAAATATGGAAGCTTAAACTTTTTTGTGAGTTTCTGGGACTGAGGAAAAGAATTAAAGGTAACGGGAAAAATGTCACCTTTTTCCTTAAATGACAACTTTAACTGCACGCGACAGCTGCGGATTTGCCGATAACAAGTGTAAGAATACAGATTCTGCGCTAATAAATACAGCGTGATAAGCACCGGTAAATTTTTCGATCTTACCAGCTACAAAGCTTAGCAGCTGATGCATTCTCAGAAAGTCCTATCCAGTAGACTAAAGAACGTGATTAAAGATGAGAAGAATTAAGATTAACAAGTATATGCTGAGCTGAGATTGTAGGCTAATTTAGTATACTATATGTCTCCCAAAACCAGCAAACAGACCTGAAATGCGACGATCCCAGAGCCACACTAACCCGCCACTTTACCGACGAGCTCCCAAATATCTATCTGGAGAAGATCTTTGACATAAGGGTTTTGCCATCGCATTTCTTTACTTTAGTAATGTGATTCCTCCCAAGCTTACCAGCAAAGACTTTAAGAGTATATTTGATATAAGTATATAGACCCTAGTATTTCAAAAATTTTCTGCTATTAAAGATTTTTATCAAATATTTGAAATATCATCTCATATTATAGAGATAGTGTATGTAGAATCTATTTAACAATTATTGTTTCAATTATATTGTAATAATATGTACATAAAATATTGATAAAGCGTTATTTAGTTCTTTATGAAATGTTTACTTATATTCCATTCCAATGACAGTTTAACTTCCAATAGCGTTGAAAGTAACTTTACTATGTGCTGAGTGCAATATATTTTTAAGTAGTAAAAACGCTAGCAACGGTCCAGCACTCGGGTGGAGTTGTTTGAATGCATCAAGTACTACAACGTGTACGTTTTTTTATAAAAAGGTGCCGCTGGCAGTTCTCTATAGCTTTTCCAATGTAACTTTCCTCGGCAGTCTTTTATGTGATTACTCATATTCAAAACTTTATTAAATTAATTTGGAAAACAAATTCATGCTTTTAAGGTTTTTTGTGAACGTTTGTAGGTAATATGCTTTGGAAAAGATTTGAAGAACACATTTCATTTTCAAATCTATATATATATAATATAATGTAATATATATATATATATATATATACTAAACATGCAGAAAAATCGTGTCTAAAATTCTAATCTTCTTTGAAAAAAAAAAACAAGTCCAGAGGGCTAAATAAAGGTCACTGAAGCAAAATTAGTGGTTTTTAGAGTTTTTGTCTGTCTGTCTGTGTAACCGCGATTCACGCAAAAACTACTCGACATATTTCCATGAAAGTTGGAGTATAGATAGATAGGGACACGAGGCACGTTATAGGTTACTTTTATCCGATTACGGAAATTAAAAAGGAGGGTTAAGTATTTTCCTTCCTCATGATGTTACGGAAATTAAAAAGGAGGGTTAAGTATTTTCCTTCCTCATGATGTTAATTTCTATTTTATACGATTGATGTGTTTTTTTAAATAAATATAAAACACAAACATATTCATAAATAAAGTATTAAATTAGTAAAGTAGTAAAGTATTAATTATTACGCAACGGTTATATTGCGTAATAATTTGAACTACGCCGACAATCTACATTTCACTTTTTCAAAACAGTGCCATCTGACGTAAAATACAAAATGTAGGAATATTTTTCCTTCAGTTACTAATAAATTAAATAATATAATAACTTACATTTATGTGTTTAAATAATTAAATTCATAATTGATTTTAAAATTTTAATGTTCATGTTTCAGTTCTTTTATTTCATTTTAGGTCATCATTCACCATCATTACAGACCTTCACAAGTCCACTGCTGAACATAGGCCTCCCCCAAGGAATGCCACAAAGCACGGTCTTGAGCCACCTGCATCCATCGACTTCCTGCATATCTTACCGGTTCGTCACTCCACCTAGTGGGGGGACGTCCAACACTTCGCCTGCCGGTACGAGGCTGCCCCTCGAGAACCTTCCTTCCCCATCGGTTGTCGGTTCTTCGAGCTATATGGCCGGCCCATTGCCACTTCAGCTTACTAATCCGTTAGGCTATGTCGGTCACTCTGGTTCTACTGCGGATATCCTCATTTCTGAGTTTATCACGCAGAGAAACTCCGAGCTTAGCCCTCTCCATAGCTCGCTGAGTGACCTTGAGCTTCCTGTCCGTATGTCATCACTGGCAACACGTAATAGTTGTACAGTCTCGTTTTCAAGTTTTGAGGTATACCTCAAAACTTGAAAATGAGACTGTTCAACCAGATATATCTGACGAGAAGATGTGCCGTAATTTCCCGAACGCTGCCCAACCGAGTTGAATCCGTCAATTGACCTCTCGGTCGAAGTTGGACTTACCTAGTCGGACTATTTGTCCCAGGTAAACATACTCGTCAACAACTTCGGGCTTAGTGCTCCCAACAACTACCGGCATAGGTGTGACATGGACATTAAACATGATCTTTGTTGTATCCATGTTCATCTTAAGACCCATCCGTTGGGAAGCACTATTGAGGTCATTGAGCATAGTGCCAAGGTCCTCCAGCGATTCTGCCATAAGGACTATATCCTCGGCAAATCGAAGGTGAGTGATGTACTCGCCATTGGTGTTGATACCGTATCCTTTCCAGTCCAGAAGGTTGAAAACGTCTTCCAATGCAGCGGTGAAGACTTTCGTGGATATGACGTCACCATGTCTTACACCTCTCTGCAATTGGATAGGTTTCGTACTCTGGTTCTGTACTCGGATAGCCATCGTAGCCCTACTGTACAAGCAGTTCAGCACTTCGATATACCGACAGTCCACTTGGCACCGCAGCACCGCCCAAATTTCGACGGAATCAAAGGCTTTCTCATAGTAAACATACGCCAGACATAGTGGCAAATTGTACTCCTCTGACTTTTGTACAATTTGCCGAAGGATATGTATGTGGTCTATGGTGCTAAATACTTTTCGGAAACAGGCTTTTTCGGGAGGCTGGAAGTCCTCAAGTCGTCATTTTAGGTGGAATGAATAAATTCTATAGTACCTAACTAATCGGAAATCATAAAATCTGCAATATTTCTAAATTTTATTTCTAATCTAAAAAAAGTTTTAGTACGTACTAGTTTTAATTGATACAATCTGAAATTGTTGCAAAACTCTCATTATCCTTATAGTATAAATAAAGATATTTTATTTATGTTTTGGATAGATCTTAGAATTATTAATATCATAAAGTAATCGATAATTGCGTGAAATGGTGGTATTTAATAAAATTTATCCAAATCCATGAATTGAGATCATTGAGCGATATTAGCAACTAAACACAACATTGATATTTTTGATAGTGTTATATAATTTTTATTGCACACCATGCAGCGCTAATAGCGTATATTTGACAAAAGAAGAATTTTTAATTCATCACTTTATGCCTAATTTATGTATTATAATATAAATGTATGCGGATTTGTTATGCGATTGATCCACCCCCAGTCGTACCTCAACTAACTGTCGCTGAGTACTAGAGGGTATAGTTTTAGTTTTCAGGTTTAATCTTATAATATCGCCATCTACCTACCACCTAATAAAGTAATAATAAGTAACTGATGACATTAAAGCGAAATCTATTGAATACAATTAATCTTGCAGCTTTAAAAATTGTAAGACTTAAAATATCCAAATCTAGGGAGATTATAATATTATATTACTGCAGTGTCGGGATGATTTATCGTAATTGTTACTTTTAACAAAATGGCTAACAAAACTGTCTACAAAAAACTGTGATTAAGAGATATCCTTAGATGAATATGTTGGATGTCTATCGGCATAGCAATATTTTACAAACTTCTACAAGTTGAATGACTAACTACCAGAATCGTGGAAAAACTTCTTTTCAGTTAGTAAGTTTTATTTAAATAAATACGAGACCCTAGTAGCTCGCTGTAAGATTTCTTAGCACAGGAATAAAAAGTGTACGATACCCCCAAGGAGCAATGAACTGGTAAGGAAATTTTATTAGCTTCTTTTCCACGTGTTCTGTGATGTGGTGAAGAATAACTTCGCTGGGAAACATTGATGTCTGTGTAGTTTTGAAACAATTCGTGGGCATGTGAAAACTGCTATTTCACACTATAGGTAATTACTATTGCCTTTTAATTAATGATTTCTTATATTTACGCGAAGAATACACACTAAATGAAACCAATTTTTACGGATTTTATCGCGTAAAATTTACGTTTCGGGTGCTTTACAGCACCCATGGTCACGGGGGGCGAGGGCAGTTCAGTTTCAGTTTTTGAATAGTAATTTTTGTCCGATCTATGCAGAATGAGGTTATAGTATCTTGAAGTCTCGAAGTGGTATGCTTTGGTTTGTATTTAATTTTATTAATTATAAGATCCCACGCAGATGGTAGCACCCATTCATCTTCTCGCTGTTTCAACTGTGGCGGCGCTGTTGTCGCGCCACAAGCGAAACACATCGTAGCCTAAATTGCGATAAAAAGTTCCGAAGTTAAAGCAGTATATATAGAATAGCTCCGAACTACGAACGAAAAACACCTTGCCCGGCGGGAGATCTCCCCTTTTCCTTCTACCCGCCACAGTGGTGACCAAGCGACGTAATATGAACACGCAACCAACATGCTTCAACAAAATACAACGTCAGGCTTTCGACATCGTCCTCAAGTTCCCCCGCTCCCAAGCAGATATTGTCTGCAGTCTTCACATTCTGCAAGCCATCTAGCTTTACAAAGGTTCAAAGCAGCACTGGAATAATAATACTACCTGTTCCTTCAAGCTACTCTCTGCGCTACAGTGTTCGGCACTGCTCTGAGCCCTACTGTTCGCCCCTGCTTCACGACACTCTCGCAGAATACTTGCCTTCTTCTCGAAGCCTAAATTGCGCTAGCAAATTTGCGAAGTTAAAGCAGTATATATAGTATAGCTGTGAACTACCACTCGGAGCGATTGCCGCTCCCCGGGCAGAACACATTGCCCGGCGGGAGATCTCCCAATTCCCTTCTATCCGCCATAAATCAAAATCCAAGCATACCACTGCAAGATTTCAAGATACCATAAGCTCATTCTGCATAGATTGGAACAAACATTAATATTTAAAAACTGAAGGTAGCCGGGCTAACAATGACATCGGGACGTCAAACACTTTAGTCCACCCCCCTCCCCCGTGACCATGGGTGCTGTAAAGCACCTTAAATGACGGGAATTAAAAAGTTAAATTAAACGCGATAAAATCCGTAAAAATTTGTTTCATTTAGTGCGTTTTACTTTTTAATTTTAATGAGACTTGTTAAAACAGTTTGTCATACATACATTACGATAACTTTCATATTTTCAGACATATTAAGATCTTTGTGACAGTTCCGGTCTCATAATTCACATGAGTAAATGGACAGGGTCTTGCAAAAAAGTATTATAAATATCAAAGATAGAAAATTTTAAACATAGGTTTATTTTAATTTTAACTATGAATGGAACTGCACTGATAGAATCTTGAAAGTCATCTGTCAAAGCCAGTAATCGAACCGATCCAAACGTAAATTTCATCGTACGTAAGCAACTCGAATTCGATCCGCAACGACACTACTCACATTTTAATTGTAATTTGAAGTATCGATTTACCACGTTCTCAGTGGTGAAGGAAAACATCGCGAGAAAACCTGCATATCTGAGAAGTTAAAAAATATTTCAGAAATAATTTTTAGGTAATTGTGAAGTAGGTCATCCTACATTGGAGTCAACGCAATCAACTCTTTTTTGTCCTAAAACTTGCTGCGGTCTATGCCATTACGTGGTAGAGCCATGCTGCAGCTATATTAGTAGTATAGTTGTAGCACGAATGGTTCGACAGGGGAAGGACCACGCTCTCACGGAATACCAGCATAAAATAGCAGCTTAACACTGCTGTGTTTCATATGGTGAGTGTAGAGAACCGGAGACCCTTTTTACTGGAAAATGGGCATTCCATCTCAGTCCTCACGGGTGACAACACATCTGCATTTTGATTCGCAAACGAGGATAAATGTAGATGTCTATGGGCCACAGCAATTGCTTACCATCAGGTGGACTGTGTGCTCGTTTGTCACCCTATCCTATAAAAAAAGTGGCATGTATGTAGCCTGCTACGTATTTTCTTTTAATATTGCTATCTACTGCTGATCATAGGCTTCCCCCATTGTTTATCAAATAGGTCGGATATTTGCGGTAGTAACCACAATTCGTGAGAGGGTTTTCTAATTAATTTGGGCTGTTTTAAGGAAGATGCTGCTACTAAACTCCTGTTCCTGTTCTCCTCTGTCGCCTCTTACGACACCTACGAGATGAAATGGGGTATTGTTTTTTTTCGCCTATATATGTCTAATATATTTCTACTCCAGTTCAGCAAAACGACTTCCCTCATAGATTGCCAAAGAAGTTGGATATTTGCCGTAGTTGACACGCTTGGCAGGCGGGTTGCCATCTGCATATATATATATATATATATATATATATATATATATATATATATATATATATATATATATATTGTATATTTCTACTGGCGTTCATGAATACAGTTTTTCTCACATGTGAAATGTAAATAGAACTACACTATACTACTTCATGAAATTTCAAAGTCTACTCGAACGTGAAATAATACTGGCGTCTATTTGATGGTGCAAATCAATATTCAATGGTGCCAATGATTTGAATCAAATATCGCAAATAAACTCAACGCTGTGTATTAATAAAAGACCATGAAATTCAACATTATTTTGTCAAAATTATATAAAGTGTAAATATGAATAAATGTAAGACATATTGGAAGATATGCCCGATACAAAACAGGTATTGCTAGACGTATAAATTCTATTCTGATTCAAATTTCAATAATTTACATCCAATATAGACACATATACCGAGGTGACTCTACAAGTGAACTAATTTTGTTGATGTTTCTAAATTGAAACCTATGCGAGTGAAGCCGCGGGATAAAAAGCTAGTACATAATATTATTATGCATCTGACAACTTATCAGAAGTCAGTCAGTTAGTTATCTTAGTTATCTCGTAACGGTTTTACGAGTTTTTGAATCATCTTCTTGTGTTTAAATACAATATTTACACAATGCAGAAAAATACTTGATATAAAAAACGCCCGGACTTAACTTAAATTTAAATATTTACTTATCATTAGAAAAAGAGACGTGGTAGCTCATGGACTAAGCACTCGTTGTAAATTTCACAGTACGTGAGCAACCCGGGTTCGATACCCGCCAGCGCCAATGGAATTGTTAATTGCAAATTTAAGTGCTGATTTACTACGTGATTTGCGGTGAAGGAAACCATCGTGAGGAAGCCTGCATGTCTGAGAAATTACAAAAAAATATTTTGAAGACATCTGAATTCCGCTAATACGCATTGGGACAGCGGGGTGGACTTTTACTGCCCTAAAACCCTCTCAAAAATAAGAGGAGGCCTGTGCCCAGCAGTAGGATGTAGTATATAGGCTGTTACTAACT
Source organism: Parnassius mnemosyne (assembly GCA_963668995.1). Lineage (NCBI taxonomy): Eukaryota > Metazoa > Arthropoda > Insecta > Lepidoptera > Papilionidae > Parnassius > Parnassius mnemosyne. The sequence goes on from CAVLGL010000082.1 coordinate 55,118,904, forward strand.
TTATTAGAAAAGTATAGACTATAATTTTCCCCTTTTGTTTTTACACGCGATTTGAACTATTAATCTGTTTTTTTTTTAAACTTTATAAGTTATGCACATGAACAATTACTTAAAAGATAAAGAAAACAATCCATAGCTATTAGCATTAGCCCAAATAAATATAATTATAATTTAATACTTAATAAATAGTAGACGTAAGATAATTTAAACATGACCAAGGGACAAACAATAAACAAATTTAATTCATCTTACTAAACTAATTATCTTAATTTATCTTACTAAACTAACTAAACTAACTACTTACTAAACATTGTTGGGTTGATACCATTTTATGCCTGCTTCCATTTTAAGTACCATCAAAAACTAGTTAACATTCATACCTATTATAATGGTTGTACACTGCAATATTCTATCCAATTTGTATAGTAACGCTGTTAAGAGATAAATGTGCGGTGGGAGATGTGGTAAAAGTTTTGTCTGCGCCCGGACTATTTCCCGCATGTGACGCGTCAGGGCTCGTGACTTTTGAGGTTTTCATCTGTCGTCGGTCGACTAATGGCAATCAAGCCCTTTTTGTATCAACATCTATTATAAAGTCGAATGTACGAACAACCCTTTATATTACGTACCTACGTCACTTGTTGAAAACTCTCCTTGTTGACACTATGCCATTAACGATCTTTTGAATTAGTTTTAGATGGAAATTGTTTTCATCACTTGAATGTTCAAAATATCAATAAGTAAATATTTTTTCAGCTGCATATTAAAATAAAATTTTATATTTTTACAAAAAGAACCGAATACAAAATCAAAACAGATTTGTTAGAGTTTGTTTGTTTTGTCTTAGTATGAAAGTCTGCTGATGATAATTTGAGACGCCTGATAATAAAGGTACAATTCCGTATCCGACTGCAGGCAGCAGCAGCAGGTGACGTGTCGTCGCGATATGTAGCTGCGACATGTCGTGGCGTCATGTCGCTGCAGTCATGATTCCGAATCCGACTGCAGGCGGCAGCAGCTCGTGTCCCAATCTATTCCGAATGTACTGTGCCCCATAAACATAAACACTTATCGGTGATTAAAAGTCAAAATGCAGATTCGTATCCAGTAAGAAGCTTTTCCGGTTCTCTACACCCAATACGCAAAACACAGCACCATTAAGCTGCTATTTTACGTGAGTATTCTGCGAAAGCGTGGTCTTTCCCCAGTTGAGCCGACCCATTCGCGTTAAACCATAATATAGTTGCAACATGGCTCTACCATGTGAAAACATCCTATATAGGAGTTCTTTTTAGGGTAAGCAATTCTTCGACGCGTCGCACCAATGTGATATAACATGTTTTCTTAATCATGTTGGGTCTTTCTAATATCCGTGGACAATATTGCATTTATTTTTAAGTTTGATTAATCAATATTGGGGAACAGCATGAGTGGTGGAGCCATTCCGCAGCTGTGTTGTGGTGGGCAGCACGAATGGGTCGGCTCGATCGGGGTGGGATCACGCTCTCACATATTGCCAGCGTAAAATAACATTTTAATGGTGTTGTGTTTTGTATGGTGAGTGTAGAGAACCGTAGATCCTTTTTACTGGAAACGAAGCAATCCATCTCAGTCCACAGGGGTGGCGGTGCATTTTGATTCTTAATTAAGGATAAATGTAGATGTCTATGGGCCACAGCATCCATTTACAATCAGGTGGATTGTGTGCTCGTTTGTCGCTCTTATTCTATAAAAAAATTACTTTGAATGGTATCAGCCACACGATCACGCAACCCTTCCGCCTACACAAGGACATCTAACGTCTATTTTGAATGCTGCATCTTTAGAAGTGATATTATATCTAATAAATATAAACTGACGTAAATTTGAAAATTATGGTGATTTTTTCTGTGGTGACTTCTCTAAGAATCTCCGGTTGCTATGAAAATTTTAAATATAATCTTTCATTGTTTTGTCTATCGTGTCCCTTAATCAAATTTATGAAGGGACGGGTGTAAGTAAAAATTAAAATTAATAAAGTAGATCGGCCATTATGTTTGGTACTTATTTCTTGGTAGACGTTAGTTAATATTATGTACTTGGTGGTAAAGAAAAACATCATAAGAAAATTGAAAAATATTTCTAATAAAATCCGCCTGCATGCAACGGGACAGCGCGGCGCGGCGGAGCGGACTAACCAAAGGTACACAGCACAACAATGAAATGTACACAAGCTGTATCTTCACTTTATTCTATTACTTAAGTTATAAAATCGATAGGTGTATGATATCATAATGAAAATTTCAGATCGACACAGGTGAAAGTTATTTAAACAAAAATTTGTGTATACAGTATCTTTTTTTAATGCACCTTATATTTCATATTCAGCGAATTGCGTATTATGGTATCTCTCGTTGCTACACTCAAGTAAATGGAACGAGAATATCCATATGACTTTCTTTATAATAGAATACTCGCAACGGAAACCCTATTAACAAAGTGTCTGTGTCATTCTGTTTATAGTGTCCCTTTGGAATGGAACTGATTGAGTTTCAGTTGAAGCTGTTCATGGAACAATAGGCAATCACAGATTTTAACTTACATTGAAATATAGAGGACAATATTTTGACTATTTGTTAACAACAATAATTAAACTAAATATTAATGTAGAATTCAAGGATTAATTTAATAAATAATTAGGTACTACAAAATTACAATATTTTATTACAAAATAAGTCACAAATTTAAAGATGATAATTACGTTTATTATTTACTTTCAAACAACCGTAAAATATTAAACTAAATACCTAGTATAGTTTCATATTTTACGATTTTATGTCCATTGTTTTCAATTAAAATGGAAATAAATATTTGTATATATATATTAGATTTGCTTGTAATTTATGTGCGCGTGAATTATGAAGTATGGACAGTATGGTGCAAAGTGGGATGGAAAAGAACACTGAATTCTATATGTATTAAAGGATCATAAAAGAAAAAAGCTTTGAACAAAAGTTTGTCAACTTTATTTTTGCTTCCATTTAAACCCTTCCTCCCTGTAATCAAACAAATAGAAGCTATAACTATATGTACGAATTAAAAAGACTTGGTGGCGGCATTCTAAACCACAAACAAAAAAGTATAGGCAATTTAAAAATTACTACTTATCGCTAAATTTCATTTCATATAATATATTATTTTGATTTTATTTTATAATTACACACTAAATTTGTAAAATAAAGTTAAATTTTTTTTTTACGTCATAAAATAAAATAGCTAAACTCCGTTTAACTACGTTGTTCAGCTGTTAAACGGATTAATTTGAAGTGCTTTTGATAGCGTTTTGTGTCAGTACTAGGACGGGCGTTCCCGAGTATTACAGTAACCTTTGAACTTTTATCTTGGCGCATCCACGGCGCGTTGTTTTTAGTTCAGTGTTATAAATGTCGTTGTTCATTACTTCTGTCTTATATCCACAAATAAAGACAAAACTGTGCGTATATTTTATATTCTTAAATTATTCTAATGAACGACACATCTTCTCGTCAGATATACCTCAAAACCTTAAAACGAAATTGTACAACCAGTGCGTGTTGCCAGTGATGACTTACGGAACTGAGACGTGGTCCTTCACTGCTGGCCGTATGAAGAAGCTCAAGGTCGCTCAGCGAGCTATGGAGAGGGCTATGCTCGGAGTTTCTCTGCGTGATCAACTTAGGAATGAGGATATCCGCAGTAGAATCAGAATAACCGACATAGCCCAAAGAATTAGTAAGCTGAAGTGGCAGTGGGCCGGCCATATAGCTCGAAGAACCGACAACCGATGGGGAAGAAAGGTTCTCGAGTGGCAGCCTCGTACCGGTAGGCGAAGTGTAGGGCGTCCCCCCACGAGATGGAGTGACGACCTGGTAAGACATGCAGGAAGTCGATGGATGCAGGTGGCTCAGGACCGTGCTTTGTGGCATTCTTTGGGGGAGGCCTATGTTCAGCAGTGGACTTGTGAAGGGCTGTAATGATGATGACGATGATGATGATTCTAATGAACACACGTGCACATGTGCAAGGTGTTCTATCCAGATGGTTTCCTATCAAGATGGTTTCGGCGTCACTAGAATAATTATCATTAGCGGCAGGTCGGCTCCTCGTCTGAAGATCCGATGAGTTGTGCAGATGAAGTTACTATAGCTATGTATGTGATACGTCAAGCGATGGAGTATTTCATTTTCTTCGCTAAGCATCATCGATGGTAAAGCTTGCCCGTGGTCCATCGCCGATGCCAACTGTGCTCGTGCTCGAGACTGCAAAACTCCGGGAGCTTTTTGGGCGAGCTTCTTTTGACAATTTTAACCCAGTCACTGTAGCTGTAGTGTAGTAATAGAAGACAGTATTGTGAGAATATAGTCGTGGAAGTTGATTTTAAATACCAATTTTAATGTCATTTTCTAATTCTTATTATTCCTATTTCGTTTTAACATTTTTTTTATATTTGGTATTTTTTTTCATATTCAATTGATTATTGACAGCTCCGTGGCGCAGTGGTTTAACATTGAGTTGCGGCGCTAAAGACTGCGGGTTCAAATCTCGCGTGGAACAAGTATTTATGTAGCCTACAAGTAATTGTTCTGAATTTGGATTTTTGTCCTTGTGCAATTTACGTATGTGAATGGAATCTTATTCAATTTTCTATACAAGAATATATTAAATTACAATATTACAATATTTCTTTATATTATTACAATAATTTACGGTACAATCATCTGTATACCATCTATATACCTCGAAGGGGTTGTACATCAGCAAATCGCAATTGAAGATAAGTTATTGAACAAAACGTGCAGTTTCAGTTCGAAACGCTAAATGGGAAACTCCGCCCCTTGATTAGTCGTATCGACTTTTGTATTGGCTTGTACTCGAAGTTTGGGTGTCGTCTATTCTATATCTTCAACAATTTCGTTTGATAGGATGATATTGTTCTTTTTTGTTCAGTCCTATATTCTCATATTCTTGCTTATAGGATACAAATTGGATTAGAAATACGCGGGCACACGATGCTACAGAAATTGATTTTAGGTAAGCGAGGCGTTTTTATGAGCATTATACACAAATTCAATTATCATCTCATCATATACGTACAGAGTTTATCTAGTAAAATAAAAGGATACGTGAAACAGTTCAAATTTCTTTCCTCGTCACCTATAATTTACGTTGAAAAGTAATATAAATAAGAAAATTTTGCATAATTATATATTCCAAAGATCTCTCTATTTAAAATAAACAATGTTGTAAATATTTCTTAAGTTTTTTTGGTGGATGAGACTGCTTGCGTCTGTGGGAAGTACTTGAAATCTGACTACCCGGGGAACACGTGTCCCTACACGTGTTCCCCGGGTAGTGCTAAACAATCAGCATCAATTCCGGTGGTAGGTTTCGGCAGCTGGCTTTTTGGTTACTATCCACCAAAGCAAAGTCTTGTCGACAAATGACGTTGTCGTATTCCAGCATGATGCTTTTTGAAGCCATATGGAGAATGGGTCTGAGCAGTAGCGTTGTGTGTGTGAACCCGGTGCGAAGTGTCAGTTGTTGCTGTACCGGGTGCTTGGTCGTGGAGGGTAGCGGGATCCAAAGCACGGTGTTCCGCAGGTAGTTGTGGGCCCATTTAGTGAATTAGCTACTGTTGAAAGGCTGCCCCGCCAACTAGCAAAAAATCCCAGGGTGGCTCCATGGTGTCGTTTAGCGACCAGGCGAGAGGACCTAATGGCGAAGTCTAGGGGGATTCGGGGATCCTCGCAGTCTCCAGATCTAGTTCTGGTCTGGTAGTATCGAGTATCGTTTGTTTATTAATGCAACGCCTCGTTTAACTGCTATTCTCTATCCTTATTCACTCTTAACTCTGTCAATATGTGTCTAAAAAAGAAAAGTATGGCAAAACAATGGTGGTACGTCCTCTCGTTAAATGTGCACCTCACTAATATTTGAGGATCTCAGCGCAGTTCCTCACCATCTTGAGACTGAGAAGCCGTACCTACTTTTCTTGACGGAGACCCAAATTGGATGTCAATTGAATGCGGCGTACCCTGACTATCCTGGATTCTCCCTGGAGCATAAATTCCGTCTACATACCGGAGTCTGTGTATAAGTCTGCAATGACATCTGATTCAGCGTCTCCGTCAATTAGAAGATCCACCTTTTTCGAGAATCTGGGTGATGCTAGATTATCGATATTGATAAAATCCTTTATGACTGTGTCTATCGATCGCATAGCGGTGACCAGGAGACAAAACGATTATTTGATCACCTTAGTGAGGCTGCTCATGTGACCCTCAATCGTTACCCAACTGCACAGATAGTCTTTCTGGGGGACTTTAACGCCTGACTGTTGATCTGCCTGGGTGTTGAAAAGCGTGGAATTTTGCCTTGACGTTACGTCTTTCTCAGCTGGTAGAGGAAGCGACTAGGGTACCCGATGTAGATGGACACACATCCAATTGCTTGGACGTTCTGCTTATTAACGAACAAGACAGGTATGAAGTCCAGGTTACATTTCCTATGGGGACATCTGACCACTGTCTGGTGAAATCTGTATCGTCGTATTCTCCACCTGATTACGAGTCCCAAGGTGCTTAAGGAATATGGCGGTGTAAGTCAACCGATTGGGTTGATATGCGACACTTTTTGTATCCTATCCTTGACGTAAGGTCTGTTTCTCTTCTTCGGATCCGTCGAGTTGCGTGATATGTTGCCTCAAGCTATGGAGTATTTTATCGCCTTTTCTGACGCTCCCACCGGTAGCAAAGCTCGCCCATGGTTTAACACTGAATGCGCCTGGGCTAAAAAGCGCAAGCATTTAGCGTACTTATCTTGGGATGACGCTCAAAACCGCAAAGCTCCGGATATCAACTCCAAGAAGAGATCTTTCAACTAGGCCGCCAAGTCCTACAAAAAAGCATTACGGAAAGCCAGTTTCGATCGCTTTAAACATATTGGCGCAAAACTTTCTGCCAGAACATCCAGCACTAGAGCTTTTTGGTCTCTTGCCAAAGCGGTTGAGACAAACTTCTGTCGGCCTATACTGCCTCCGCTGGTAAAACCGGATGGTACACTGGCGCATACAACTAAAGAGAAAGCAGACTTATTGGCGTCTCTATTTGCCTACAATTTACATCTAGACAGTGGCATCAACATTCCTCCTAAATTACCTCACTGCGGGACCTCTATGTTGGAGGTTCGTATCACAAATAAGGAGGTTCTTAAACCTTTGCGGTGCCTAGACACTATCTGAATAAAGCTAGTGGAGTAGATGGCATACCAGCTATAGTTCCAAAGGCTTGTGCTCCTGGGCTGTCTCCTGTACTGACACGCTTGTTTCGCCTCTCATTTAAGATTGGAATAGTGCCAAAATCGTGGAAATTGGCCTACTTGTAGCCTGTTCCAATAAAAGGCAGCCGTACCGACCCTGCCAATATCAGTCAATCCCAATTACCTCCATGCTCTGCAAAATTATGGAGTATATTGATATATTGATCGCCCGCTTAATGACATATCTAGAACAGGTGACCTCCTTAGTGACCGGCAATACGGGTTTCGCTGAAATTGGTTAGCTGGGGACCTTCTAGCGTATGCCACACAAGTATGGGGCGAGGTATTCAAGAACAGTGGAGAAGCACTTGCTGTTTTCCTTGATGTCTCAGCGGCTTTTGACAGTGTTTGATACGCTAGCCTTTTGGGTAAGCTTCCATCATACACGTTATCTTCTGGTCTGATTGACTGGGTAAAGAATTTTCTGAGTGAACAGGCTCTCCGAGTCGTCGTCGATGGCTGCTCATCCGATCCTGTGGCGACTAACGCCAGTGTTCCTCAGGGGTCCGCAGCTCTCTTAAAGCTGCATATATCTGCTTATGCCCAATATCTATGGGTAAATAAACGATAGCTCAGTTGTGGAGATATACCAACCAAGTCCTTGGGCCAGTCGAGATCAAATCCAGGCTGAAAGAGAAGTTATGGTAGAGCGTTTGAAACTCACACTACAGGCAGTTTTCGAATGGGGCGATGCCAATCTTGTGAAATTCAGCGCCTCCAAAACACAAGCGTGTTTCTTAACTGCAAAAAGGAGCCAGCTCACCTTGTCACCTTCTTTCCGAAATGTATCACTGGAATACATTGACAACCGTCATTTGTTGGGGGTTGAGATATCCTCAAATATGAACTTCGGGCGGTTCATTGATTTCAAAGCCAAAGAAGCTGCAAGGGAGCTAGGAGTCCTTGCAAAAGTGCAGCGAGACTTCACGCCGGGACAGCTGCTTACTTTATGTAAAGCGCATGTTCGGTCGTGCATTGAGTATTGCTGCGATATGTGGGCTGGAGCTGCAAAATGCCACCTAGCAGCTTTGTACTCAATAAAAGGCGTGCTAATAGGCTTTATTGGTGACGCGAATTAGGTAATAACCAATCTTACCAGACTCGAACACAGGCGCAAAGTAGCCAGCCTTTCGGTTTACTGCAGAATGTATTTTGGAGAGTGTGCGCAGAAATTGCATAATTTAATTCATCCCTGTCCCTTCCACCATCGGACAATAAGACGCTCGGCCAGTTTCCACCGTATCGTTGTTGACTTACCACGCATTCAAACCAAACGGTTTGCTGCGTCGTTCATCATGCGTACAGCAAAGAAGTGGCATAAGTTGCCAGCATCTGTCTTTCTATCCGATTACAGTGTGGGTGTCTTCAAGGCAAGAGTGAATAGACTTTTTGTCTAGTAAGTGCGCTTTACCATCTCAGACTACGTCACCACTAACCATCAGGTGGGATTTTAGTTATGCGCTGGCTTAGAATAATATAAAAAAAGTTATTACTAAAAATAGACTGGGCGAAATTTCTGAACACGAGTTAAATTTCATTTTCTTAAGTTGAAAACTTCGATGGGATGAAACATCCATAACTCGTTGAACTCAATTATGCCTTCGAAATTTAAGTTATCGAAGTTTTAATTCAATTAATAAATCAGAGTCGAACAAGACCTTTCTATTCATCTCTCGCATTCATACTGTTCATGATGCTAGTAACAATACCCTTGACTTTTACTTAATTATTAAAAAATAACATATTCATTACCTACACTACTACGGCCTGAATAAAGTTATAATTGCAGAAATGTAAATATTTACGATTTTGATGATCAACGGTTCTTTTACAACAGCAGAGGTAATTGTAAACTCTATCATTAGTCTGTTAGCAAAAATGAAAGAGAGAGAAACCGTTCACCGTGGATTAATAAAATAATAAATTAAAAGTAAAAAAACTTTTTTTAAAACAACCTTTTATTTAAATGCGCTAAAGAGAATAAAATAAATTTTTCCCTTTAAAACTTTTACTATCAACTTATAAGTTATAACGTCTTTACACAATTTAAATGATATAAAAGCTTTCGCGAGATTTAAGTTTCTACTCATTTCTACCTATTCATATTTACTTAGTTTGAAATTTTTGAAAATTAAAATCAATCAGATCCTGTTTATCTCCACAAGTAAATCTCGCGACCTCAATATCATATTCGAGGACTCCAAAAACCCCAGTACACTAACATTTCAGACAGATTGACATCATGTTACATACTGATGCCACTCAGACCTCGTCACGGCCTCACCTTTGACTCTGGTGTTTAAAGGAATGCACTACTTATTTCAGCTTGAAGCTTACTTGTGCCTTACCAAACACAGTTCCAGGTTTGATTTTGGAGTTACCCTTCTCCTAGATAGGTTGCAAGCTAATGTTGTTGACGCCTATTTCGTCACATTACACAAGTCAAAGTTAACCAACCGGTGCTACAAACTTGAACAATTCGACCTCAATACCATTACTGAAGACTGCAAAAACCCCAGTACACCATAATTTCAGACGGATTGGAGCAACCGAGTTTATGATCACCATCTTATTTTTGGTTAACTCGCATTTGTATTCCCAGCAAGTCCTTTCATTTGATACTCATATTGTAGGAAAACATAATAAACTTAGTCCGCCATCTTTGAAAGTCTGCAATATTGTATTTAGAGTGACTTCACTTTATTTTTCGAGTTATACTAAGCAATCCCTTTCATTTGAGATCCATATTGTAGGAGAGTATGAAAAACTTAGTCCGTCATCTTTAGAAGTCCGCCATATTGGATTTAGAGTGACGTCACTTTATTTTTCGAGTTATACTAAGCAAACCCTTTCATTTGATACCCATATTGTAAAAAAGTATAAAATACTTAGTCCGCTATCTTTAGAAGTCCGCCATGTTGGATTTAGAATGACGTCACATAGGTAACCATACATTTTCATCGAAACTTAACGTGTATACAAAATTTCACTTCAATTGATTGAAGATATCTGCTTCAGAATTGAGTTGCAATATTCCACCCGAACAAACATAGTTACATTGCAAGTTGAATAAAAGCTTTTAAAAACACAACAAGACAGCAAATTTATTCACTTTTCATCCACACTTTTGTATTTAAGGACCATACTCTCATAGAATACCAGTGTAAAATATAATAGAATAAGGGTGCTGTGTTTTTTATAGTTAGTGATTACAACCGGAGACCCTTTTTAATGGTAACGAGGAATTCCTCCTTAGTGTAAATGGGATAATGTATCTTCATTTTGATTCTTAATAGTGAAAGATGTAGATATAACATACCCTGCTTCGAATACAATGCAAAATAAAATGAAATAAAATGTGAATCCGCACTGGCTTTTACGTAGAACTTTTTCATAATGCATATGCAAACTATTTTATTTAACTTTTTTAGGAAATACTAAAATAAATACATACTGAAATAAATTTCAGTGAATACTACTTTTTAGTTGAACTTAAACGACATACTTTTGCTTTGCTGACAGACTTCCGGCGGTTGGTGCTAAAACGACGAAAGGTAGCGAATTATATATTACTAGCTTTTTATCCGGGGCTTCGCTCGCGTTGTCTTCAATTTAGAAAAATCATTAAATACTATTTCGTATGTACCAAATTTAGCAAAATTCGATCACTTTTAGAGTCACTTTGGTGTCTGAGTATGCGATATTTAATACATATCATGGGTTCCATTTTATATTGATTGGCACCATAAAATAGATTCTGATATTTTTGTTATGTTCAATTAGACTTCAAAATTTCATAAATGCAGTTTTATAATGATGGTTACTACACATGTAATGAAACAAATTTTAATATATCACGTTACATTTTACTTTTATTTAAGCGGGTTGTACAAAACATTTCTTTGGAAGAAAGTTCCATAAAAATTTGCGTAAAAGAATATATTGCTGATGTGAAGCACCAACGCTCCGGGAAGTCTGAAGTATGTCAACATGTTCAGTATCGTCCCAACCATTATATCAGAGCTGATAGACAACAAATCCTCACGATAGAACCCCGATTCCTACCAATGATGATTTGCAAAGTGATTCGCTATTGAAATTACAACATCCTAACTTCAATAGAGAAGATGGCTGGGTGCTACCATCTACTTGAGATCCTATAATGAATAAAATTAAAACCAAACCCAAGCATACTAGTGCAAGATTCAAAATACTGTAAGCTCGTCCTTCGTAGATCGGACCAAACATTATTAGTTAAATCTTGATTGTAATCTTCGTAAACTATGACATCAAGAAGATAAGCAACTCAGCACCTCTCTTCTGGGTTCTTCAAAGTACCCGAAACGTCAGAAATTAAAAAAGTTAAAATAAAACACGATAAAATCCTTAAGATTACTTTTATTGCAAATAAAGTTCTATTCGCAGTGAACGTGGGTAGAACTACACTCATGATGGGAAGCAGAAAAATGTTCGCTTTGTTGTGGCGGCGAAAGTAAATCCACCACCAAATATCGTTTCGTGTGTGTCCTAAAAGGTGATAGACGAAAACAAACAAGAGATGGGTAACAGTATTTTCCTGACAACAGTTCAACCTGCAGTTGCTAACCCGCCTGCCAAACATGGCAACTATAAAAAAATATCCAGCGTATTTGACAATTTATGGGGGAGGCGTATGTCCAGTTCAGTGAACTTTTGATAGGTTGTAATGATGAGTTCTATTTTTTGGAATCTTTCCTAACCGGTAGTGTGAAAACAAAAAAGTAACATCTCCGAAAATATGAATGAAATAAAAACAGCGTAATTGCCCATCATCATCATCACCATCATTACAGCCTTTCATAAGTCCACTGCTGAACATAGGCCTCCCCCAAGGAATGTCACAAAGCAGGGTCCTGAGCCACCTGCATCCATCGACTTCCTGCATGTCCTACCAGGTCGTCACTCCATCTCGTGGGGGGTTGTTCGACACTTCGCCTACCGGTACGAGGCTGCCACTCAAGAACCTTTCATCCCCATCGGTTGTCGGTTCTCCGAGCTATATGGCCGGCCCTCTGCCACTTCAGCTTACTAATCCGTTGGGCTATGTCGGTCACTCTGGTTCTACTGCGGATATCCTCATTTCTAAGTTTATCACGCAGAGAAACTCCGAGCATAGCCCTCTCCATAGCTCGCTGCGCGACCTCGAGCTTCCTCATACGGCCAGCAGTGAAGGACCACGTCTGAGATCCGTAAGTCATCACTGGCAACACGCACTGTTTGTACAATTTCGTTTTCAGGTTTTGAGGTATGTATAACTAGAAGATGTGCCGTAAATTTCCGAAACCTGCCCAGCTGAGTTGATTCCGTCGATTGATCTCTCAGTCGAAGTTGGACTTACCTATTCAGACTATTTGTTCTAGGTAAACATGCTAGTCATCAAATTCGAGCTTAGTGCTCCAAACAACTACCGGCATAGGTGTGACATGGACATTGAACATGATCTTTGTTTTGTCCATGTTGATCTTAAGCCCTATCCGTTGGGAGACACTATTTAGGTCATTGAGCATGGTGCCTAGATCCTCCAGCGATTCCCATATAATTGCCCAATTAAAACTAAAAAAGTAGCAAACTACTTCATTTCACTACTGGACACAGGCCACAGAGCATTTGGCCAAAAAAGAGCCAACCTGTGATGACCTTGACTGGAGAACTTCTCGGATATGCAGGTTTTCTTTCACCGCTAAGAACATAAAAATATATAATAATGCTTATGAACTGTGAAATTTACTTTCGGGTTCAGTTTGATTACCGCCTTGGACAAGTAAAATAAAATAAACCTTTATTTATTTACTTATTTTTCAATAAAATACAATATTTTATTATATACAATATTAAAAATTACAATAAAGAAAATCTAAAATAGTATCTTAATTATCATTCAGACCTATTCCCCGCGGTATCGTGGCAAGAACGCTGACTGCGTTTCCCGGCTGAAAAGCTATACTTAGCATTTGAGTGAGAAAAGTGCCCGCCATCTTATCAATAGCAGCAACAAACAGTCATGGGTGGAGTTCCTTTAGGAACTTCACCGCACGTGGACCCCACGGACTGATAGTCTCTACACCAAATAGCACAAATATGTAGTCATCTCTCAAAGGCTCATATTTGCGTCACTTACTCAGTTTAGCTGCTTCTGATGCCACTCCGGCTCTAAACGAGGTACCCCTGAGATGAGAGGCTGCCAGAGTGTCTTACGCAAGTATCATCCTACACTAGGGCTTTACATCTCTCCCAAGGGACCAATTTCCGTCGGGTCTCTTGCTCTCTAAATATTCCACTAGGCTGTAAAACCGAGAGCACATTTATAAAGGCAAGAGCCCATGACATCGTTCAAAGAACCATACTGTGAAATCCTACCAGCACTTATCTTACATGAAAGTCCGTGGAGCCCAAACTTGTCGATGCTGCTACCATAGGGGCACTGATAGAGTTGACAAATTGGCGCTCCTAGTCGGATTCCCACGGTGATGCGCAAGTTTTCCCCATCAAGTAATGTGCCAAGATTACTTGATGGTAAAGTGTATAGTAACTAGTGAATAGATTCCTTAGTCATAACAGCTAGACGGCGTGCCTTACCTTAGTCACTATGGAAACTATGAAACAAAACTTTCTGCACGCTCTGTACCAATGGAATATCCCACTGTTTTTGTAGATTAACTTCCAGTAGAACAATTTCACCGGGAAAGAGCGTTTGCCATCTCTGCGCTGCCTCCCTAGCAAAGCACAGGTCTACTTTATTATTTAAAATTTTGTTACATAAGTCTCTGACACTATGCACGGAAGCAAGGAAGCAGGCAATGCAACGCTAGAAAGATTTCTCATACCAATACGGCCAAATTTTATAGGTAGCTTGAGTCCAGACTGTTGTATTTAAAGTTATTTTAAGACTTTTATCAATATCTTTTAAAATATCCGAACATTTCCAGACTTCGAGCAGAGTAAGCTTGTAAATCAAAGTACAAGGAGACAATACTTTTAAATAGTAAGAGAAATGTGGGGGTTTAATTTATACAATTTATCAACATGGTTTAAAAACTGATCAAACTATATTTTTAAAACTGGTTTAATACTATCGAAAAACAACGGGGCACCTAGCAGGTATAGTGATACCGTAGTGACAGTTTTTATTCCTGGAGAAATATGATTGAAATTTTGAATTAAACTTTGTCTATGTAGTAGGTAAATTATTGGAAAAAATATTTCACGTTTATTGCTATTTGCTTCAAGATCAATATTTATAAAATTTCGAAAAATATGAGTAAGATCACTGAGGACGTCATCTGCACCAGACATTCGCCTTGGATTTGAAATTTGAAATAATGGGTTGAATTCCCAAACTGAAAAGTGCTGAATCTAGTGGGTCATACATACTGAGCACAGAGAGCAGAATCAATAACATGGATTTCGTAAAACATGTTAGTAGGTTATTTGACTGTAACATTGCCAAACGTGATGATAAATTTCGGGGGTATTGTCAGCCACTTCTTTCAGCAAGGTCTATCGATAGAGTTAAAAGCGTCCCTTAGTTTAAGTAAAATCTACTATCCTTAATATTTAAAGTATTTTTCGCAATAGCCTGTTCATTTACATATTTCATGGGAGCTATGAAACCAGGACTGCCACAAAAATCTTGATTTCTCTGGTAATATGAAAACTCAAATATACAAAAATCTTAAATGATAAACTGATTCATATGTCTCATTAAAGGTATAAAAACTAAATCTCCTACTAAGGCTCCTCATTACCTACAGTGTTTTCTGGGCATAAAAGAGTATGCCGCAATGCTTCAATGCGTTTTAACGGTTTTCACATTTCCGCGACTTTTTTAACTACACAGAAATTTAAGTTTGACCACGAAGTTATTCTTCACCACTTCACCGTATACGTGGTAAGTCAGCAATTTTGCATAACATATTCATTCATTTGTCTTCAAAGGCCTCGTACACGTTTTGCTCCCTTGTCGTGATGAAATCTCACGGCGAGCTACACGGCTCTCTTATTTGTTTAAATAAAATTCATAAAAACTGAAACAAAGATTTTGTACGATTGTTGACCATATGTACCTAGTAATTAGAAACCCAACGATGCCACGAACTATTCCATCAAATAGAGATAAAATTTCACTGTGCACTTAATTTTGACCATATTATCATGAAATAGCAAGGTTGTGTTTAGTTATTAATATCGTTAAATTATCTGTTTTCATTGATTTGGATAAGCTGTAATAATAAGCCATGTCTGTGAAATGGTCAACAAACATGATAAATATCATAAAATGACACCATTTCATGAAATTTGCAATAATTGCAGGCAGACCAGTTTTAATCAGTTTACATACAGATATAGAATCAAGCGTATGAAAATTTATGTTTTTTTATTTCAAAAAAATATCAATTTTAATACGTTTGATAGATATCACTATTATCTTTTAATTTTTCAATTTTTCTTATTACACTTTTAAAATGAAATAACGATTAAGTTAAACGTTAGGATTTTTAAATAATTTTACAAAAGGCAAAATACAGGCTTTTTTCATTTAATGATAGATGGCGCTATTTTGATAATTAAAACGTATATCGTCAGCGGAGCTTAAAATTGTTATGCAAGGTTAAAACTTATTTTAAACTTTATTTACAAATATGATATTTATTTTGAAAAAACACCCGTTATCCCTCCTATCAACTAACATAATCATATATAATAGAAAATTAGCATCTAAAGGACGAAAAATTCTTAACCTTCTTTTTTAAGTTCCGTAATCGGATAAAAGTAGCCTATAAGTTGTCTCGGGTTACTAAGTACCTACGTATAAAATTTAATGGAAATCATCCAGTAGTTTCTGCGTTAATCAGTAATACACAGACAGACAGACAGACGAAAATTCTATAAAACACTAATTTGGCTTCAGTACTCTTTACTTAGTCCACTGGACTTGTTTTTTCAAGAGTTTATTAGAATTACAGATACGACATTTCTACAGATTTATTATAGTTATAGATATTACGAAATAAATAAAATATGAAACGAAGTGTAATATATGAAATATATATATAATATACATATATTATATACGAAACTATGTGAAACAATATGCCTATATAAATAACAGATTGATTTAAATTCTATTTGGAATATTGTATTTTACTTTTCCAATAAAAGAACATTTCATATATAAGGGAAGCGATTCCTTTGGCGACGCATTGGAATTCGATTTATTTAATATATTACCATAAAGAATCGTGAAATTAAGTCGCGGGAAACAAAAGTGCATGCCTCTTAATGGACTTTTGTCCATAAAGATTATTTATTGTTGTATTTTAACATTAAAACGATAAAGAACTTTTATGTTTTTTCCATTATATAGAATTATCAATACCGCAATAAAAATAAATCAAGCTGTTTAAAAAAATAATAGCTGCATAAAACATTACTTCTAGTTGTGTAATGTTACATAAAATTCTATTTTATGTAACATTACACAATCGTCACAATCACTAATTTACATTTTATTTCCATGTTACTAAGATTTTAAACTAATGAAATATATCAAAATCCTTTAACCTGCATTCACAAGGTAAAATATATATTATTAAAATGTTTGCATCACGCTGGTATCTTGTGAGGCAGTGGTATCATATTCCTTAATATTAAAATACGTTTTTTTTTGTTTCCGATATTTTAATTTTGGCATTTTAACGCGGAATTGTGCAGGCGAAGTAACCTCTTTGTTCAGTGCTCCAGAACTTATGTGGATTTTGTTTGCAATACTGAATGTAGGAATCTAAATCTTTCTAGTAACGTTATATTAATGATTAGAAAATATAATATATTCTTTTTAACATGTTGATCTTAATATTTATCTATAACACTAATTTGACAAAATTACCATATTAGTGATACCACGATGTGCCGGTTACTTTGCCATTTTTTGTGCTGCCACCAAGTGTTGTCTGTTTCAACTTATATTTTTAACCGATTACGACGATTTAAAGAAAGGTTTCTATACTTGATATCCTATGTACGTATATTTGTATTGATGTTTCTCCGTAGCAGCCCATTAGACCAATTTTACTACATAAGTTGTGAATCGATTCATCTTTATCAAAAGTGAAGGAAAGGAAATGAGAAATCTACATTATTTTTACTGCGTTCTCGGGCATCACTAATATTACTTCTCAGTCTTTTTCATAATTCCAACTGAGTGTGTTGATATTAATTTGCACCCAAAAACAATGTAATTTTAAATGATTACGATTGTTTTGCAATTGTGGAAACACTATATTTAAATTGATTACAATTATTTTTTACCTGATCGTAATAAAATGGTAATGGTGACTGTTAAAAAAATGACTGTGACAAACTTTTTTAATTTAGTTATATTATACTATAATTGATTTGAGCTTATTATTGCACCAATTTTTTATTTTAGAGGAGAGTATTTTCGTAATATATTTTAGAGTTTTGCTTAATAAATTATTCTGACAAGATTTTAATTAAAAAAAAAGTAAAGTACGCAATCAAGGATTTTGACAACCCTGACACATATTTTAGGGTTTGTATGAAAAATTTAAAAATGGGAGGGCAACTTTGCCACAATGTAAACTTTTTAGCAAATCAAAACTCTGAGTGGTGTGCAGTATATTATGAGGTAAACTTACCTTCAACCTTGAACTCAAATCCTATTATTTTCATTATAAACCCTGATGTAAATTTGCCACAAAGTGAGGTTAACTTTTCCATTTTTAATATTTGTTTAAATCAATAATTAATACCTAATCTATGAAGAACATAGTGTCACTTTTAACATTACGCCCACCCAGTATGAGAGTACCTTTTATGTTTGAAAATTGGTCTTAATCTTTTTAACTCCCACCAAAAATAGAAAAGTTGCCAGGTTTCACGATAGGTCTTGGTCGATTGACTAAAGCTGGTTGGAGACGTGCAAGCTTCTTCATCATTGTGTTCAGTTCTCTATAGTACACATCTGCAGTAACGTTCATTCTGTATAGTAAGAAGCTGTGATGAATCATACGGGCGCTAAACCACCAATCAGTGATCATAACTTTTCTAGGGGTAATTTTTCGTATAGGGCATTGTTTAGTTACTGAAACAGGATCCAACCAACTTACTGAGTGCCTGCAATTGTCAAACAGAATCCATTTTTGTCGCATGTAACAATGCGGTTCAAAATTCCTTACTTTGTGTGCCTCTGCTCTGTTGAGCAGTCACGCACACAGTAGCAGCAAGACACGTCTCAACGCGTACTTCGCGCTGGCGATCGTTAATTTCGTGGGCAACTATTTGTCAAGCTTTTTTACCTTGTGAATTTGATGCAAATGGACCAAATGAAATGAATGTAGATTGAGTACCATCAAGGTTTTCGGACGACCACGAAGTTCATCTTTTAGGTCGATATTTCCAAAACGGAAGCGGGCAAACTAATAACAGGTAGTGCTTTCGTTTGTAGTATTCGCTCCGTAAACGTCGTTGCTGTTGCGTGCCGCTTGTGCCACGTTGCTGCCACGATGGTACTTATATATACTCAAATTACTCGAATATTAATATAATTAATGAATTAGCCATAATTAAAGCTCTGGGGCGCACTACGCAAGAAACTGTAAAAAAATCGAGGAAATTGTAAAGGTAGACCGATGTGTGACCGTCCGATGTCCGATGAGCTTTCGTTTGAGAACATTCAGTTTTTTTTACTCATACCTTTAAATTTAAAAAGGTAGCCGCGCGCTAGGTTCCTCGAATGTTAATTGTTAACAGGCGCCCGAATATTAAAAGAAAGCAAGATTTCACATTTTAAAGCTAAATTTTGCATTGCGGGTACACCATTTTGACCCGGGGATGAAAAACCAAAGCAAGGTGTGAAAAAGACGCTTTACCCTGGCAGCCAAGATATTCAAGTTGTCTGCGTCTGTTGGAATCTACTGGCCTCTGTGTTTTGGAATGCGGACT
The DNA here is from genome assembly GCA_963668995.1 of Parnassius mnemosyne. Lineage (NCBI taxonomy): Eukaryota > Metazoa > Arthropoda > Insecta > Lepidoptera > Papilionidae > Parnassius > Parnassius mnemosyne. Next base: position 55,138,242 of record CAVLGL010000082.1, read on the forward strand.
GTATAATAATGATCTATTATTTAAGTAAAAGAGAGACAATGACCTGTGATTATTAAGCATCTTTTATGAAAAAACTATGCGAAGAACTAAAGAATGTAAGTTGAGGAAAATTGTGTACTCGGTTGCTTTTTCATCATGATAATTCCCCTTCCCATAGATCTGATGTTGCAGGCGCTGCCGTGCAATATGTTTGGTTTCAGTTGATGCAGTACCCACCGTATTCTCCACCAGATTAAAAAAAATAAATCTGAATTTATAGATGAAAAATCTCATGTGGTGTCAATTGCCTTTGGTATTGAGCAGGCCCTGCAGTAGATACATCAGCAAAAGAACCTTAGTGTAGAGTCCTGTGGATTGTTCATTGATAAAATCTATCATTTATTGGAGCTACCCCTGACGGATATGCTAGTAGAGGTGAAGTGTCCTATTACAGAATCCACAAAAGGCCTAATGAATGCAATTGAGGCAAATAAAATTAAAATATTGTTGCCTATCAGCTTTTGACTCAATGGAAAGGCGTGCTAAGAGCTTATTGGTGACCCGAATTTGGTTAAAACCAATATTACCAGCCTCGAACACAGAGGCAAAGTAGGTAGCCTTTCGGTTTTCTACAGGATGCATTTCGAAGAGTGTGCGCAGGAATTGCATAATTTAATTCCTCCCTCTCCCTTCCACCATCGGACAACCAGATGTTCGGTCAGTCTCCACCCTTTCGTTGTTGACTTACCACGCAGTCAAACCAAACGGTTCGCTACGTCATTCATCATGCGTACAGCATAAGAGTGGAATAATTTGCCACCATCTGTCTTTCTATCCGATTACAGTGTGGGTGTCTTCAAGGCAAGAGTGAATAGGCTTTTGTTAAGTCAGTGCGCTTCATAATCTAAGGCTACATCACTACTTCCCTTCAGGTGGGATCGTAGATAAGCGCTGGCTTAGCAGAATATAAAAAAATATAATAAAAAATCTAACACCATAACAATTAACAAAAAAGTGACTTTGACTATTTCTTCTTGGAATTCGGGCGAATAACAATGAACCTAAATATGCGTTGAACGCATTTCAGAAGATGACAATTTTTGGAAGACGAAAATGAAACGAATTTATTTTATTAAGAATGTTTAGTTGCCAGAAATAATAAACCCTAGACATTTACCCGGTATGCCGATTACACATCTTTCATTACAAGATAAAGAAAATGTGAGGCTTTCATCACTCTCACAGCAAACTTGAACAATGATTCTCAACCGGGCTTTAGATCACGTCCACTTGACTTCGTGGAATTTTAATTTATTGGTTTGATACCCAATATTCTTACATTGTTCATATTTCATGGTTTCTCGAGGAACCAAGCGTAGTTTTTATTTATTTTAATTCGCAAAAATGTTATTTTTTATGTTCAAATATTATACTTTTATTCTGATTATTCAAATTTTTTGCTTTATTATATTACTGTGTCTGTTGTAAATTTACAAATACCTTCCCGTGAACAATCTACCGGACCGAGGAGTGGCGGTGTAAGAATAACCATTACTTTATATCATCCCGTGGATGTCGTAAGAAGCGACAGTGGGAAAAAGGTCAGGAGATGAGCAACATCGTCTCCTTAATAACGACTAAAAATAACTGCGGCTGCCAACCCGCTTGCCAAGCGTGGCAACTATCGCAAATATTGCCTCTATGAGTCAATCTATGGGGAAGGCCTATGTTCAGCAGTGGACTTTAATATACTGAAACGGTAACGGAACAACCTATCTTTGTTTCACTAATAAAATTAGGTGATTGTTAAAACTTCCACAAAGTGATATTATTTATGCAATAATAATAGTAAACTACTAAATAATAAAATGTAAATGTAACGAAATAAAGGAATCCTACCAATGAAAAAAAAATAACAATTCAATTATTATAGTATTCAATACAGTTGATCTACTGCAAATATTATTATAAGTCAAGCTAACAAGAAAAGTCAAATCATATACGAATACATGTGAGGTAAACTCTACATATTGTTATATATTAATAGTATCAATTAAGTCAGTTAACAAAACTGTATGGCAACAAGACAGAGTTCGTGTCTATTTGATGCGATTGTTGAAAGCACAAGCTCACAGTTATTTTGTTCCCCAATTTTCCTTCTTGTTTACTAAGCCCTCACTCTAACGCCTGAACACGTCACCATAATACATAAATACATATTGACGTAATGCTAAGTGACATCAATATTGAGTACAGCGGCATATGAAACAAGACTAATTCACTGCGAATGAAGAAAAATTGGGCAGGTGCATAGAGATAAAGCAATTTGAAATGTTATTTATTTGTATCGATATTTCAATACATACTAATAATAATTGAATATATTAATAACTTTATCAGTTTTTTAACACTTAGAGAGCAAACACGAATAAACAGATTTGTCATAGCTCATTGCATTCAAGTTCTCAACGGTTTCGATCACTACAGTGTACAGTTATGTACACAATAAAAAAATTTTTGATTATCTATGTGCTATCATCATTACAACAAAAACTATCATAATCAATATAAAATGTGAATGCATTGCATTCTCATTCTCCTTACTTGTATTTTCTTTAATTAACGTTACCCACATATTATGATTTTCTCCCGTACCGTGGCGGCAGATTCCATACATAAATTGTACATAGACAAACATACCCGAAACAATTATATCTTATAACTTTTGTTATGTACAAGATATAAATGTTGTAGAAAAAATAAAATGTTAGTTACGGTATTCGCAACCAGGTAGATGAAAAAAAAAATTACTTTTAGAATGTCTATATGCACATTTGACAAAGTGATATATGAAAAAATAAAAAAATATATCTTATCAAATGTCGCCATGACAGAGTAGTGGAAGTTTCCTTTAAGTTCCCTGAAAGAAATGATGACATGCACAACCTGCGTATTCAGGGTCGTTCGGTCAGCCTTTTGCATAGGCCAAATATGTTATGACCATACGTGGCACAGTCTAAGTGTGATTATCCAACGCACAGAGCGAGCTTTCACCGAGAAAGGAGATTTCTGGCCTAGCTCAAAATGACTTTAACGGCGATAGTGTTTTCAACGCAACCGATCCGTAGTTTAGTATGTTCTGGCTATTTTGTGTGGTAGGCGTGATTTGTTCTTTCGGTATAATATGCCAGTTTTAATCGGCTTCTTCTGCTTTTGTAGAGTTATAAAAACTAATTTTTTAAAATAGTAAAACACATTGTTTTACTTAACTCCTGTGATTTAAGCATGACTGGTTACTTCTACTCTCTGTTGAGATAGAGTGCGAAAGACAAAGGGACAGACAAAGTGAAACCCACACAAACAAGAAGACAAATATACAATAAATTCGTGACTCGCCGAAGTGCCGGTAATACAAAGAAAACGTTGTATTAACGGCACTTCGGCGCGTCACGTTCTCGATGATGCTCAGTAAAGTAGATGAAATCTCGGTGGCAGTCGAGTGTTAGCCGTGAGGTGGAAGGTCGGCCATATTAAAGGTATGTATCGTTACTTCAGCAAATTTGTTTCGTTTTCGGTGATGGCGGCGGTGGAATTGCGCTGCTGAAACACAACCGACACCACGCTACACACTGTGAAAATATTTTCAATTTATTACTATCTACGCGTGGTATGTATGCAAGCACATAACAATTACAGCAAATTATCAGAAACAGAAAAAGTAATAAGCTTTCATAATCACGATGATAATGAAATATTCTACAGTGTTTTATTTCTATTTTTATATGAGTATTCTTTTAAAATTTGTCTGTCTGTCCGGGCTAATCTTCGAAATTACTAAACCAATTGTGATGAAAGTTTACGAACAGATATAAAGCAACGCCAGGAGGGAAGATATATTTTATAAAAAAAAAAACTTGTTTTCTTAAAAAAATTATAAAATAAATGATTATCTTGACATCTCTGACTATCTTATAGATCCCATCCAGGCGAAGCCGGGTCGGGCTGATAGTTGAACTTAATGTTAGCTAATACCATTCGTGTGGTATTTATTTCTTAAACTTAAAACATTTCAATGTTTAACGTTCCTATATCTTTTGAATACGTACACTTCAAGTAATGAAAATGCCAACTTTAGTGGCGATAAAGTTCTTTTAGGTGTTATAGTTCAACACAAAGCATACTCTCTGTGATGTTACGAACTACTTTACATACATCGTTAATTCGAGGACAATTAACGTTGCATGTAGTGAAACATATGGGCAACATGAGTTCGAAAATACTGTAATTACATGATGCTGCTGAAGTAATATCCGTTGGATATGAAGCGGAGCCAAAGCTTTATTCATAAAGGTTTATTTTCTTTTCGTATTTCACATGGGAGCGCATCGATACACAAATAAACGATTTTCAGAATAAACATAAGTAATGTTAAATTTATTTTGTTAAAATAAATAAATTATCTTATTAATATATCTAAATAAAATATATCAGGCGTAAAGTTCAATACATCAATTAGTGGACGAGCGATTCACCATCAATGTTAATGATTTAAAGTTCTCGTTTTTGGAAGTTTACTGCCGAAAATTTAGTTGCGGTTCATTTTCCATGCGAACGTAAACGCCATTAATATTCATTATTGTTTATGAATTAAAATTAATACAATTTCTTCAATAGCCTCTTAGCTCGTTGGAGCCCTTCAAGCATTTCAAATCAACCAGCTGAGACACTAATAACTCAAAGTAAATAACATTTTCACAAACTTCGCGACTTTCATCAAATTAATTATAAAACTGAATGACATGTAAAGAACAATAATGTTCTTCTGTCTTCAGCTTTTCAATAAAGAGAGTTTCTTTACATAATTGTCTTTATAGGGGTAGACTTACTATTGTCGAAAAAGTAGTCCATTATTACTTAATTTTATTGATATTGACTGTTCAATTTAAGGGTAATTTCATCATCGAATAACATTGAACTCTTGAATCATATTATTTAAAAATATCTATAACAATATTTTATGCGGTTCTGAGAAGAATTATTAAACAGTGACAGACAGTAGCACAAATTAAGCACAACTATCAATGGTGTGATGATGTTACAAACATAAGCAGGTAAGCGTAAGGTAAAGGAAGCGTGTTTTTTTATAATATATGAAGTATATATATCGTTCATTAATGATCATGACGTTTTCTTTGTAAAAATTAAACTATTAAAATATTTTATTCCTTTCAGTTCCTTGACTCATTAATTCATCTAAACAGTAAAATTTAAAAACGTGTGTTGCAAATGTTCTTGTGTCTCTTGTGTCGCATTATGATCTACTTCCGATCCTATCGCATAAATATTTAATGGCTAGATTAAGACGAATAAATGTCGCTGTGTTTGCACTTACACTTATGTACACTACATTACATCTTACGTAATTGCTCAGATCGGAATCGGCTAAAGGACCATCATCATTTAAATTTACTGATATTTTGAGTAGGTATGTCTATAGTTCTATTAAATTGTAATAGGACAAAAAGTTGACACATCAAGTTATGTACTACCCATGAGGTATTTTATAACCATACTTGATATTTTATAACTACACTTTAAAAAGTCTACTTAAAACTAGTACACTTTTAAAATGTAAAAAAAATCTTAACCACTCAATCTAAGGATTGTGCGTATGGAACAATTTGTGACATTTTTCAATCATATCATATAATATCGTATATATTAGGTTACGCAAAAAGTTATACGATTTTTTAATAATATGAGTTACTAGCCCAGTTTATTTTAAAACTACGATTATTAAAAAATACGAAAGTTCCAATTTCAAAATTCCCTTCATCTACTTTAATTTGTTTTAGGAGCTAAAAAGATCATGTTTCAATGAAAATAGCTAGAAATATCATGTTTCGTTGTAAATTAATCTACGTCGAGAATATTTCCACGTGATGATTTTTTACGATAGTATACTATGTCGCCTAAAACCGGATGAATTGTTTGATTTGTAGAGTAACTTTGAGAGATGACGAAAGAAATCATCACTCTTTGACATTTGTTGTGAAAGGTATAATGCTAGAAGTGAAAAATTTATTTCAAGAGAATAGGCGAATTACGTATGAAGATATACAAAACATAATTTTGACTTTAGATTTGATATCTTCAGATTTTGGGTTAACTGGTAAAGAATGCCGTTAGGCGTTAAATAAAAATTGTTACCTTATTTATAACGGTAATTAAAATAAAGTCTAAATAAATAAATAAACATTAAAATATTGCAAATTGAACTGGAAAGCTTCAAGAGATCATACACGAAAACCTTCGAGTGAGGCGTGTTTGCGTCACCATCACATGATCAACACAGCCCTTCACACTAATGTCTCCTGACTAACATTAATTTCACTGATTTTAAACAAATACAACATATTCAACATTTTCAAAAACGAGTCATTAGTCATTCAATTCTTGACAAAGTTCTACAAAGCTCAATGGAAATTGCGTTCCGTACCACCCGTATCGTTATTTAATCGTTTTCCTACCATCAGTTGGTTGACAGAATCTTATTTTTAGTCTTGTATTGCAAAGCTTAATGGACATACTACAATGACAATACAAAGATGTAGTAAACCCTTCTAACTATGGAGATGTCCATGTATATAAGTGTCGTTTCATAAATATGGAAAATATATATCGTTAGACGTGCAGAGGTCACTTTAGTATACTTTGTCATACATATTTTACGATATTCAAAGAGAAAAAATTATCACTGTCACCATACGGCAAATGGTCTCCGGTTTCACACACCCAGGTACTATCAGTCATTTTGCGCCAAAGACCATATTATGTATATTGCATAACAATTTAAGATAATAAAAGTAAGTAAATAAGTAAATAAATAGTTAAAGTACGAGTATAGAGTTAGGAATACCATAAAACTTAAAATCAACTCACGTTTAGAATACCTACGAGTATATCAGTTGGAATTATCTTATATTAGGTATAAAACCACCAAAACGATTTGGATATTAACTCTAATATTGCTACCGTGTCACGTACAAGGTGACAGTTGCCAATAGAGGAATATCATTTTCAATGAAAACGTTATCCTAAAATGCTCGTGGCTGCTCTTTATCGTTGACTTATGCAGACTCTTACAGCACAGCGGACGTCACAGAACCCGCACTGAATAAATTGAATACAGATATCATCTAAGTGCTCCCTTGCTTCACATCGAACTTATCTTTTACGTTTGAATATCGAATGTTGCTTTATCTGTGGCTTATCACGTAATGAAATCATACAGCACAGGTACAACTCGCTGAATGCGCTTTTGTTGAAAGCCGTGGACTACGGTGGTGAAATTTCCATTTTTAATAAAATGTGATATGTTATGTCTCGTTAGCTTAGAGTGCACTAAGCTTGTGTATACTCTAAGATAGTTGGTAACGTTACCATTACACTCAAAATAATCATATTATTTATCACAACAAGTTATGTGGCAGAAATGCAGGTGCTTTAAAAACAAAATAAGTATAAAGTTATAAAACTATATACTTTTGAAGGTATTAAGAATAAAGGTTCCAGATAGAAGGCGGCTAAGTTCGCGTCGGACAAAGAATTTAAATAGTCTGTGCATGCTTACCACACACATGGAAAAATATATGATTTTGTTGTAGTAGATTCTCTTAAACCGTTTGTACACGGCACAGTGTGTAGGTAAGTGTTGAACAAAACAATCAATACTTAAATCTAAGAAAGCTTCTAGTTGAGTTCCAGTGGGTAAATCATTATAAGAAAATATAACCCACACACAGAACTGTCGTATATTTTGTTGTGAAAGATGCAAAATGCAGCCTAGTAATATCTTTCAAATAAGTATCGATAATAGATGTAATTAATAAAACGATTACTATATGTATGTATAAAAAAACCATACATACTAACCAAAATTTTATGGTTGAAACTTACCATCATTCATCACAATTAGCTTATGAGGGTAAATCTTTATTTCAGAGAGCGCAAGGCATAGGATCGTTTCTGAAATCGGGTGGAAACCAGTACTTGAAGTCCTTCAGAAGCTCTTTCATTCCGTCCTCCATGGTAGCATTACTCCAAAAGCGTGGAGCAGGAGTGCTGTGGTCTTGTTCTTCAAGAAAGTTAACAACGCTCTGTTGAAGAACAACATACTAATTTTCCTTCTGAGCCGCGTCTACCTCTTGTTTTCGGGATTCATTACGAATTGTCTCGCACACAGACTCGACGATTTTAGCTTCGCCAACAAGCTAATTTACGAAAAGGCTTTAACACCATAGACGACACTTAAACCATTCGGAAAATTGTACAAAAGACCAATGAGTACAATCTGACTTGTCTTACGTATGTAGAATCGACTATAAGAAAGTCTTTGATTCCATCGAAATTTGGGTGATACAACAGTCGTTTCAGCGGTGCCAGGTTGGCTGTCAGTATACCGATGTGCTCAAGTATTTTTGTTGGAGGGCTATGATGTTTTTTCGAATACAGCTCTCCACCGCTGCATAGCAAGACGTTTTCAAGCTACTGGACTGGAAAGGATACGGTATTAACGTCAATGGCGAAAACTCGAAAACAAGATTTTACAACCAGAGCGTGTTATCGGTGATGACTTATGGATCTGAGACGTAGTCCTTCACTGTTGTCCGTATAAGGAAGCTCAAGGTCTCGCAACGATCTATAGAGAGGGCTTTGCTTGGGGTTTCTCTGCGTGATAGCATTAAAAATAAGGATGTCCGCAGTAAAATCAGAGTAACCGACATAGCCCAACGGGATAGTAAGCTCAAGTGGAAATGGGACGAACATATAGCTCGAATAACCGACAACCGGTTGGAAAGAAAGGCTCTGGAGAATGGAGTGAAAACCTGGTAAGACATTCAGGAAGTCGATGGACGTAGGTGCTCAGGATCGTGCTTAGTGGCATTCCTTGGGGGAAGCCTATATTCAGCAGTGAACTTGTGAAGGGCCGTAATGATGATGAAGTCATAAGATAGTGAATTCCTATCTGCCGAGTTCTAACATTTCAATCGAGTATTGAACGACAGATTTCGGATCCTGCGCCTGCGTAACCGCGACCGAGTACCTTACACAGCGGAGTGTTCTTGCTGTAAACATTTTATACGTCAAAGTAGTCACAGGCAAATATTTGCCAAAAATATCAACACATTATTGCTATTTTATAATATTTATTCAAACTATAGAAGAAAAACCATTGCCATTACAGTTCAAAGTGACCATTTCAACAAAATGGGAATTTCATAGGTAAAGACCTCTCTCTCTCTCTCTCTTCCTGGCTATGTGTCCCACATGGTGGTGGGGTCAGCCTTTCTTGTCTTACGCCTCCACTTCGCTCTATCCTCGACTTCAGTTTCGGATACTTCGCACTCTCTCATGTCCTTTACCACTACATCTTTCCATCGTGTTTTGGGTCTGCCCCTGGATCTTCGACCTGGGATGGAGAGTTGTAGTGCCAAGTTCCCTACGTAGTCGGGTGGCCTCCTCTTCACGTGCCCATACCATCGCAGCCTATTTTCCTGCATCTTGTCAGCGATGTCGCGCACGCCCAAGCTTCCTCGCACGTACTCGTTGCGGATTTTGTCGCGCTTGGTAACGCCGCACATCCACCTCAGCATCTTCATCTCAGCAACTTGCATGGTATGCACATTCTTTTGAGTTACGGCCCATGTTTCACTGCCATACAATAGGACTGGTCTGATGATGGTCTTATAGATTAAACCTTTAAGTTTGACCGGCATTCTCCTATCGCACGTGACACCAGTCACTTCTTGCCACTTTAGCCACGCTGCGGCTATTCGGTGCTGAATGTTAATTTCCAAGTCCCCAGAACCGCTCATCATACTACCCAGATACTTGTATTGATTACACGAGTTCACCAATTGTCCATCGATGGAAATCGGACTGTTGTTTGTATCTGGGTCGTTGAAGGACATGAACTGAGTCTTTGCCACACTCAGCACTAGGCCACCGGTCTGTAACTGATGTTTCCACGACACGAGTGCCTCTTGCAAGTGAGCGCGGCTGTCTGTGCAGATGGCTACGTCGTCAGCGTATATAAATGTCCACGTTGCTGAATTCTGTGCCGCTTCGGTGAGTGAGTCCAGAACCAAACAAAACAGAAAAGGGCTCAATACAGAACCTTGGTGCACTCCTTCTGTGACCGCTATCGACCTGGTCTCACCCACCACCGTCCGAACCATTGATCTCTGTACATGTCGGCAATGATGTTAACGTAGTGTTCGGGGACATTTTTCTTACGAAGGCTCCACCAGATCGTATCCCTTGGGACACGGTCAAACGCCTTTTCCATGTCCAAAAATGCGACATGTAATGGTCGGTTTTTCGCGCGATACTCTTCGACAATCGTGTTAAGAGCAAACATCGGATCCGTGGTAGACAATCCAGGTACGAAGCCATAGTGGTTCTTAGACAGCTCGCACTCGAATCTTATGCGGCTGTCAATTACCCTCTCATAGAGCTTCATGGTGTGACTGAGGAGCTTGATTCCGCGGTAGTTGTTGCACTCGTACTTACTACCTTTTCCCTTGTAGATGGGAACTATAGTGCTCAATCTCCACGCCTTTGGCATTTTTGAAGAGAACAACATACAGTTAAAGAAATCGGTTAGCAGCACGAGTCCGCGTGGACCTAAGCATTTCCAAGCTTCCACTGGTATTCCGTCAGGTCCAATGGCTTTTATTTTTTATTTTTTTTTATTTTATTCTTCTTTATTCGTTCTGTAATCGGATCATTAGTCACCTTCTGACATAAGTACCGCCCAGTTCAATGAAAATCGCCACTTTTTTCAAACCGATTTTACGTTTTATTTCTATTTCTCGAATTGCCCAATCACATATCTTACCACTCAAATGATTATAGCAGAAATTGTTTATATTTAAACTAACTCAAATATTTACTAACACTTTGGGGTTAAATTACCAAGTCTATAGTCTTCTTGGTAAAATTATACTGCTACGATTAGCTCAATCACTGTTAAAAAAGTTTATTCCTACTTATAATATTCATTATTACTTGTATTATTTATTTACTGCTAAATAGTAAATACATTCCGTTTTAAAAAGTGAGGCACATAATATGAATACGATAACGCAATGTGAAGACGGAAGCTAAGTGGTCTGCTGTGATTGCGTGACGTAATATTATTATCGCTCCACCATTAATGACTGGTACATGGCGACACTAGTTACCACTAACGCCTTTTAGTATCGAGTAGCAGAACTAGGAGAGTCAAGATCCTTCTAGAAATTTCCATGGAAGAACTTTCTAGAACTATCGACATCTAGTCAATCGGGACCGATATGTACTCGAACCTTCTAGATGTTTCTACAGTAGAAGATTCTGGAATTATCTGAGGCCCTATATAAGGCCGGTATAGACCGCGACCGGAGCCAGTGTTGAGTTGGCTATGAAAGCGAATACTTCGAAGCGATACAACTATTTCGCCTGTCCTGCTCGCGCTGTACAGCGTCGACGCCCTGGTGAGTCATTTACGCTAATAGTTCTTGCCCCCCTGTCTTTGGGCGGGGAGGTTTGACTGACCTCCGCTTGCTATTGTTATTTTTATTGTTTTTTCTTATTGTTAACTATTTCTAATTTTGTTTTCGTTATTTATTGTATAACGTGTACGTGTATACTATTTCTAGGGAGTTACTTGCTCTTTTCAGAGTTCTTTTGAGAACAGGGGCACTTACTCCTTGAATGAGAACGTCCCGTTCTTTTGAGAACGGTGATCCCGCCCTTACTGTTTAGGTACAGAACGTCTCTTTTCTTTTAAGAACAGCACCCCCAGCCCCTTCCGTTTCAAATACGTCTCTTCCACCCAGCATCATGTCCAAACAAGGTCATGTATATTGGCTCCATTATTGCAGGCCTTAATAGGCTGGATAATTCGGCTTTCGTCGCATTTGTGGCAACTATTGCCTCTTATGCCCCTCAAGCATTTTTCGCGGCCTATCTAGAGTCCAAAAACACATTCGCCCCCCTGGACATGTAGTGCTCCTACTCCGACTCCGGGTCCTCTGCGTCAGCCTCCCGGAAGAGGCCCGCTACCAAGTCTGGCACCGGTTCATCGGAGTCCTCTGACTCCGACGGATATGTTGATTCATCGTTCACCACAGTGACGTCAAAACGCAACGGTAAACGCGCCGCGAAAAACCGCACCGCCCCTGTCTCAGCGGCCCCTGCCGCTCCCTCAACCTCCGCAGCCCCCGCCGCTGCCTCAGCCCCCGCAGTTACCGCTGCCGCCTCTGCAGCCCCCGCCGCTGCTTCGGCCCCACTTATGTCATTAGACATCCCCGCTCCGACCAAGCCAGCGTCTCGCTGTGCTCCAGTCCCTGCCAAGAAGCAAGTCCCGCCCCCCTGTCTTCCTAAGAGACAACATAAAACTCACGTAAATATCCAAAACCTGCTACAACGCAGGCATAAAATACGATCACGCCATCAACCTCGGGGAGGCTATTAAAATCTTCCCCCAATCAATCGACGACTTCCGTCGTCTCGCCAGGCTATTCACAGCCGAACGAGTTTCTTACCATACGTACGCTCTTTCGGAAGAGCGCAAAGTCAGGGCCGTCATCCGCGGTGTCCCTTTCGAATTCTCCAACGGGGACATCGTCGAGGACCTTAAGTCCCAAGGATTCCCCGTAGAAGCCGAGCACAAAATGCACAGTAGAACAGGCCAGAGGTTCTCGCTTGTCCTCGTCATCCTTTCTAACGTGCCGGAGGCAAAAGCCATCTTCCGGCAGGTACGCACAATGTGTGGCCTGTCGAGAGTGAGGGTTGAGCCCCCACAAAGACGCGGGTTCCCGGCGCAGTGCCACCGTTGCCAACTATATGGCGATGCGGTGGCCAACTGCTCCGCCACACCCAGGTGCGTTAATTGCCTTGAACCCCACAACACTAAAGAGTGTCCTCGGCCCAAAGACGCCGAATCCCCACCCGCGTGCATCCTGTGTAAACAAACAGGCCACCCGGCAAAATACAGAGGCTGCCCTTGCGCACCTCATCCTCGCCCCATTAGGCAAGCTCCAGCGCCGGTCAATGACCGATCATTCCCGGCGCTCTATCGACGCATCCCCCGTCAGGGCCTTTCTCAGGCCCTCGAGGGCTTCTCTCGGTCCCCTCAGGGTCCCCCTAGGCCCCCTCAGGCCACCATTCGGCCCCCTCCGGGATTCTCTCACTCTATGCAGCCTCCAGTTTTTCCGCCCCACAACAATCACAGCCCTCAATGGCTGACGACCTAAAAACGGTATATTCCGCTATTAGGAACATCCACGTTGGGGAAATCGCTGTGTTAGCACGCAAATTGCGCGCTGCGAGGTCCCCTCAGAACCGTCTCCTCGCTCTTGCAGTGCATCATAATCTTTTGTGCTCGTTGTATGTTAACTAAATTAACTTAACTTCACAATGGCAGAGCAGTCTGCTCTACCAAAATCTCACGGTCGTATAAAACCTAAGGGTTTATCGCTTGTATCCTATAATATTCGCGGTTTGCAAAATAACCTCCCAGAACTGATGCTCTTTCTTCGAAATCGTGAAGCCGATTTCCTCCTCCTACAGGAAACTAATCTCAAAACTAAGAACACTAAAGGCCTTTCCATTAAAAACTTTTCTCTTCTTCGTAATGACAGACCCGACCGCCGAGGCGGCGGTACGGCCATTTATTACAAGAAGACACTTCACTGCTCTCCTATTTCTACTCCGCAGCTTACCAACATTGAAGCCATGGTATGCAGGCTATCTATGACTGGACATCAGTCCATCTTTATAGCCTCCTGTTACATCCCTTCTGGAACCCTTCCCCTCAAAAAATATTTTGAGACTCTTTTATCTTTGGGAAATTCAGTCATTATGTTTGGAGATTTTAACTCCAAGCATACTGAATGGACATGCCGTACTACTTCCCGTAGAGGTAGGATATTGCTCGATATCACGCAGTCTCTTTACCTTACCGTCCACAGTCCCCTCGGTGCTACTCAATATCCCAATGTCATCGACTACGCTCCCGACGTGCTAGATTTAGCACTATTCAAAAGTGTTTCCCTCAACCTCAGGGCAATCGGGACACTAGACGATCTAGGATCTGACCACCGACCGGTCTCTCTCATTCTTGGCCATCAGCCACCCCCCTCAACATCCTCTACTAAAACCTTCACAAATTGGAAGGGCTTCAAGGAGTCCCTAGCGAAAGCTCTGGACTCACAGGACTCCCCCATCTCCCTATCGTCGGACTTAGACAGTCCCGAAAAAATCAACATCGCGGTAGATTCCTCCTTATTAAATCCTCCCTTAAGGAGGATTGCTAAAATTATTAATGAACTCCAAGTAGTTCAAAACCTCTTCTGTCGTCGAGCTACGAACGCAACTTGGTACGTCCGTAATGCCGACCTTCATCGGGACTTAGAGCTCCCTACAATCCAACGATTCCTTAAAAAACTCTGAGAACTTCTTCAAAGCCTCAGAGTCGCATTCCAATCATTTTATTCGTGAGGCAGCTACTTATGCAGCTCCACCCCCCTCTCGCTATTGAGTCCGCAGGCCGAGAAATACTCTCTCGGACCCGCCAAATAAACTTTCAAACGACCTGAACTGCCTCCTGGCGGCCCAGGCCAACTCATAATAAATTTTCATAATTAATTTGCCTTAGTAGACTTTTCCTCAGGGGCTCTTTGTAGCCGCCTGCGCCCTCTTCTCCCAAAAGAGGGTCGCTTCCGATCCAACAATGCGGCTCAATCGGCCAATTGTCAGTCCCTAAAGTGGAGTTTAGTGGGTAGCACTTAGGTTCCCCAGTAGGTAGTCACAGTGAGTCCCACATAACCACGACAGTCCTGCTGTCGTGGTATGCGTAAAGCATCCTCCACTTCCTCGCCGTATCGAGATAGCCCTTTCCAATTGCTTCTGGGCGCAAAAAAAAAGCGATACAACTGCGAACTAAAGTGATCAATAGTACAATTGTGGTTTGTTATTAGTGTGGTTTTAAGTTGTAATTAGTGTTCTGTAATTAAAGTGTCAATTTTGGTAATTCACTCGGCAACTTTTAATTGTTTCGAACCCCTGACTCCTAACATTATTATAAATAAAAAAATCAAAATTATGCTCTAACAATAAGCTTTCTGGAATTACTTTTCAATGTATGATGTTTTCATATATAATGTTTATTATAATGTTAAGTATGTAATACTGTTCATAGTGTTGTTGGTTTTCTGATTTACCATAATGTTCAGTTTTAACTTTTGGCACCTATTACATTATTACCACATGTTCCGAGTTAACTGGGAGAGAATGCTTAAAGGCATTAAATCCGCTCTTTGTAATTAAAGTGTTTTATGCTAAGTGGACATATAGAAATAAATGCCTATCTATAAAATTATTTTACTTAAAAGTTCTTTTTCAAAACGCCAGTAATATCGTGATTTTCACACGATATAAATCGTATTAATTATTATAAGTAATATGTAATTTTTAACGTTAGACATAACAAGTGCGCAAATCTTACCTCATCATTCAAGTGCTCCTCGAATTGAACGGGAAAGTTGATTTCCAGGTCCTCAAACCAAAATTTGTTATATTAGAATTTTGAACAAACATATTTTGATTGAAGCCGGACGTGTGATACTATCGTATTAGGTTAATTAATTTTAACCTGTAGCTTCAACTGTGTATTATATATTTCTTTAGTATTACAATATTTGTAATAATATTACACATATGCTATTACTTCTTATTCTTGTAGCATCTAACAGTAAGTAGGACAATATCTGAATAGATTTATGTGCTAACCTGTTGCATTTATATGTTTACAATTCTCTGGAATTCTTTGCCCGAAGGCATTGAAAAACAGTAAATATCTTAATATTATATCTGAAGTTTGTAGCCGAACATTTATTGAATTAGAGAATGTTCAATGGTCAACTATCGACTAAGAGGTGGGCGTCTTCATTACTTACTCTTTTTAAATTCAACGCTGGATGGTTCTGTGGCTCAATGGCATAACAATGAGTTGCAGTGCTAAAGGCTGCGGGTTTGAATCCCGCACGGAACAAGTATTAGTATTGCCTACAAATATTTGTTCTTGGTCTGGATATTTGTCCTTGTGAAATCTATGTATTTAAACTGCCCCCGCAATTCAGGGTAAAATCCTAGTGTGGAGATAACGTCTTTAAAAAATGTTTAAAGTTCTTAAAATCTACCGGTCCATATCCTCTCGGTATAAAAAATCTAAGTTTGGTCAAGCTCTTTCGTACGCCGCCGAGTTCGTTCAAAGCGGTCAAGCCATTCAAAAGTTATGAGAGGTATCGCGCTCAAAGGGTTTCATATAAACTTAATTATGCTGCAGACAGCTCATTCATTCCGGATTCCATACAGATATAGTGACATCATCGTATCTACAGTCAGAATAGCTTCCTAGTACCTCGAAACGTTGAGTTCTGATGAAACCTCTATTTTCGAAAACGGTTGAAACCAATAACTTCCCGATTTTTAGGAAATCATTGATTTTTATAGCGAGAAGTTAAAAATGGACAAATTCGAGTTGGTATCGCGCTCAAAGGGTTTCATCTAAACTTAATTATGCATGCAGACAGCTCATTCATTCCGGGAATCGAGTCTCTATGAATATTGCCTGTTCTTAATACTGAAGCACGAACTCTGATAATTAACAAAGATAATATTAATTTCTATGCAATAGGTACGTATAACTCTGTAAGCAGTGATTTTATTTTCACCAAATTATTTCAATTACTGAAATTCATAAATAATTTATAGTATTCATAAATAATTTTTATACGTGGTAGAACCATGCTGCATCTACGTATACATGCCCATGATATTTACGACCAGAAGTAATTTTGTTTCAGGATTGGTATTTCTCATTACTTATAAATATTTTGTACCGTTTGCTACGGAAAATTTACCATCTGTTAGAAATATTTTGCAGATCGGTCAACCGAATAAGAAAAGACATATTGGTAATCGCTGGCGCAAGAACAAGAAACGAAACAAAAACAATTTTAAGCTTTTCATTACTGAAAACGCATTTTTTAAATTAATGGCATGTAAGAAAGTTCGCTGAAAACGTTTAAGTCAGCGTTCATAAATGCCCCTGTGGTAGCAGCGTCGACAAGTTTGGACTCCACGAAATTTCATGTAAGAAAAGCGCTGGTAGGTTTTCACGACACAGTTCTTTGAACTATGTCATCCGAAGGGCTCTTGTCTCCATAAATGTTCCCTCGGTTTTAGAGCCTTGTGGAATATTTAGAAACGATGACAGGAGACCCGACGGTATGACATTGGTCCCTTGGGAGAGAGATAAAGCCCTAGTGTGGGATGCTACTTGCTTAGACACTCTGGCGTCCTCTCATCCCAGAGGACCTCGTTTAGAGCCTGGGCGGCATCAGAGGCAGCTGAACTGAGTAAGTGGCGCAAATATGAGTCTCTGAGAGATGACTACATATTTGTGCCCTTTGCTGTAGAGACTATCGGTCCGTGGGGTCCACGTGCGGTGAAGTTCCTAAAGGAACTCCATCCGCGGCTGGTCGTTGCTGCTGGTGATAAGAGTGCTGGTTCTTTTCTCGCTCAAAGGCTAAGTATAGCCATTCAGCGGGGAAACGCAGCCAGCGTTCTTGGCACGATACCGCGGGGAGTAGGACTATATGATAATTAAGTTTCTAGTTTTAGTTTTATTCTTATTATTATATTATTTAAATTTCGGTTAAATATTGGTTATATCAAAATGCGCATGAATTCCTGACATACAAATTAGTAGATTTTGTTCCATACAAAATTTTGCTGTGAACCAAAATATCTCCAGTAGATGATTTTTGGCGAAACGCATATTATCGGTAGTTTTAAAGATAGTATACTTCATAACATAGAAACAAGATATTACGCATACTTCAGTGTACTTAATTGCGATACACGTAAAATTTATAATTAAATTCTAACATGTTTATTACATCTTGAACTCTTTAAAATTTTAAAAATGATACATTATGTCAAATATTTACATATATTAGTAAGTTTAATGCAAAATAAAACTAAATCGTTAAATAGACGCTAAGCAACAATGCTTAGCGTCTATTTAACGATTTAGTATTAGTTCTTATTAATACAAAATAAAAAATATAAGTGACTGATAATGAAGAAACAATTTCTAACTTAGAAGAAAAGCAGTTGTTAAGTAATTACGTATATAGGAAGAGGCGCAAACTTTCAAACTTCGTCGGAAATGTGTTACAATAGATGAAGGAGAAACCGTTTCGACGTAACTTCTGACTAATGAGTAATAACCATTGGCCTAAAGCCCAAATATTACGAGTATTTGTATTATTTTAATTAAGGCAAAAACTTTTTCAATTAATTATCTCTCGTCTAGTCTTACATTGGAATAAAAAATAAGACAGTCTCAGGGATGTTTTACAAAAAAGTTACCACTAAAACTTTATTTTTTTGTATATTTTCCGTGAAAATAGTTTGTTGTGTGGTATATCACCGAATAGTAATAGTAGTAGTAATAGTAAGTTTATTTAATTAATTTTTGTCGAACTAGTGAATCCTCATAGATATCTTTCAATTTATTCTATCATGGCTGATATAATAAAATCTCTTATCGAAATGTCAAAAAGTTTCAGAACTTCACTTTACGTTACCCTCGATGTCTTTTTCGTCATTTTACTCATTTTTCAGAGTACACCTGTCTCTTCTGCTTCATCTAATTTTGATGATTCTATCTGTTTTATATTCTAAAACGCATTTCACCGGTCTTTATTAAATTTTAGGCTTAATCTTTTAAGTCTTGGTCGTTGACACTTTTATGCTTTGTAAGTTATTGCCCACTTACATAAGTTGAACATTGTAGCGATTGCTCGTTTTAAATTCACTACTACTTTTTATGTAAATATTAATATCTAGGATGATGGATTTTGTAATAAGAAATATCAAAGTTTTTCGAAGCTCTAAAATTAAAATTCTATTGTTTAACAGTTTGGTAAGAAGTATATTAGAATACTGTGCTGTAGTCTGGAGACCTCATTATCCTACACATTCACTGAGAATCGAGCGGATCCAAAAAAGATTCATAAGACATTTGTTTTACGCGCGTGGGTTTAGAAGTTATAAGAAGCGCGTATCATATGAAAATAACTTGGTCTATTTCAAAATGATTTCTCTAGAAAACCGCAGGGACATTATTGATTTAATTTTTGCTTCGAAAATTATTAATGGTGTTATTGACTGTCCCGAAATTTTAAGTAAATTTAATTTGTGCGTTCCCTATCGCTATCCGCGTTTTGCTCGTAAGATTACACCGTTGACTAGACCACATCGTAGAACAGTGTTTGGCTCCAATTCCCCAATTGCGAGAATGAGTAAAATTGTTAACAAATTTAGCGAAACAATCGATATATATTTCGATTCTCCTAACAAGCTCCGTCGCACATTAAGAGACCATTTCTTGTAATATTCTATAAAAAAAATTCTTTTCTTTTCGCTCTATGTATTTTTATTACTGTATATCATTATTTTTTTTTTACCCTAGAAATAAAGTTACAGTGCAGAGATAGTTATTAGCATGTGGTATCCGCCTGTAATTATTTGTACATTTTAGTTCTTATTGGTCCATTGTATTTAAATAGCATGTAAGGAATGATACAAATGTTGGTGGATCAATAAATAAAAAAAAATATTATATTACGATATTTAGATAAAGTTGCCTTTGAGTGTGTGGTCAACTAACTCCTTTACGCATTCTACATGCGGTTTTTGACTCTTTTATCTCATATTATGCTTTTAAACGAGCATTAGGTACTCATCAAAGCAGTATTAAATTTAAAAAATTAAGTTATATTTAAAAAAAATTACCAAATATATGTATAAATATGGTCCATCAAATCATGGTACCATCGACGTTTATTGAAGGATACAAGCTCGTCCGGGTATTTCCCTCAGTAATCTCTTACGACACCTATACACTGTGATGGGGTATTAGATTCCATTATGCAACCAAAAGAATATGTAGAAATATAAATTATTAAAACAAATTATAGAAGTTACGGAATGCTCAGCTTTGCCATAGCAAGATGCGAGAGACGTACGTATAAATTGTAATTTTTAAAATAAATAATATCATAATGTTTACTATTTAATTGTACTTGACACTTAAAGTCGATTTATATGTTTTTAAAGAAAACCTTTAAGAGTAAATCTTTTCATGTATAAAAGTTGTTCGCTACAATATTATACAAACAAAAAACTCGATCGCTTCAAGCAACAAGTGAAGGTGTACTGCGGCATTGACTATAAATCCCAGGAAGTTTCATAACTCGAAGCTATAGCAAGCAACATAGTCCCGAATGAGATGTTCAGCTCCTGTACTATAAACATTATTTATGCCTCCTGCAAAATCCCCGGGAGTTTGGAGAAAAGATGAAATATCTAAGTAGGTCGAACAGCTATGTTTAAATTTATATTTTAGGAAGTATAAATTTAGTTGTATTTAATACAGCAAAAATGTAGGGAGGGATGTTTTAGGTAAATTTTATTTTTATAATAACATGTGAACGGTACGCTAACGGCAATAACAAGGAAAATTAAAGGATAATTTATGTGTATATTTATTTCTTCATAATCTTTTTTCTAAACCAGTATTTTATTTCACAATCATCAGATAAACTAAGAGTTACAATTCTATGAATTAAATAGTTGTTTCCTTTTAAGTCACGTTATAATTGAGTTGAAAATTACTTTTAAATGACGACTAGACCTTAATTCAATAAAACTTTTAAATTTAACAAATTATGTTAATGAAATCTTTGTTTTTCACGTTATTAAACACTATGTAAGAATACATAATAAAACAATGAGGTGTCTGTCTTAAACATCAAAATAACTGCCTTATATAGCTGAGAGGGTTATTGAGCATGCAATTAAGACATAAATAATATTGTCTGTCTGTATGTCTGAGTTAAGCTACGTAATACTGAACTGCTTGTAATGAAACTTCACGAACAGGTAAAGAACAATACCAGGAGAGATATATAGATTTTTGAAATATATGGTCTTTATTTATGTTTAATCTAATAAACGGCACATTAATAGATTCTACCTGGACGAAACTAGAGTGGTTCGCTAGTAAATATGTAATATATTTCTAAATGAAACCACGTTTTACGTATTTCATCGCGTATATGAACTTATTTTAAATTCTTACTAACTTATTTTAATTAGTAGCGATCCACCACGGCTTAGTACACGTGATTTCTGGATCTCGACGACAACTCCATCTACCGGCTCCAATTGTTTATTTAAACCATCCAGGAACCCAATAAAACTTACAAAAATTTCATCAGAATTGGTCGAGCCAGTTTCGACTTTTAGCGAGACTAACGGACAGCAGTTGATTTTATATATAGAGATTTTAAATGTGAAGAGTCGACCATCTGGGAAGTCTGCAGGCTGTAAATACGTACAGGATCGCCCCCGTCACTATATCAGACTTGGAAGACAACAACGCTAAAGAACACCGATTCCTTCCAAGGATGATACGCGGATCTATTGATTTTATAATTAATAAAAATTAATCCCAATCCAAACAACCAACTGCAAGACTTCAAGATACTTAAAGCTCATTCTGCGTACCTTCTTACCTACCTACCTTCCACCCCACCCCTCACGCGCCGTGACCATGGGTGCTACAAAGAATTCAAACGTCGATAATTTAAAAGTAAGTTATTATTATACATGACAAAATCCGTAAAGCTTCATCATCATTATCATCATTACAGCCTTTCATAAGTCCACTGCTGAACATAGGCCTCCCCCAAGGAATGCCACAAGGCACGGTCCTGAGCCACCTGCATCCATCGACTTCCTGTATGTCTTACCAGGTCGTCACTCGATCTAGTGGGGGGTCGCCCTACACTTCGCCTACCAGTACGAGGCTGCCACTCGACAACCTTTCTTCCCCATCGGTTGTCGGTTCTTCGAGCTATATGGCCGGGCCACTGCCACTTCAGCTTACTAATCCGTTGCGCTATGTCGGTTACTCTGGTTCTACTGCGGATATACTCATTTTTAAGTTTATCACGCAGAGAAACCCCGAGCATAGCCCTCTCCATAGCTCGCTGAGCTTGAGCCTCCTCATACGGCTAGCAGTGAAGGACCAAGTCTCAGATCCGTAAGTCATCACTGGCAACACGCACTGGTTGTACAATTTCGTTATCAGGTTTTGAGGTATGTCTAACTAGAAGATGTGTCGTAGTTTCCCGAACGCTTAGTTTCATTTAAATGTGTAGTGTTCGCGTAAACATAAGAAATAGTAATATATTTCTACATGCTAAATGACGTGTATATTGTCCAGATCAGAATTGCATGCACTGATGGCAGCAGATAAATGTAAGAGGGTGGTATATATCCAGACGGACTCCTATGGAGAAAAGGAGTCGTACCACCTATATAAACTTCTTAACATTGAGTTATATGTACTACGTACTAGAGAAGCTATTCCAAACAAAAATTATGCGCTACTCTATGCCTTCGTGCATGCGTGGGAGATAGTAGAGTCGCGCATGCGCCAAAACTTTCATTTAATATAAAATAAGATATTAATATAAAATATATATGAGAATTTAATATAAAATACTTGTTAGGGCCCACAGCTGCCCCTTCAGAGGTCAAATCTCCCGGGGCTCATGAGCGGAAGATTCAACGGGCAGCCGCGGGTTCGAGCCCGAATGGCTATATGGAAAATGTACTATCCTACTAGACTTTAATGGGGAGGCTAGTCAAATAAAGAATACTTACCTGTCTCTGAGGCGACGACTGTCTCAAGGCTCGGTCAGGACGGAGGTGTGTATATGCTTGTGTATTGGTGTTTTTTGTGGTGTGGATGTGATTGACCTGACTGGACCGTTGAAATCGGCAGCTGCCAGGACTCCGGCACCGCTCCAAATTATGGTAATCTCGAGCGGCGTCACGCACGGCCAATTTCTTTCTTCTTCACTATGTCAGTCTATTAACTTTATCGTACAATTAACTAACTTCAAGACGTAACTAACTCTCGTTTATTATAAAACGTAACACACAACACGAATACCGAATGTTCGGATCAAAGGTCACTTCCGTTTCGCGTGGCAACAATTATTTCTAGAACCTAACACGACCTTCTCTAGTGTCACAGAGTTCAGCGTTCAACCGACAACGGAAAATGTTTCCGATCTATATCAAATGCCGCAGGAGCAAATTAATATTGTCAAATGCACTTATATACGCTATCAAATTAGAATAACAAAATTCGCAGTAAATTGGGCACGCACAGCACCCAAATTCAGACGTTGATCGCAATCAATGTAAACTTCCTAACAATTTGTCAACCCGGCGTCCAATTCTAGACTACAATTCCTGGTCGTTGCACAATTTGCTAAGAAACCCGACTCTAAAAAATGAAGGTTATCCCGAGCGACTTCACGACGTGCGATCGGCAGCACTGCATTCAAGCAACTACTTTCTGCGCTCGCGCCCTCTGCCCAAAGCCACTCCGCTCGCCCGAGCGTCAAAACCGGTATGGCACCGAGCCGAGCGCCCTCCGACGTCAAATCTCGAAACCAGCGTTTGGTCGTGAACAATACTCTTATTTTAACCTAAACAAACATATTTCTAAATAAAATGTAATAATAATTATCTTATAGAATTCATAAATCTTCAATTTACGCAGTATTTAGTTTAGCGTACGGATTGCAGTGCAGTTCAGTTGAAAATAGTGAATGTTCGAAATGCGAAATCTAGTGCGTAGTACATATCGATGCTTCTTAAAAAGAAATGTAATGAAAACAAAAAGGTATCCATATAATTCCAGCTTCACTAGGAAAATATTTATTTTTAACAATTTAAATTATTTGCAATAAATGCAACCCCATCTAGCTAGTTGACATAATTCTTTTAGATATTGTGGTATAATATTCAAATGTGGGAGCGTGTGAGAATACCATTAACCCAGTTCCTTGTGGGTATTCTTGGAGGCAACTATGGCAATTGTCGGAAGAATCTTAGTCAAATATTGTAGTGTTATACTACTTACGTATCATTTTACATTATTTTAAATTCATTTTTCCATTCTGTTTCGATTTTCTGCATTCACCTCAAAACTGGATATTTTACATCACCTTTATTTCCATAGGATCCTGTAACGATTTTAAACTATAAGAACACAATAACAAATCATTTCTACTTCGTATTTTCACATTATCAGCACTTTTAAATTGGTGTCAATGGAGTCTACCTTTTTTCGATCTTTTAGCTAATTTTCCGTAACTCTACAATCTTGGGCTTTGTGTGGGCAGCTGCGCTACCTTTTTTCCTATATCAATAATATCTCATTTTCCACTTAAATCTTACCGTTTTCTTATTATAAACCAAAAACAAAAATTTGACATGTTTTGTCTTTCTTATTTATATCGTTCTATGGTAATTATATTCAAATTTGCTACCGATCTGTTATTCCTATTTCGATAATTCCACATAAATCCTCTTTTCTCTTGACCATTTACAAAAAGTTTGCGTATAATTTAAATAATTTTTCCGTTCTCTCTAGAAAGGTATAAAAGCCGAATAATCGGTGAAGAAAGGCAGTCTCGCTTCAGTTCGCGAATTGGAAGTATCTCCTAAAGGCCTTATCCCGGGGCCGCACTGCCCCGGGATCCTGCAAGCCTCCACCTACACGTGAAGTCTTCGGCGAAGCCTTCTTCAAACGCGGAGCCGCACCACTCCGGATTCCTAAAAGCCTCCATCTACCTCGGAAGTCGCTTCGAGACTACTACAAGCGCGGGGGCCACACTACTCCGGGCACTACTACTACTTACTCCAGGCGCCGAGTGCACCTACCGCCGGCGCTACCTTTGGGCGCTGCAACTGCTAGCTCTAAGCGTTGCGCGCCCCTTCTCCAGGCGCTACGTGCGCCGGCTCCGGACGCTGCGTGTACTGGCTCCAGGCGCTGCGCGCCGTCGCTGCTAAGAAACCTACTTCTACAAGCGCAAACGGCGTGTGCTGGCTTCAGGCGCTGCGTGCCGTCGCTGCTAAGAAACCTACTTCTACAAACGCAACGTGTGTCGCTTCGACTTTTAGGCCCCACTACAACACTATATTCCCCTATTCTCTCACCTTTATTTTTTTTATAATCTAATTGTACTCTCACTTCATTCATCATCATCCTCATTTCATTTTTTTTAATAAAATTGTAAATACCTTTTATAAATTTAAATATATTGTTTTCTGGCTCTACTTTTGTTGTTTTGTTGTACTTAGGTTAGGTTCTATTTTTTTTTAATTGTCGCTTCACGACAATATGCAGTATTTAAAGTACAACGATTTTGTGTCCAGTTACAGACTAATGAAGATAAAGATGAACGGTTTAATTATTGATGGAATATAAAGAATGTTACAAAAAGAATCCTTGTCGTTTGATTAATATATCTTATCCTTTCTATCTTTACATAGCATGTATGAAGAACGTGATATGTAAAGATATTGAACGAAGAGTAAAAACAAGGCACTATCGTGGCAAGTCATAATGCGGTTAAAAGTCACGTATGTCAGTTCACAACGCTGCCTAATGTATGGCACTAGAAGCATGCGAGTAAAATTAGTATAGCTGTAAGTAAAAATTGTCATTAAGCCCAAGACCAAGACCAAGAAACTTTTAAAAAAGTTGGCACGAAGAAAGAATTAATGAAGAAAGAGTGACAAAGCAAATTTACACTGCAGAAGTAAAAGAACCGGCAAGGGAACAACCTAGACGAATGTTTATCGATGAAATTGGCTCAGCCGGAGAGCTAATTTGCTTAGATATATAAAAGAAGTAAAAGAGAAGTGTCATGATCTTGTCAAATTAAAGTTGACATAATGCAATGACACCAATAAATTCTAGTTTACCATCACGTATATAAACTTGCGAGACACGTATTGTGTTTGCGAATCCGTCTGATGAAAACTTGATGATTTGAAGAAGGTAAATCTTTCCTACCTACCATTGGAAGAGGTCATGTAAATCTGTCGAATTTATCTGTTGATATAGAAGCAGATATTAGAGATTTATTCTCCAGTATTATGAATGTGTTTTAAGTACATAAATTGCAATTGGACCAATAGCTACTATTTGCAGTTCATACAAGTACTTGTTTTAAGTAATTCAAACCCGCGACTTGTAACGCCACAGACAAAAGTTTAACCACAGCGCTAGCGAGCCGTCAATAGTAATAATATCATTTAGATCTCTTTACCTAATAAAGACAGAAAATTACACCATCGCTAAAAGTTGACACACCTTTGAACACAGTTGAAACTTTTAGCATTGTGCGGTTCTGATCAATTTTTAATGACGGATTCGAGCCCACCCATTTTTAAGTTTTTCAGGCCAAATTTTTATTGGGTGCTATCGCGCTTAATTGTTCTTTCATCGTCATCATTATTGCCTGTCAAAAGTCCACTGCTTAACATTAGCCTCCTCCAAGAAATGTCACAAAGCACGGTCCTGAACCACCAGCATACATCGAATTCCTGTATTACTTACCAGATCGTAACTTCATTTAGTGGTGGGAGTGCCCTATATTTCGCTCACATTACTTAAATATTCTTTAGAAAGTTTCAATTTCATAATAAGAAAATAATACAAATATTAAACTTATTATGAAATTGAGACTTTACAGAAAATAGAGAGTTCGAAACGCTTAAATTAAAGGGAGATTCCATAATAGAAGTCTCTATTTAAGTTTGATTTCAAAGTAACCTTCTATACACCCCACCCCCTATTCCATCACAATTTCACAAATCTGGAAAATTTAAAATGTAAAGAAATATGAATAATTACTCGTTTTAATCAAATAACTTTCATCAAAATTATAATCATAAGATGCTTAAGAGGGCCACACTGCAGCTATATTACAATTGCAACACGAATGTGTCAGCTCGATCGGGAAAGTACCAGCTCTCACAGAATACCAGCGTAAAATTGCAGCTTAATGCTGTGTTTCGTATAATGAATGTAAAGAACCGGTAGCTTAAGTAGCAGCCGTTACAATGGGACTCCCTATCTATCACCAGCATTTTATCATTGAACGCCTAAGGAGCGTAATATCAATAGCAGTTTAATCTTTAATTCAAAATACTTTTCTATGGTGGTTAACGCATGGTTAGGGGTTTTAAACTGCTGGAAACTTTAAGCGGACCAGGAACAGTTAACCTGTGTAATTTCGTGTTCTGTTGTTTTAAGTGTAATCGGTATGTAATGACGTATTATTTTTCTTCGTTATTTAATTATTCGATTGGTGGTTTTAACTAAATAAATAATGCCGTAAGCTTACTGTTTCAAGCATTTTAGGGTGATTCAGATTATGATATTCAAAATTTCAAAATTCCACAATGAATTCAATACTCAATTTGAAAATCTCTTTGGTTGAAAATAAAAAAAACATTTCCCGCCATGTTTCAATTGTTATTCTGTCCGCCAAAATGAGTGAATCTAACGAAAAAATTAGATACATTCTGAAGATTTATTACAAAAAAAAAACCAAAAATACGACTCAAGCCGCGAAAAAAAAAATAGTGGTATTTATGAACCTAATGCAGTGTCAGTAAGAGTAGCACAAAGTTGGTTCAAGTCAGTTCAGTCCGGAAATGTTGATGTCAAAGTTGCAGCTTGCTCTGGTCGCCTTCAAACGGATAAAGGTGATGCCATTTTTGAAAAAGTGGAGCAAGATTGGCCTCTTAATAGTTACGACATAGCTAAGGAGTTCACGGTTGACCACAAAATAATTTAGACCATTTGAAAAAGTCCGGCTATACAAAAAAGTTCGATATTTGGGTACCACAGGAGCTCACTGAAAAAAAAGCCGTAAGGAATCGTGTACTCATTTGCGATTCTCTATTTAAACGCAATGAAACCGAACCATTTTTGACAATATTGATCACTGGTGATGAAAAATGGATCAGCTACAACAAGAATGTGCGATCATAGTCAAAGGGTAGTCAATTTCCACAGACAGTAGCGAAACCCGTATTAATACGCAATAAAGTGATGTTGTGTTACAGACAGTGTGTAGGTGGAAGGGCTTCGTTTACTATGAGCTTTTACCGCCGGGTGATATCATCGATTTGGATCTCTACTGGATTTTTCCACGTGGTAGATCCATGCTGCAGCTATATTATGGTTGTAGCCCGAATGGGTCGGCTCGACCGTGGAAGGACCACGCTCTCACAGAAAACCAGCGTAAAATAGCATCTTAACGCTGCTGTGTTTCGTATGGTGAGTGTAGAGAACCGGAGACCCTTTTTACTGGCAAAGAGGCATTCCATCTTAGTCCTCACGGGTGACAACGCATCTGCATCTTGAGTCTTTATTGAGGATAGATGTAGATGTCTATGGGTCACAGTAACCACTTACCATCAGGTGGACTGTGTGCTCGTTTGTCACCCGATTCTATTAAAAAAAATACTGCCGACAACTAATGAGACTCAAGCAAGAAATTGAGAAAACACGGCCAGAATCGTGAGAAGTGTGAAAAGAGTGGCCTTTCATCATGATAACGCCAGACCACACACATCTTTGGCCACTCAGCAAAAATTGAGAGAGCTTGGTTGGGAAGTGTTAATGCATTTTCACCTGCTTTGTTCTCTTCAGAATTCTTTGGGTAGTGTTAGGTTAACTTAAGGAGAGGACTATCAAAACTACTTGTCGCATTTTTTTGATCAAAAATTTCAAAATTTCTACAGCAACGGTATTATGTCACTATCTACAAGATGGCAACAAGTTATCGAACATAACGGCACACATTTATAACAATTAAATGTAAATCAACATTAAAAAAATGTCTTGAATTTGTATATAAAATACAAAGAATCTTTTTCCCCGACCTATTATGTAGTCATATTGAGAGAAAAGGATTTTAAAATATTCGTAATAATGAAATAATATAATGATAAACAAATCACTAATATTGTGAGCACTTTACAGGTTATTTCGGCACTTAAACCCTAAAAGACTTTTCAACGTCTACGCCGGCCATGGTCATCTTTATATATTTTTTTTTATATTTACGAGTAATATTTTTTGAACAAAACGGCAATAGGAATGAACTCTATGCTCATATAATGTCAACATTTAAAGAAAATTAGAATTCATTTCATTTAAGGTATAATCGGATAATATTTTTTCATCGATATTACGAGTATTTACAGTGATTAAATTTACACTTTATTTATTTATATAGTAACGTAAGCGACGGTTACTATTACCGGCCGAGGGCAAGTTAATGCAGTTTTTTTATAGAGAATTTTATTAAGAGCCTGGTATGTATAAAATAATAGTCCGATTTAGGCGAGTTGGACGGCTGCAGTTAAAACCATCTGGGATGAAATTTATGTGTGAAGTTTCATGATAATCGGTTCAGTATGAGAGTGTTTTTACTTGTGGTTGAATTCAATGGGGGAGTCTCGTATCTAATACCGGGCTAATGAAAAAGAATATGTACAATTGTGAAAATAAATAAAACTGTTTAACAATTTTATAAATAATACTTGGGATTATGGTCACTTGATGAAACTTCATTTTTGTGATTTGCTTATACACCTGTGCTTGTTTCACCATTATTAAAAATACTAAATCTATACACAATGTTTCGTTTTTCATTCTCGAAAACGGCCTTAACGGTTTTGATGAAGTTTACAATATCATCATCGTTCTCTCCACTTTCACAAGTCCACTGCTGAACATAGATCGGAATGCCGCAAAGCACGATCCTGAGTCACCTTGATCCATCGACTTCCTGCATATCTTACCAGGTCGTCCCTACATCTAGCCGAGGGCTGCCGTACACTTCGCTTACCAGTATGGGTTGCCACTCGAGAATATTTCTTCTCCATCATTTATCGGTTCTTCGAGCTATATGGACACTACTTCAACTTACTATTGCGTTGGGCTATTTCACAATATAGCAGTTTACATTTCTGGGAAAACACATTTTCTACATGTTGTATACGCGAGTTAATTCTCAGAAAGATTATATTTTTTTCTAACGTTTAGCAAAGCTCGGTCGCCCAGGCACCGTACACTTAACTGTAGACTGTAGAGCCTCGTTGAACATTCTACATAAACGACATGATATAGCATTTTTGTCGACAATCATGAATCACATTTGGATACCATTTCATCTACCGTGCTGAATGGCAAGCGAGTCTATGGGGTGCAGTATTAACAGTGTAGTACTATATTTACATTGTTCTAAAGTGGACTTATAAATGAATGAACGAAGAATACTCCTCGCTAGAGCCAATCAAAGCAATGCAAGAGTTTTCAATTTTAGAAGGAAACTATGATAACAATTAGCCATTGCTTAACGAAATTTCTAGAGTAAGTTGTGTTCGATCGAGGACACTAACATTATACTAATCTTAACTTATTAAAATTTAAGGGCAAACGGTAAACTAATAGCTTACATACCTAGCTTCCTTAAAACCCCATGTTTTGGGGAACAATGGAAAAAATATTTACCTACCTAACCTACAAATTCGCACACGGTGTAGTGTAAGATCTGACATAGTTAAAGGTTATGGGGAGAAGGAGTTCAGAAAGCAAATATTTATGTATAATATATGTTACAAATAAATCCAAAAAAAAGTTTCTTAGACCAATATCGAACACTTAATAGTCTGTGGTTAAGCAGTCGCACAGAGTAGAGATTGTAGCCATAGAATTTTAAAATGTTGCCAACAGATAATTACCGACAGATTGACTAAATAAGCTTTGAAATTCGTGGGTTTATTTCACAGTTTTTGGATAATGTATTTGTGTTTTACGAATATATATAATTAATGTGCAGTAGAAAGTGAAATACAGCTTGCTTAATAAACAAACCTAAATATTTTATAAATTATGGTCAAATTTTGACCACTAGTAGTACATACATAGTGGTGTAGTGACTGTGTAATAATGTACACTACCCCTTATCAGCCTGTGGGTGTTGTAAGAGGCGACAGAGGGATACAAATTAGGAGATGGGCAGCAGCGTCTTCTTAATAATGACTAAAAATAAAAATAAACTCCGGTTGCCAACCCGCTTGCCAAGTGTGTCAACTATGGCATATATCCCCCTATGAAGCATTATATGGTTCAGTAGTGGACTTTAATAGGTCAAGTATGGTGGGCCTCGCGTCTGGGACAGCTTTCATCTGCTGTGCAATTTGTGCTGGCAGACGGGGGATGTCCCGGATGATTGGCGATCCGCAGTCATTGTGCCTTTATATAAAGGTAAAGGTTCACATTTTGACTGCGGGTGCTATCGGGCGATCAGCTTGACCAGTTTAGCAAGTAAAGTTTACTCGAAGGTTTTGACACGTAGGATGCAAGAGAAATCGGAAAGATTTCTATGGGAGGCACAATGCGGATTTAGACCTGGAAGAGGATGCACGGATCAAATGTTTTCTCTCCGCATGATCACGGAGAAGCTTCTGGCTGCTAACCAGAAGATTTTCTGTGCTTTTGTGGATCTTGAGAAAGCATTTGATAAGGTTGTAAGGAAGAAAATGTG
The DNA here is from genome assembly GCA_963668995.1 of Parnassius mnemosyne. Lineage (NCBI taxonomy): Eukaryota > Metazoa > Arthropoda > Insecta > Lepidoptera > Papilionidae > Parnassius > Parnassius mnemosyne. Next base: position 55,169,849 of record CAVLGL010000082.1, read on the forward strand.
GGAACTGTTGCCGGGGTATGGTGTGGATGGTCGATTGCTAAGGGCTGTGCAGTCTCTTTACTGTGACTGTAAAGCCTGTGTGCGGGTAGGACATGACCTGTCACCCATGTTTGACGTCCAAACGGGCGTAAAGCAGGGTTGTGTCATGTCTTCCTGGCTGTTCATACTGTATCTCGACAGCTGTTTACAGAAGCTGAAAGATAGCTGTTTGGGTGTGAAATTGGGTGACATTAAAGTAAATTGTCTGTTGTATGCTGATGATGCAGTACTTATAGCACCATCAGAGGCAGAACTGCAGGCATTAGTCACGTGTATGAAAGAGGAATGTGAAACTAAAGGTCTCCGTTTGAATGCTAATAAAACTAAGGTTCTGGTATTTGAAAGGGACGAAGAGAGAACGAAGTGTGAAATATGGGTAAATCAGGAATGTCTAGAACAGGTAAATGAAATTGTATACTTGGGGAGTGCTTTTAGCCGGGATGGAAGATGTGATTTAGATGTGGACAGGCGTGTCGCTGCCGGGAACAAAGTCAATGGTGCCCTGACTGCGTTAGTCAAAAGGCAAGGCGTAGCGAAGAGTGCACGCCTTGCAATACATAACGCAGTGTTGGTACCGACTTTGTTATATGGCAGCGAAACCTGGGTATGCCAGAAGAAGCATAAAAGTAAGTTGAATGCAGTGGAGATGCGATCTCTTCGTAAAATGTGCGGCGTTACCATGGCCGACCGAAAGCGAAACGAAGAGATTCGCAATATGGCAGGTTTGAAAGATGACCTTATCACAAAAATTGATAAGGGCGTGCTTCGGTGGTTTGGGCACGTTGAGCGAATGAGTGAAGACCGAATGGTGAAGAAAATATATAGCGCGAAAGTTAATATTAAAAGGTGTCGAGGTAGACCGAGACTAACTTTCGAAGACCATGTGAGCAAATTGCTCGAAGAGGGTAGGGTCAAAAGTACTCGGATACCTAGACGTGCATGCATGAAGAAGATAATGAATCTGAAAGAAGCGAAAGAGGTTTGTAAGGATCGTGACACTTGGCGATCTGTTCTCTCTGGCTACCCCGTCAGGGATTGTGCGTGAAGATAAGTAAGTAAGTAAGTAATGTAACGATGCAACGGTATACATAAATTATTCAAAAATATATTTTGATTTCTGCGTAAAATTTAGAGACGAACTCAAGATCAACGATTGGTTTTATGGAGTGAGAAAAAGTTAAGTTAGCGAAGCTATTAATTCGTTCATCAAAATGTAATCATAAAATATTCGGACAAATTTAACAAAGTTTTCGGTATTCCATTGGCGATAGACACCCTATTAAAATGGTGCTGTGACTATTAGCAGAAGCTCGGCATCCGCAATCTCTTTCATGTCGACATTTTATTATCGGACGAGTCGGCCGAGTTGTAATCCCTAGCGAACGGTACAATTTACGATTTATAAAACCGCCATTTCTGTTGTAAAGCCAAACGATAAAGAGAACGTTACGCCGCCTACATCCATGTAGTACTTATTTGACCCTTATCTTAATATTCAGTTATTAAAAATTAATACAAAAAATTAAACACAAATGTTTGCATTGGTACTACGAGTAATATGATACTGGTTTCAAACCACTGGACTTTATAACATTACATAGATTTATATTAATTTCAACCTTGACGAAATAACTTCAATATTATGTTAACTTTTGACTGACATTTCTTAATAATTTCTATCTCCCCTTTAACTAAATCTTATTAGGACATGTTGTTTTTTACAAATTGTATACTTGTCATTCCAGTTTTCATATCTATATATTATTACCATTTATTTTACTATTATAGTAAAATAAATGTTATTTTTGAGTATTAGAATAGAATAGAATAGAATAAAATAATTTTTATTCAATGTAGATCACATGTGTAATTCTTATTGAAAGTCATTTTTACTTTACCACTGGTTCGAAAAAAAAAACCTCCGTCCTGGGAAGAACCAGCAAGAAACCCAGCGGGACTTTTTTTAAAAGCAAATTTTACATTAACGGGTGTACAATCTATATAAGTACAAAATTTATTTTAGAAACAGCTTCGAAGCGACCACCTCATTCCCAGGGGTTATTATCAATCATGTATTCATTTATACTATAATAACCGTTTTTATATCTACAGTTTCAACTTAACAAAACTTTTCAACTTGGTAATAGAGAGAGCCTGTACACTGTCCGGGATCCTGTTGTAATAGCATATACATTGCCCCAAGAATAAATTACTGACTCTGTGGAGTCGAGAAACTAGTATTCAAAAGAGGTAATATATAACATAAAAATTCTTAAATCCAAAACGGCTTAAGTATACTACTAAATAGTGTATGCCTAATGTGTTCCAAGTATGTAGAACTATGCACTTTTTATATGTATTAAAACTTACCGTCATGGGAGTCATACATGTAGATTATTTCTTTCCATCCGTAGTACAAAATAGTGTCGACTATTGCCTTGTGGTAATCTGGCCTCATACTCACAGCGTAATCGATAAGTCCCGAAGATGGTGGTATAACCTGCACATATAAATAAATTTATTTAGAAATATAATATGAACTCGAGCAAATATTTTAATAACGCACTAATATGCAGGAATAATAAATGGTAATTTTTCTTTTAACTTGTTTTTACGTCAACATTGATCTTCTTTCAACGTGTTGACTGTTTATCGTTTACGAGTACTAATCAAAAAGCTCATTTCTATAACCCGTTGAATCTATCAGTCTATCGTTCTATCTGTCCGTGTAGTAATGGTGTAGAAAGTTCACTACCCAATATCGTCCCGTACGTGTCGTAAGAGGCAACAAAAGGTATCAAACCAGAAGAAAGGCAACATTGTCTTCCTAATAACTACTAAAAATAAAAACTGCGGGTGAAACCCGCTGGTCAAAGATAGCAACTGTGGTAAATATCTTTTTGTTTTCATTATGTTCTGCAGTGGAATTTTGATGAGCCATATCGGTATCCGCCGAATCAGTGATAAAACGAAACGTATTCTTGAACTTCTTGAAGCACTTGTTCTACGCAGTGCCAGTGTATCGAGCCGATCAGAAAGAACTCGGTCGTCGATGATTCGAACTGCTCTGCGCTGGATGCGGTCAAGTGGAAGGAGCTGGCACTGGGGTGCCCCGGCCCAGAGATGAGAACAGTATTCCATGTGGGGCCGAACTTGCGCTTTGTAAAGTTGCAAGCGATGTGCCGGCATGAAATACTATCTCGCTCTGCTGAGCACGCCAAGCTTTTTAGAGGCCAATTTGGCCTTCCCTTCCAAGTGATCATGAAACTGCACACTATTCGATATGTCGACGCCAAGGATTCCGATACTAGCTGAGGCAGCAAGGGGAGTGCCTTGAAACTGAGGAGATACGACAAAGGGGTTCTTTTTAGCGGTAAACGCGCAAACTTGTGTCTTCTGGGGATTGAACTGGACTTGATTTAGTCGGCCCCAATCCGAGACTTTGTTAAGCAAAGACTCGACTTCAGACACAAGTTTGTCCCGGTACTCAGCGTCGTTTTCCCGAGAAATATTAGCACGGCCGGTATATAAGGCATCACCAGTGCTGTCGTAATTATAAGCAAAACATGTGTACTTATTTTACTGTACCACCTTCAAAAAGGACATATTTGACTAACGAACGTGACAGAGTAAAGATGTGTACAAAAAGAATGGCGATTTTGTATTTTGAATTTACGGTTCGTCGCAAGTTGATATTTAGTATAGTCGAAGTAAATAATATTTCTAATATTTAAACTATATAAAGTATTATGGACGAACACAATGACAATGGTGGCGTTGAAATTTAATTAACTATTAGTTAGTTAACTATCTAACGATTTTAACTATTTAATCAATTGGTTGACGAAGAAAATTCAACGATTTTATTACGTTAATGAAAAATCTGTCAAAAACCTATCGCTATTATAGATGGTAGTGGCTGAACGTAGGGTAAAACTAAATGATCAATACTCACTAATGTGGCCTATACATATTATAACAATACAGTTGTCTACCGTGTAGTGATGGTGTAAAAATATACATCACCCAATATCATCCCGTGGGTGTCGTAAGAGGCGACAGAACAACATAACAGAAACAAATCAGGAGATTGGTAGCAGCTTCTTCCTAATAACGACTTAAAAAAAACTGCAGCTGCCAACCCGCTTGCCGAGTGTGGTAGTTGCCAGGCAAATATTGCCCCTAAGAGGCAATCTATCAGGGAGGTTTATGTTAAGCAGTGGACTTTAATAGGCTGTAACGGTAACAGCTTTTTAACTCTGATTCTCCTTTTTTATCAGTTAAGAAAAGTTTATTGTAGAAAAAAAAATGATTGACAATATATAGTTGCATTTTTATAGAAAATTTCATAAGCAGAGTAAATCTCAATATAAATTGGAAAATTTGGGTAAAATTTCCCATGTTTCCTAATAGTTAAATGTAGTTTACTTATACCATTCTTGACTCGTCTAAGGAAGTTTAATCGCTCAAAATAGTAGGTGATATTACCTAGTATAGTTCACGTTTATCTAATGATTCCTACTTTATACTAGGGAAAGATACTCAAAGATACTCATGTCTGAGTTAAAGTAATTATTATTGTAACGCTCTAATTTTGTTCGCATTCACTCAGAGCTTCATCCATCAATATCCATCTATCAATTATCATAACTGAAAAGCCATAAGTTTCAAATTCATTACCATTAAATTAGTGTCCGAACCATTAAACTAAGCACAAGTATGCTTAATTCTAACAAATCGTTCTAGCTGAACTTAAGCACCGAAATTGAATCAGAGAAATGTCTGTGAGCAAAATCTAACAGACAGTCGCTTAGAGAACTCGATTTTTCCCACAGTCAGACGATTTATTTTCATCAAAGCTAACGTTTGATGTAGACGTTCTGCTTTAGTGCGCATCAAGAAAAGTACTTTTTTGCCGTCCGGCGTTCTTTAAACTTACACATACATATATTATATAGGTATATATTATATTAAACATTTTCCTATATTATAATTTTGTTTAAATTTTACCTCCACATTAGAATTTACTCCTACATGAGAAAATCCTATTATAGGGATATCCCTACAGTAGGATTATATAATTCTTACACAAGATGTCGTGGAGGCGGTTAAGATGCATAAATTTTACATAAATACACATCCACACTTGGAATAATTATTCATAGGTCATACAAAGTCTTGTTCCCTGTGGGATACACAAAACGCAACGCCGCGACCATACGCTTAACTACTGCGCTTCGTATGAACAAACTAAATCCAAAATTTCGTAAAATATATAACTAGCTTTTAACTCCTTTTCTGCCTGGGAGTCCGTTTAAACAGGTGCCACTATCTTACTCATTTCGGCCAGCAAATATTACTGCCTGCATTGCTTTGTTCCACTTTGAAGGTTATAGAGAACCAGCATACTTACAGACTGTGAGGACTTCCGTTTTTATCCTCAGACGTGACAATACATCGTTAGACTTATTTATTTGAAGTTGACTGCGGGTATTAATGAACTGCATGTGTTATGGACGCAGTGGTCACTTAACGTTCACTTTTTTAGACGTGGTAGAGCCATGCTGCAGCTATATTAGTAGTATAGTTATAGCGCGAATGGTTCGGCTCGACCGGGGAAGGACCACGCTCTCACACAATACTAGCGTCAAATAGCAGCTTCATGCTACTGTGTTTCGTATGGTGAATGTAGAGAACCGGAGACCCTTTTTACTGGAAAAGAGGCATTCCATCTTAGTCCTCACGGGTGACAACGCATCTGCATTTTGATTCGCAGACGAGGATAAATGTAGATGTCTATGGGCCAAAGCAACCACTTACCATCAGGTGGACTGTGTGCTCGTTTGTCACCTTATCTTATAAAAAAAATCATTAGGTGGACTGTAAGTTCGATTGTCACTTCAGCTTTAAAAAATAAAAAAATCTGGAAAGACGGTTGTCCCAGTAGGCAATTCCAGGAACTACCCGCTTATTTTCGAGCGCAACGCTCGAAAATCTATTTAGTTTAAGAGTTTTTTGGTATTCATATTTTGAAATTTTTGAAACGTCTACAGCGTTCGCTATAAGCTTTACAGTACTCGAGCAACCCGGGTTCGGTTCCCGCCGGCACCAATGAAATTGTTAATTGCAATTTTAAGTGCTGATTTACCACGTGCTCGACGGTGAAGGAAAACATCGTGACGAAACCTGCATGTCTGAGAAATAAGAAAAAAAATATTTCGAAGACATATGAAGTTCGCCAACACGCATTGGGACAGCGCGGCGGACATTTCCATGCCCTAAAACCCTCTCAGAAATGAGAGTCGGCCTGTGCCCAGAAGTGGGACGTAACTTGGCTGCAACTTTAAGTTGTAATAGATTTCATAAATTAGGTATATTTTGACACAGACCTTTTATATCATTATAATAAGTACATTTTACCTACGTTTACAAAATAGTTCAAGGAATATTGTGTTATTTTTCTGAGATTAAATAAAGTACATACCTTCTCTGGAAACCACGGTGTGACGAAAGGCATTTGGAAAGTGTTTGTGTATGAATGAAGCGTATCAAAAGATTCAGGTGTTACTGCACCCAGCATTGCAAAGACGCCGCGGGCAAACTGGTTGCAAACTGTACAAAAAAACATATTTATATTTATTTTTGAAGAGAAAACTTAGGTACTCGAAACTAGAACCATTGAGAGAATTGAGAGAATGAGACAGAATATTATACTAAATTAATCGTGTTTAGATCATCTAGCGTCTATTTTTCGTACCACCTTGAGATTCAATTAACTTTTCTTCGGTAAATTCACTTTAACTTGAAGTAAAGGGCGCTATTACAAAGCAATTTCTCTCTAAATAAAATGTTATTTTGATTATGATACTAAAATTTAGGGTTTATATGTCTAAAAATAAAAATTGAAACATTTATTTGCTATAAAATTTTTCATTTATTTTATGCCGCACTTGAGGCTGAAAATTATCATAAATAGATCATTTGGCGTGAAATATTTTAAACTATATTTAATTTCATTTAAAGGTTTCACTCCTACCGCGTGTGATCTGCACACATTTTTTTTTGTAATAAGGTGTCGCCACATCGATATATATGTACTACGTACTAGAACGCGCATTCCGAACAAAGACTATGTTCAACTGAACTGTACGGCAATCCGTACAGTGTGTCATTTAGTGTGGTTTCAATCTACTAGTTAGTCTGTGGTTTCAATATTCATGCACTGTGGAGCGGCGCTAATAATACAAGATTTCAAATTTCAAGTTAAACCTAGACGTAAATAACAATTCAGTAGTCAAGTAAGTAAAATTATTTGTTGTTCAAGTGAATAAATAGCTAATAATATCGTAATATTACAAAAGAAAAATTCATGAAAATATATATTTCTTGATATAAACTGACCGCGCAGGCGCAACGCGCTTAAATTAACTGCGCATGCGCGACTTTACCTGTGGACTTTACTAACTCCCGCGCATACGCGAAGACATAGAGTAGTGCACATTTTTTGTTTAGAAAGGCTTCTCTAGTACGTAGTACATATAACTCAATGGTCTGGAATAACAAATCCTGTGTTAGATAATATAATAAAGTCAATAATGCTGATAATAAAATGCTGTGCTGTGGCAGCGTAAGAGAATTCACTACCCCATACAGTTTTGTATGGAATTTTGTATGGTGTACAAAATTGTATGAGGTAGCCCGGTAAATGGTGACATTAGAAAATGTAACAGGACATCGGTAGCAAGATCTTGCTGATCAAACCTCAAGACTAATATTTCCTTTCAATCTGCAGTTGCCCTTGCCGTGTAGTGGCGGTTAAGAATATCCACTACCCCATATCTTCCCGTGGGTGTCGTAAAAGGCGACAAAGGGAAACAGGCAGGAGATGGGCAGCAGCATCTTCCTGATAACAGCAAAAATTTGAATAAAAAACCACGGTTGCCAACCCGCTCGCCAAGCGTGGCAACTATGGCAATATACCCCCCATGAGCAATGAGAATAATAAATGGCCCCCAGTCCCCGGCGGCTCGCTATTCCTGGCTACGGTGGCGACCATGGTAATGGCGGGGCAGGAGGTGCTAAGAATCTCCGGTGGATGTTCGGTTGCCACCTAAGACGACTCGACCTGGCAACATAAAACGCACGTACCCTGAGGACTGACGAGAAGATCGTGAAGCTAGAAGAAGAGATAGAAAAGTTACGCTGGCATATTATAGGATTATCCGAAGTCCGAAAACAGGGGGAGGACATGGTAATCCTCGAGTCCGGCAACTTGCTCTATCACCGGAAGGTTCTCGAGTGGCAGCCTCGTACTGGTAGGCGAAGTGTAGGGTGACCCCCCACGAGATGGAGTGACGACCTGGTAAGACATGCAGGAGGTCGATAGATGCAGGTGGCTCAGGACCGTGCTTTGTGGTATTCCTTGGGGGAGGCCTATGTTCAGCAGTGGACTTATGAAAGGCTGTAATGATGATAATGATGATGCAGTTGCCCACCAGCCTGCCAATTGCGGTAACTATGTAACAAAAATCACCCCTTGGAGGCAATTTATCAATGGCCTGTGTTTAGCTTAGGCTATTTGTTAGGATGTAATGATTGTTCATTACATTTGAATGAATGAAAGTAAATGGCTATGTTGTGATTTGGTTTTTAGTGAGGTGGTGTTGTACTTAAAGTCTTTCAGTAAAGTCTTTCATATAATAATAGCTCTGATAGATTTTCACGGCACGGTTCTTTGAACGATGTCATCCGAAGGGCTCTTATCTCTATAAATGTTTCCTCGGTTTTAGAGTCTTGTGGAATATTTAGAGACGATGGCAAGAGACCCAACGGTATGAAATTGCTCCTTTGGGAGAGAGCTAAAGGCCTCGTGTGGGATGCTACTTGCGTAGACACTTTGGTGGCCTTTCATCTCAGGGTTACCTCGTTTAGAGCTGGGGCGGCATCAGAGGCAGCACTTAGTAAGTGGTGCAAATATGAGCCTTTGAGAGATGACTTGTGCCATTTGCTGTAGAGAATATCGGTACATGAGGTCCACGTGCGGTGAGGTTGTTGCTGCTGGTGATAAGAAGGCTGGTTCTTTTCTCGCTCAAAGGATAATTATAGCCACTCTTCGGAGAAATAGTCAGCGTTCTTGGAATGATACCGCGGGGAGTAGGACTGTATGATAATTAAGTTACTAGTTTTATTTTTATAAACATTTTATTGTATATAAGAAAATGTTGTATACGAGTATTATGTTGTAATTATCTCCGCGTTTATGAAACAGCATATCTTTGAGAGCTTAAGATTTTGAGTGGGTGGCCTTGTGTTTGGAGTTCTATAATTTGTATTATAGCTTTATTATCGCATTCGTTATTCGTACTCGTTTTATTTTCATAAAATAGGGTCACAAATGAGCACACAGTTCACCTGATGGTAAGTTGGTGCTGTGGTTCATAGACATCTACATTTATACTCAATTAAGAATCAAAATGTAGATGCGTTGTCACTCCTGAGGACTAAGATGGAATGCCTCGTTTCCAGAAAATAGGGTCTCCGGTTCTCTACACACACCAAACGAAACAGCAGCGTTAAGCTGCTATTTTACGCTGGTATTCTGTGAGAGCGTGGCCCTTCCTCGGTCGAGCCAACCCATTCGTGCTACAACTATGCAAGTAATATAACTTTATCATGGCTCTACCACATAAAAACACTTTACTAGTAACGGTGCATTACATGTTTATTCATAAGAGGTACAAAGCATCTGCATTTTAATTATTATCTATTAAAGATACGTGTATGGTATCATATATGATTCACAGCATAACTTACCTTTCCCTTTGTGTTTATTTGTAACCCTGACTAAAATGTAATATATAAAATGGTTAAAATATCATCAAAGATCAATGAGTAACATTAGAGAGAAATCATCATTGCTTAAACACCATAATCCTGACGTTTAAGGGAAAGTTTACAACCTATGAACTTCTCACTAGGCACACATCTTTAATTTCAGAGAGGATTTGAGGACATAATATTACGATATGCCATTACTAATTATCAAGCAAATAGAAAAAAAAGTATCCCGTTGGTTTATTCTTCTTTAAACATCAATATTATTATATTGATGTTTTATTGAGTTTCGTATACATCGTAATGAACGTTTTGCCAAAAAAAATTAAAAGTCTGTTTTTGATTTTTTTTTGAAGTTAAAAAAAATTAATTGAAATTAAAACTCAAACCTTCCAATGATTAACAATAACCGCAAGAACATTATCCGGTAGAGTAAACGTTTACAGTTTTGTGAAATAAAAGCCTCATTATAATGTTGTTAGTGGTCGCTCTGCTTCCATGTTGCGGATTTAATTGTTTGTACTCTTTAATTATTTTCGTTTCGTATAATAATATATTATTACAATATGCTGTCATAAGGAACTGCGGTTGCTAACTTGCCTGTTGCCGCGCTTGATAGGTGGATTGGATACCGCAGTTTATAATTTTCTAGATGTTATTAGGAAGACGATGCTACCCGTCTCCTGGTTTGCTTAGCCTCTGTCGCCTTTTACGACAACCACTAGGCGATATGGTATAGCGGATGTTTTTATAAATAAAGTAAAATTGTGCCATAAACCCACTTAATTCTTAGCGGATTGAAGCCCATAAACATTTAATATTTATGTATTAATCATTCCAAATAGATCTTTTATTGATTGGTTAGAGTTGGTAAAATTTTGTTACTTAATGAATGATCCATAAATACTACGTGGATTTTAAAAGAACATAATATAGTCGATGTAAAGCAACATGTTCAAGATCGTACCAACTATTATATCAGAACCACAACGATAGGAATCGTGATGATTCGCAAGGCTATTGAATATTAAAATAAAATTAATTAATAGGAAAGATAGCTGGATGCTACCATCTGCTTGGGATTCCAAAATAATCAAAATATTAATCTAAACCCAAGCATACTACTGCAAATCTACTACTAAATACTGTAATTTCTTTCTCATCTGCGTACTTTGTACCAAAATATTAATATTTAAAATTTGAGGGTTGCCTTGAATAACTATGATATCAAGGATAGAATAGAATAGAATAGAATAATTTTTATTCAATGTTACTAATAATACAAAGTAATTCTTATTGAAAGTCATTTTTTTTACATTACCACTGGTTCGAAAAAAATCCTCTGTCCTGGGAAGAACCAGCAAGAAACCCAGCGGTACTTTTTTTAAAATAAATTATACAATATAAGTGATTACAAACTATTTACAAAATTTATTTTAGAAACAGCTTGGAAGCGACCACCTCATTCCCAGGGGTTTTTATCAACCATGTATTCATTTATATTATAATAACCCTTTTTAACCTTCAACGGTGCCAAGTTGACTGTCGGTATATCGAAGTGCTGAAGTGTTTGTACAGTAGAGCTACGATGGCTATCCGAGTACAGAACCAGAGTACGAAACCTATCCAATTGCAGAGAGATGTAAGACAGGGTGACGTTATATCCCCGAAACTATTCAACGCTGCATTGGAAGACGTTTTCAAGCTTCTGGACTGGAAAGGATACGGTATTAACATCAATGGCGAATACATCACGCACCTTCGATTTGCCGACGATATAGTCCTTCTGGCAGAATCGCTGGAGGACCTAAGCACCATGCTCAATGACCTCAATAGTGTCTTCCAACGAATAGGTCTTAGGATGAACATGGACAAAACAAAGATCATGTTGAATGTCCATGTCACACCTATGCCGGTAGTTGTTGGGAGCACTAAGCTCGAAGTTGTTGACGAGTATGTTTACCTGGGGCAAATAGTTCGACTAGGTAAGTCCAACTTCGAGCGAGAGGTCAATCGACGGATTCAACTCGTCTGGGCAGCGTTCGGGAAACTACGACACATCTTCTCGTCAAACATACCTCAAAACCTTAAAACGAAATTGTACAACTAGTGCGTGTTGCCAGTGATGACTTACGGATCTGAGACGTGGTCCTTCACTGCTGGCCGTATGAGGAAGCTCAAGGTCACTCAGCGAGCTATGGAGAGGGCTATGCTCGGGGTTTTTCTGCGTGAAAAACTTATATCTTAGAGTATATCCGCAGAAAAAACCAGAGTAACCGACATATTCCAACGGCTTAGTAAGCTGAAGTGGCAGTGGGCTCGCCATATAGCTCGAAGAACCGACAACCGATAGGGAAGAAAGGTTCTTGAGTGGCAGCCTCGTACCCGTAGGCGAAGTGTAGGGCGACATCCCACGAGATGGAGTGACGACCTGGTAAGACATGCAGGAAGTCGATGGATGCAGGTGGCTCAGGACCGTGCCTTGTGGCATTCCTTGGGGGAGGCCTATGTTCAGCAGTGGACTTATGAAAGGCTGTAATGATGATGATGAACCCTTTTTATACAGTTTTTGCTTAATTAAATATTTAAACTTGGTAACAAAGATACCTTGTATATTTTCTGGGACATTGTTGTGTAGCGTAAACATTGCCCTATGAATGAATCACTGTCTCTGTGGAGTCAAGAGACATGTATCACTAGCTTGTGTTTGTTCCTGGTGTTTACAAAGTGTATATCACTTTATATACTAAAACTATTAATTGCTTTTGTGAACATACATTACATTTTCGTAAATATACTGAGAGGCCAACGTTAATATATTTATTTCTTTAAATTTTTCTCTAAGAGACTCTCTCGGTTTAAGGTTGTAAATAGCTCTAATGGCCTTATTCTGCAACACAAAAATAGTTTCTAAAACAGCCGCATTTTCCCATAGCAAAATCCTAAAGGCGTTATGCTATGAAAATAACTGAAATAATCTAATCTAGCAGTCTCGACGCTAGTGAGATCTCTAATCTTGTTTACATAATAAGCTGCAGAACTTTGTCTGCTTGCTAGTTTGGATACATGGGGGCCCCACTGAAGCTTCGCGTCAAGAGTGATGCCAAGAAACAGCAAAATGCAATGAACAGAGGATTCAACAGGGCTCAGTTCTCCCCCATTTAAAAACACATTTGTGTTCAGATTTTTAACATTCGTTGTTGTATATTTAATACATTTAGTTTTATTGCCGTTTAAATGCGTATTATTAACATTAAACCAATGCACTATTTTTGACTTAGAATTATTCACTTCGTCACATTTAAAGGATAGACGTTTAAGTTTAAGAATCAAGGAAGTATCATCAGCAAATAATACTATTTCATGATTATCCCCTACAAGGGAAGGCAAGTCATGTATATACACTAAAAATAGGAACGGTCCAAGAATCGAACCCTGAGGGACACCCATCTTTCCAGACGATCCGGTCGATCTTTTACCATTGCTAATAACTTTCTGCATTCTATTACTTAAATATGAAATAATAAGTTTAAGCGCTGTGTTCTTGGCACCCTAGTAATGTAGGTTCCTGATTAATGTCTCATGGCGAACACAGTTGGAAAGGTCACAAAATACACCCAAAGCATCCTCTGAATTCTCCCATGCACAAAAAATGTGTGTTATAAGTTCGATTCCGGCGTCGGTAGCCAAGCGACCCCTTGTAAAACCAAATTGATTTTTCTGAAGCAATTTATTTATATTAAATAAACTTAACAAAATTATTTTTACAAAAATTTTACTTAAAGTTGGTAGTACAGAAATTGGTTTAAAATTGGCGGGGTCTAATGTACTACCAGACTTAAATAAAGGTATGACTTTACTATGTTTCATTAGATTAGGAAACACACCAGATTCGACACCTGTATTAAAAATAAGACATCAAATACCTCATTCCCGCCGTCACCATAGGTGAAGATAAAATTATACGCGATAAAATCCGTAAAATTATTATTTATTCAATAATAGTTACAAGCTTTTACCTGCGACTTCGTCCGCGAAGAGCTTAAACAAATGAAACTGCATATAGTATACACACAGTAATGGTGGTTTTTGGGTAAATAGTTCAATTATCGAAAAACCTAATTTCACTCAGTTTTTTTTGCCATCACCTTGAAAACTACGTACGATATAGGAAATATTTAAAATGAAAATTAAAGAACTATTAATTTCATGTGCCAAGGGTATTATTACTAATACTTTAAAACTTAATAGTTTTGTTGTAAAATATTAATAAAGTAAAAAGAGTTAAAAATCGGCATTATATCAAAACTATAATATGATATATTAGATGAAGTGTTAGGACCTATTTGTTCTTGCTTTCATACAAATAGGTCCTAAAACTTAAGGCGAAAACTTTTTTATAAAACCATTTATTTTATATTTTTTATTGACTTTCCGAAAAATCATGTATGTTTTTTAGCTGTAATATAAGCTAGATTCTTCCTGGTATTGCTCTCTATCTGTCCGTGAAGTTTAATTGCAATCAATTCAACCATTCTTAAGATTAGCCTAGATAGACAAACCGACAAAAAATTTAAAAACGATTGTTTAAGTTTTAATTATTTGAATAAAACTATATTTTTATGGATTTCATCGCGTTTAATTTAACTTATTTTACTTATATATATATATATATATATATATATATATATATATATATATAATATATATATATATATATATATATATATATATATATATATATATATATATAATATATATATATATCTATTGCACGACCTATCTGATGCTCGTTTGTCACACCTATTCTATAAAAAAAATTCCCCTGAGCTTAATGGAAGCTAGTTATTTACAGACATACACTTCAATTTTATTTACGTATATAGGTAACATAGAAATGCCCTACCAATACCCTCCACCTTATTTATTTTGAATTAAATACTTCGATATATTAAGTCAAAACTTTATATTTAGTTTTGGATCATATTATATAACGACCACTGCTTTTACTTAATCGTAAGAACTTAGAAGTGAGAAAAAAAGCTGATAAAATGGTTCTGAATTTAAACTTTAAAAATGATTCTTAATCTTAACTAAAATTTCTCATTCATTTTATCTCGAATATTATTTCATCGTCACTGATAGACGTCCGCTCAGGGCACTTCCGTCTACTGTAATTGCACCCTAACGCAATTATCTTAAAAGCCTGTCATTGAGGGTAAATTTAATGAACTTTAAAGACAGAGAATTTTTTTACTAATCTTATTTATTTATTCTACACTTGTATACGAAGTCTTTTAAATTAATTTCCAGACTTAAAGCACAAGAGTTCTTCTTTATAAAACTGAAGTGACAAACGTACTTACATTCCACAACCTAACAATTAAGTGACTACAGCAATCCATGGAAACATGCAGAACAAATAAAGAATGCTAACGATGTGTTGTCACCTCTGTTGATTAAGATGGAATGTCTTACAGTCTTTTTTTTATTGGATCGGGTGACAAACGAGCACACAGTTCACCTGATGGTAAGTGGTTACTGTGACCCATAGACATCTACATCTATCCTCAATAAAGACTCTAGATGCAGATGCGTTGTCACCCGTGAGGACTAATATGGAATGCCTCTTTACCAGTAAAAAGGGTATCCGGTTCTCTACACTCACCATACGAAACACAGCAGCGTTAAGCTGCTATTTTACGCTGGTTTTCTGTGAGAGCGTGGTCCTTCCCCGGTTGAGCCGACCCATTCGTGATACAAACATAATATAGCTGCAGCATGGCTCTACCACTGTAACTATACTGGTTCTCTATGCCCTTCGGACCGGATCGCAGCAGTTCATAGACTGTTATCTGGTGGGTGTAATATGTAAGAGGGCGGTTTGTTTTTATCTACTAGTAGCATAACACTAAATCGACAAGTTGTGAAATACTCGCAAGGGTGTTTATAAATATTATGTTGGTTCTCAGACCAACTTTGTTCATTTTATCTGTTTATATGACTGAGAATGACCTAAAATGAAATAGATGCAAGGGATAGACGTAAAAACATATTATGTGATTCATAGAGCGTACCTGTGTTTGCACACACTCTTGTGTACTGTAATCCTATCCTGCACAGGTGATCAGTCTTACCGGAGACTATACCGAAATTCGGCCGGAATACATAAATAAATAAAAACTCGAGCATATGGAAGCCCTCGGCAGGGAAAATCAAACGGCCGAGGGTTAGGGAGAAAGGGAAAGAAACCGGCGGACGATGCGGTCGGTATCGGGGAGTACTGCCTTCTAAACTTGAGCTCGGAGCGGTCCATGATGGCGTCCCAGTTGCCTCAGATGACCCGAGAAGCTAACCGGGATTAGCCCGTTCGCAGAAACGACTACATGTATAATTTCGGTCAGCCCTCATGTCGGTTACCTCGTGAGCCGGGTTTTTTTTACAGAAAATATGGCTCGCATAATGGTAAGTGATAACTGCCGCCCATGAACAACTGCAACACCAGAGGAATTGCAGATGCGTTGCCGGCCTTTTATAAAGGAGTACGCTATTTTCTTGAAGGTCGTTAAGTCGTATCGATCCGGAAAAATCTCTGGTGATAGTTGATTCTACCAGGAAGTTTTGCGAGGAAGAAAACTTCTTTTAAATCGCACAGTATTGGACCGTCAGTCATCCAGATGGTATGAAGGGTATCACGAGTTTTGTCAGGATGTGCGGTGGTGAAATTGTGTGACTGGAATTAGTCCGAACAATTCCTCAGAGCACTCCCTGTGGTAAATGTGATAAAATACGCAAAGAGATGCAACATCTCTTCGCAGTGCCAGTGAGCCAAGCCGATCAGAAAGAGTTCGGAAAGAGAACAGCTCTGCGTTGGATGCGTTCAACTGGAAGGAGCTGGCACTGAGGAGCCCCAGCCCAGAGATGGGAACAGTATTCCATGTGCGGCCAAACCTGCGCCTTGTAAAGTTGCAGGTGGTGTGCCGGCATGAAATATTTTGGGATATTTTATTATATTATTATATTTTGGTCCAAATATTTTGGGAGTACATTATTAATATAGTGTTATTATTACCACCGCACATAAATAAGATAAATATTGCGGTAGTTATTGAATACCCCTACGTGCCAAAACATTATTTAGCAATTGTTTTGTTTCAGTAATATTTAATTTATACATATTTTTTAATAGTTATGACTATCATGCAATGCTACGCACTGAAAACATAATATTGTCTGAATACAAAACATTTTTCTTCATTAGAATAAATATGACATTAAAAATGGGATGCTTCATTATACATTTCTATATCATATAATATATTTACCAAAATTGCTTTTAGCTAGGCTTTTGCAAAATTATAATTTTCACGAATAAACTAATTAAATTTTGTAGAATAGAATTAAACTCCTATGTAATAATTATGGCACCTGGTTGCGAGACATTTCGTAATTTAATAATTCCCTATATAGCGCCTGCCTCTAATAATATAACTTTATTAAACACCGTATATACCCTTCTCATCCCATTAATAGAACTTTGGGTAAATCAGTTTATTACGTTATATTAAATACAATAAATAGGTGGTTCTTTATGGAACTCTAAACTGCTTCAAAGGAAAATAAACTCAAACCGTCTTATTATAAAAATTAGATTATATAAGTCTCGTGGGAAATATTAGAACTGATATGTATGAAATTGAGAAAGAGGCGGTGTATTAATATTCACTTCTCCATTTTATCATCTCGTAAGAGGCGACAGAGGTAAACTGAATCAGGAAACGGGCAGCAGCAGCAGAATAAAAATAACAAACTGCTGTTGCTCGCCACGCCTAGCAACTATGGCGAATCCTCCCTATGAGGTAATCTAGAGGTCCTATATTAAGCAATGGATATGGATAGGCTATAATGGTACAAAAGAGTGTAAATATTTCGTTGAAAAACTTCAAAAATATCAAACATATTTTCATTTGTTGTTACATTAATAATGGCATAAAATATAAAGCCGAAATTATTCCTAAGACATTGATTCATATATAAAGCTTAATTTACATAGATACAGGCCTGCTAAATACCCCAGACACACAGACATATTATTTATATTCATATGTACGTGCAGAATGTATAATATATTACTAGAAACGACGTAAGGACTAATCATGTACGTGCAATAGTAATTCAACTACAGATCTCAATCTACAGCTTAGAATGGGACCGATTTCAAATCTGTCCCTTCTAAATTTGCATAGTAAATTACATAATTGAGAGGCGTATGTTACGAGTATCATAGTTCCTACTACTTCTAATTAAATAACCCAAAAGTACTAAAATACTAACGGCAATTATTGCAACCTGTAACTTTTTTCTTTATTTTTCTCTTCTTATTAGAAAAATCTGCCTTATTATTTCGTTACATATCTTAGGACCTTTCACGTTAGAAGAATTTAATGTAATCACATTCGACGTTGTTTCCCGTCGTCATTCTCAACATTTTTACATCTAGAACTGCGAGATTGTAAATCGCCACCTATCGCATGCTTTTACGCATAGACGTTAAGACATTTACAGACGAAATGGGGTGGTTGCGCCACACAACTACAATACAATCAATTTTCTACATTAACTCACGTACGCTCGTTACAACTGTACGTGTTTAATAGGAACTGTTATAATACTTTGAAAAAATAGACATAGTTCTGTGATACCCTGTAATACATTACAAGTGTGCCCTTGCTGACTCAATTTTTATCACAGTTTACTCATTTATTTTTTCTACGTGTCCATATCACCTTAGCATTTCTTTCTTCATCCTGGTCGTCCTGGTTTTTGCAAAGCATACTTTTATCGTGTTACATAATTTCTCTCCCTATTATTCGAAGTCAAGAGCTAAAATACTTTTTAATAACTGGATTTATACAATATGTTTTATTTATATAGAAGAAAGCCGTGTTTGCTTAGGGGCCAAGCGCTCGCTGTATATTTCAAAGTACGCGAACAACCCGAGTTCGATCCCTACGGCACCAATGAAATTGTTAATAGCAATTTTAAGTTCTCATTTACCACGTGCTCAGCGGTGAAGGAAAACTTCGTGAGGAAACCTGCATGTCTGAGAAATAAGACACAATATATTTCAAAAACATGTGAAGTTCGCCAATACGCATTGGGGCAGCACGGTGGATATTTTCTTGCCCTAAGCCCCTCTCTGAAATGAGAGGAGGCCTGTGCCCAGCCACTGCTGGACACAGTCGCACTGGACGTATATAAGCTATAACTTTAACTTTTAACTTGGATAAAAGAGAGGGCAAAGGTTGTATGCGACTCACTTTATGGTTAGCGCCTACCGCCGCCCATGAATAACTGCAACACAAGGGGAATTGCAGGTGCATTGACGGCCTTTTAGAAAAGAGTAAGCTCTTTTGATCCACACTCTCGATTTCATGGCGAGGTCGTACGAGGAAGAAAACTCCCAGTAAAACGTACAGTGGTGGACCGCCAAGTATCCAGATGGTGTGGATGGTAATTATGACTTTGTCGCGATGTGCGTTTTAATTTTTAATTATTTATGCTTCTTGTACTACACCGAACGCACAACAAATATTACCTTAATTTTGATGATTTGTTACAAGAAAGCGAAAATATCTGATATACCCAGAATACAAAGGAAATATAATACAAAAAAGTCGTGTTGTGACGGTGTAAGGATATTTAATACCCCATATCATCCCGTGGGTATCATAAAAGGGCGACAGAGGTAAACAATTCAGAAGATGTGGAGCAACGATTAAAATTAAAGAAATAAACTGCTGTTGCCCACACGTTTGCAAAGCAACCATAGCAAACGTCACCCCTATGACGCAATCTTTGGGGAGACCTATATTCAGCAGTGGACTTTAATAAGCTATAACGGTAAGAGAGGGCATCAAACATCTTGTTAATACCAACCTTGGTAAGCACTGGAATAATTGTAGTAAAGTTTCTATTAACGTGGGCAGAACTTCAAGAGTTTCAAAAGAAGTGTTATATTATCAAGCCAGAGACTGTGTACGAAGATATGACTTGCGATAGAAAGAAAAAGGAGGTAGATTTTTTTTCTGAGGCGGCCATTGGTTATAAAATCAGCCTAGTCACATAAGTAAAGTTACTCATGTGGCCTAGTCTGCCATTGCGTCCAAATACACGCCGTTAAGTATTACTTATACTTCTATTATCTACGAGAAGAGGTTTTTCGATTCGTTGTTAAAAAAGTGCGATTTTCCTTTAAAACCAATTATAATTAATATATTGAAAAACTCATTTACAATAAAAAAATTATAAATATTAATTATAATAATGCAGTTCGGAGTAAAGGCAGACGCCATCATTGTCCGGAAAGTACCCGTCATTAGAGCAAATGGGCGAGCCGCCGCGGTCGGCGCTCATCCTTTTTCACGGGCAATTTGCTTTTGTTTCTCCTTTTAATTTCCGTGTCAGTATTTTTGTATTATTCTCTCTTTTCACGACACGAAATATGTTCCCACTTCTATCTATTGTTCCTTTTTTTTTTTTCAACAAAACGACATCGTATCTCGTCCTGAAACGAACGCAATGACCCTGGCGATGTCGTTCCACTGCTGCGATAAGTTTGATGCCGGTTTTCAAGAAAAATGTCTCTAAGGGATTTGTCTTTATGGTCTCAGAAAAAATATTAACCAACTTTATGAATAACCTTATTTCGTAGCGTTGCGACCTTCGTGAATGCTCACAATTGTGGTCCCACGAGCAGCAAAGTATAGGTAAGCAAAAATGAAAATATTATAAAAGTAAATTGAGACGTATTTTTCTACAACAATTACAAAGGTTATATCGAAATAAGTACAACATTTTAATATAATAATTTCGCATTTTCTATTAATAGAGTTATTCGCCTTTATGACAAGAAAGGGTGAAATTATGGATAACACAAATCATGATCTACGTACACATTTAGCTATTTATCGTACTGTGTGTACTAAGTTAAAGTTACATGCATTATTAAAAATTAAAAATAAATAAAAAAAATGTGTTTTTACCGCGGCTACAATATAGTCGTATTCGATTAAGCAAAATAAAGTAATTTGGGGAAAAGCGTTAAAAGACCTTTGAGCAGTCCAAGATCACATTAATAAATAAATAAAAAAAAAAACAATTTTAGTATAACTGTCTCATACTCTCTAAACCTACAACCACAAACGGTTAGAAGCAGTTTTCAAAAATGAGTCTCCTCATACAATTAGTAGCAATGAGGTCAAGCGTGACGATTATTGTGGACTCAAGTTCAGAAATGGTCTGTTTGAGATGATGGAGAAGTAAAACATAAGATATAAAATCTTATTTCTCTATCATACATCACTTGCTTTTTAGAGAATAAGGCTGACAAGCGAGCACACATTCCGCTTGATGGTAAGTGGATGCTGTGGCCCATATATATCTAGATCTACCTTAGATTATGAATCAAATGTAAATGTAATAAGGTTCTCCGGTTCTTCTACACTTACCATACAAAACACACATTAACCTGCTATTTTACAGCGGTATTCGGTGAGAGCGTGTTGTAACCCAGGCCGATCTGACACATTCGTGCTACTCGTACAACCATAAAGTAGCTGTAGCGTAGCTCTACTACGTATAAAATATCCTGGCTGAATTTCTATAAAATTTTATTTAATTTAAGTCAAAGAATATGTTAATTTTCCCCTTCTAAGCTTAGTAGGTAATGGTTAAGAAAAGGTTTCAAAGGTTGCTCTTCAGGATTCAATATTTTCCTGTGGTCTAAATTATACTCTGATTCTAGCGTCCAAAACCGTTTAAGTAGTTTGTTATCTTCATCTACCTTTGCATGTATATTCAAAATTATATTGTGATATCCAATTTCTGTATTATTACTGCTTACTTGACCCGACAATACCCATCCGAGGTGAGTATCATGCGCGATCGTACAACCGGAGGGGTGTTTTATTAACCCCCTTTTAAAGATCCTGCAATACATTTCAGTGCCTAATAAGATGTCTATCCTATTAGATGAATTGTATTCTGGATCTGCCAGAGAAATCTTCCCAATACGGTAGGGAAAATTTCATTTCTGGCAAGACCGAAGTCACTTTATTTAAAACGTGAGCATCTACCTGCATTTTAAGTGAAGGAAAAGCTCATTTATATTTATTAGAAGATCGCAGTGTACTTGAGTTTAAGAAATCAAACAAATTATAAATATTATTTGCAAAATGAGCGGTATCTAATAAAATTTTACATTTATTATTCTTTACATAACCCTGATTTTGAGCACGGGCCAGTTTACAGCAGTTTCTTTCTGTAAGTGACGAGTCGCCAGTGCTCACGCAAACACACGCCTCAAGCTTGTAGTAGTGTTATTATCATGGCGCGGTTGTATAAACCTTTGCCTCATACAGCCACGCTTTGCCTTAGATAAAAATTTAACATGTTTTTCTATTTTCTGCTGTGCTGTAAAACGAGACAATATAATTACTTTTTTTAATTTTGTCTTTGCCATTTATTTTTTTAAGTGGACTGTATTCAAGTAACTAGAATATGCAAATTATATGTACCAATTAAAATTCATGAATGTATTTACTTAAATTGACAAAAAATATTGTTATTTCGTTCAGTATACATATAAATAAGAATACTTTTTTATAGCCATGTTTTACTTAATGAATTTTGTTGAAAGCGTGTGAGCATAATGCGTGTGCGTGTGCGTGAGCTTGTTCATATTCGTGTGCGTTAGAGTGTATGTGTGGACGTGTGCGTTTGTATTTGCGTATGTGTGTGCACATGAGTGCGCGCGTGTTTTGCGCGTGTGTCTGCGTCTGTGTGTTAATATTAATATTTACACAATATTTTTTACATTTAAACAAACATTTTCTTTATTAAAAAAGAAAAATACACAATAATTTCATATTTAGAAAAATATTGCTTTTATATAAATGGAAATGTGTGACTTAAATGAAATACGGCATCTAAACGGTGACCGATTTTCATTTG